>JANIIA010000003.1:23325752-23341387 GCA_027478495.1 Erythroxylum alaternifolium
TTTTGGAACCCTAAAGTGGACCAATTAGGGTTAAATGTCAGAATTTATTTCTGATTGATCCCGGGAACGTCATGAACCTGAAAAATTATTGTTAGAATGGTCAAATCGATTAGCTTTAATTATTCAATTAGAAAAACCCTTTGAGGGATTAAATAATATTAGCACTTTATGGAATTTTATTACTTATAAAACTAATGGAATAGTACATAATTTTCTTTTAGATAATGAGCTACAAATTAAAAATACTACTAAATTTTTAAATGCTGTAGAACCTGTAAAAGCTTTTCAAGCAGTAACAAATGAAATTTATAAAGAATTTATTGGAAAAGATATAACATCTTATAAACAAGCAATAGAAAATGAGGAAAGAAAAAATGCCCTCTGGCATTTAAACAATATGCGAATTTGTGATATTGTCATTTAGAAAACTACATTTATGAATTTAAAAAATATTATTATAAATTAACTAGAAACGAACATGATATGTATATACAAATATTTATTAAAAAATTACCTTATCCTATAAATAAAATAGTTGAAGAACTATTTCTTATTAAACAAACTGCAAATTTAGTAGCCTATAATCTAAGAGGAGCAAAATTAATAACAAAGGAGTTATTAGCTTAAAAATGTCTTAAAGCAAAATTACATAGAAAATTACGTCATAAAGATTAATCCTTTCTGTTGACATCTTTTTAGAACAAATTTGACTTTGTGTAAATGGTCTTCTTTATCCTTGTTAGAGAAAATAATAATATCAACTATATATACTAAGGTAAATGCTTATAATCCGTCTAGATTATTATCCGCAAATCGTTGATATATGCCAGGGGTTTGTTTTAATCCAAAGGGTAATACATTCCATTGATAATGTTTTTGTGGTGGACAAGTAAAAGCTATTAATGGTTTTGTATTTTCATGTAATTGTAATTGCCAATAACCTGATTTTGCATCTAAAGTAGTAAACCATTGATGTCCTTTTAACTTATTTAAAATATAATCTTGACGTGGTAATTTATATACGTCTCCTTTAGTTGCTTCATTTAATTTTTTATAGTTAATAACCATTCGTCTTTTACCTCATTTTTGTTCTGAATAATTATCTACATAAAAAGCTGGAGCAGAATGTTTACTTGTACTAGGTGAAATTAACTATTTTTTTAATATTTCTTGACATTCAGTTATAACTTCTTGTGCATCTTTAGGAGTATAAGGGATATTATTTTCAATATTTATTTCCTGTGTAGGATCTTTTAATTTTATTTCAATTAACTATTTTTTTGGTATTTTTGATAAGATCTAATGGATTTTCACTACAAACAGATTCTATTAATATTTCAATTTTAGTTTGTAAGGAAATATTGTTGACAAGATAAAATTGTAGATAATTTAGTTTTTCTGTTATTTGTTTTAAGGTATGATAGTATGTATTATGATAGATTGGTATTTTTAATATTATTGAATTTTGATTTAGAGATTTGATGATAGGAGTTTTTAATGTTATACAATATAATCAGTTAAGTGCACCAAGATTATCTTTATCAGACCATATATATAAACCTTCAACTACAATTCCTTCACTTAGATCACAATCAGTTAAGTTATCCAGACTAATTAGATTCACTGAACCAATAAGTAATTTAGAAAGATCAATACCTATCACCGATCCCAAATTAATTAATCAAACTGAACAAAAACAAGAAGATCAAAATATAGGTAAAGACATTAGCTCTATTAAATTACAACTTCAGGAATTATCTACCATGTCAAAAATATGTTATGAGTATTACAAAACAAATATATGAGATATTAGAAAAACAAGAACAATTAGAAACACATTTAGATAATGCAATACAAAAACAATCAGTACTCATAAATATTATACAAAGAATAGAGAGTAATCAAAAGGAGTACGTCTCTTCCTCACAATCGCATCAGGCTGACAGTACAGATCTGGCGATGCAACCAGACGGACATCCTTCAATGTAAGGTTCTACTTAACCCCATGTAGATGCCTTTGTAGTTCCTTTATATAGTTGAAAGGCTTATAATGACTCTTCCCTATCTTAGATAAAGGGTGTCCTATTGTCTTTATGAGGAAGTCGCATCTAAGGGCAATGATCCATAGGATTTGGATATTATCTGCAGCACAGTATCGTCATCCCCGGTAGTCTGAAGATAGGTACCAATCTTAGACCCTCTCTTGAATCCCTGCAAGATGATGTTAGTTGAGTCTCCATGATAATGCTAGATTAGGGCATAAACGTGCATTTCTTGTTGAACTTAGAATTTGCTCTCTGATTGTACTAATTAGAGAGTTAAGAAGCTCTTCCTTTGTGTGTACTTTTGATTGGAATCTCTGGTGATTGGATAAGCCGAAACACTTACAAAGACGGTGGCCCAAAAAAAAGAAAAACAATACAGTACAAATAATCAATTATCCAAAATGAAGAAGCTATTGTCATCATTGTAACCTAAAGAACCTTAACTTATGTAGCTACCACTAATCAAAAGGTCTAATCTTAATTAAATCAATGTTATCAACAAGACTATGTAAGCTGCATTTATCACACAAAATTAAAGGCAGAAGTCAAGCATTTCTATCAACCTCCACTTCGCACAAGCTAAAATAAAACATGCCGTCGTCACCCATAAATTGCTTAGAAGATTCAAAATTTGAATTGCAGCAATTGGATAGAGGAGAACAAAGAAAGAAACCAATAGAAACCAAGATTGCTTTCCTGAGAACATATCCTTGTCAGCAATCTCAATAGTGGGATCCCTTGAAGTTGCATCTACACTCATGGCATCCTTATCTGCAGATTTTCCCGCAACTTGAGAAGCATTTGCATGATGTATAGATGAAGTTGATTCTCCACCTAGTTTAGAATCCTTTTGATTGGTCTGCTTTCCATTAGTTGGGATGTTAAGATACTTTTTGAAAAAAAAACTCCTGGATCAGCCAGATCAACTGCTGCGCACCAGATCAATAGGCCAATGACACATGCAATCTAGAAGGAAATAAATGGCTACACAATGTCTCAATCAGAGAAAATATCTTACAGAAGAAGAAAGAATTTAACATAGGAAGTTATTTAACTGAACTTGTAGCTGTAGTAATTGACAGAAAAACAAGACAGGTGTATTATCATAATTGTTTCATGAACACACAGATGAAACTTTAAAATCAAAATTGTTAGAAAATCCTGATGCTTAAACCTTTTATTTTATGTGCAACATACAAGTTACAAATTAAAACTCAAGCATTGACCCATTTGCAAAATGTTTCTATAAGATAACTATAATATAAGGAAGAGTATAGATAGATGATCCATTCCAAAAGATGAAAGGTGACAAACATAAATGTAGTTATGACTGATCTATGTCAACTATACCATCGTGAAAATGGTTAGCAACTGTACTGTCATCTACAGGAGGTGGGTTGCAAACATTATGATTAAAGAGCAATCACCTCCCTAGTTCACCATTGCCAAAGAATCATACATAAGAGTGAAAACCATGCTCATATTTATGTGTATAAGAAACTTGTTTTACTTGGAATTTTTCCTTGTATCCAAGACCTGTTTAGAAAATTGAGAATAGAAAGCTTATGGCATTACACAATTTCTTGTGGTCTTCCCTAGATAACTATGAAAAAATACAGGAAATGTTGTCAAGGCATTATTTGGGGTGTTCATTGGAATGAAATCCAACTTTATAAGTGAGGTAAGAATATCAACTTCTAGGGTATCAACAAGCAATCTAATGACATCATGTCCTATTTGATCTTCATTTAAACCAAACAGATATTAACACAAAGACACTATTTTTAATGCAGCGGAAGATCCAAAGTTCCTAAAAAGTATCAGCTATACCTCTACACTGCTCAGAGCCCCCTAGCAATTCAAGAAGTTGATTCCTTTGTTAGGATTACAAAAATGAAGAGCACTGAGAATGATTAATGAAACCGATTCAGAAAAAAATGATTTGTGGTTGTTGGAGGATGCAATGAACCTAGGAACAACCTTCTATGTGCAGACAGATTGGGGATTGATGAACAATATATGGTGCTTAGAGAAAAGATAGCCAAAGTGCAAAGAACTTAGAGGCAAAAGAAGTTGCATTAATTTTGATATCTTTATATCATGGTGGCCCCCTATATATATAAGATTTAGGCTAACAAACTAACGGTAAAAACAACTTTGGAATGAATAAAATGTGTTGGCAAGATAACTAACAAAAAGTAATAACAAACTTGCAAATTAGCTACATTATTTATTTAACAGATATCATCACTTTCACCCATCAAAGATCTTTGTCCTCAAGGATTGAAGCTCGAAAATTGCCTCTTGAAATCAACAAAGTACTCCTAAGTATTGTCTTCGAGTGGGCGATCCTTCCACTTGATGAGTACCTTAGTGACAACATGGCGGTCTTGCTGGACAGTAGCACGATCCATAATAGCCTCCAGTTTTGGAGTGTAGCTGGTGTCAAGCATAAACAGGGGCAGTTCAGCTCGAGATGCTTGCAACTCATAACATAGCTTGAGTTGTGAAACATGGAATACAGGGTGGATTTGGAAGCCCGAGGGCAATTCCAATTGATAGGTTACTACTCCAATCTTTTCGATAACCTTGTAAGGACCATAATATTTTGGAGCCAATTTACTCAAAGTGCCACAGAAGATTGTTGGTAAGGTTGCAACTTGAGATAGACCCAACTTCCCACATCAAAACTTCGGTCATTGCGCTTGCTAATGGCAACTTGTTGCATTCGGTTTTGAGCATAACTGAGATGCCATTGGAGCAATTTAATCATTTCTTCCCATTCAGCTAGACTTCTATCCATTGTATCATTCTTGCTTTCACTCGACAAATAAGGAAGATGAATGGGTGGAGTATAACCATAGAGGGCTTCAAAAGGGGTCGTTTGTGTAGAGGAGTGAATGATTGGTGTTGTACCACCACTCAGCCAAGCTCAACCATTTACTCCAACTAGTAGGTGAGTCATTACACATACATCATAAGTAAGTCTCAAGACAGCGGTTAACCACTTCCGTTTGGCCATCGATTTGAGGGTGATAGGCAGATGACCTTCTCACATCAACCCCCTGTATAGTGAACAATTCCTTCCAAAAGTCACTAAGGAAAGTGGGGCCTTGATCACTAACCATAGTGGTGGGAAGACCATACAGTTTGTAGATGTTATCCATGTAAGCTTGGGCTACCGTTAATGCAGTATGTGGATGTCAAAGAGCAATGAAATGGACATATTTGGTGAGACGATCAACCACCACCAAAATCAGTGTTTTACTAAAGGAATTAGGTAACCATTCAATAAAATTGAGGCTTATATCAGCCTATGGGGTGTGAGGAATAGGTATTGGCTGTAAAAGACTCGGCGAGGCCACATTTTCTCCCTTGCAACATTGACACACGTCACAAGATCGAATGAATTGATGTACCTCTTTTGTCATACCTTTCCAATAGAATAAGGCCTAGATTCTTTGCAACGTGATGTCACGACTCGAGTGTCCCCCTATAGGAGGGCTATGGAGTCACTCGAGAATAAAGTGTTTCACCTGAGGATCATCACTGACCACCAACTTCCCCTTACATCAGAGCTGCTAATTTTTATACGTGTATTTGGAGTGGATGGCAACATTATGTTATAGAGCTGAAATGATTGCTTGAAGCTTGGGATCATTGGTCTAACCACGAGAGAGGAGGGTCATAAGATCAGGAGGGGCTCCATCGAGAGCCATACATAAAAGTTCAGTACTGTTAACCCGTGAGAGAGAATCCGCCACAACATTTTCTTTGCCCTTTTTGTAGTGAATTTCAAAATCAAACCCCATCAATTTCGTAAGCTACACACGTTGCAACGAGGTAGTCACCTTTTGCTTAAGGAGAAATTTGAGGCTTTTTTTATCAGTACGAATGATAAAGGGCTTATTAATGAGATACAGTTCTGACTTTTTAATTACAAAGATGGGTGCTAATAATTCCCATTCATATACGGAATAATGTTGGTGCTTGGTGTTAAGACTCTTGCTAATATATGCAATGGGGTGATGATCTTGCAATAAAACCATCCCAATTCCTTGCCCGGATGCATCAGTTTCGACAATAAAAGGCTTGTCAAAGTTGGACATTGCTAGAACAAGAGCTGTCATAAGTGCCTGCTTTAGTAGTTCAAATGTTACAGTTGCCTTATCATCCCAAGTGAACTCGTCCTTCTTTAAAAGGTCTGTAAGTGGTCGAACTAGTTAGCCCTAGCCTTGAATAAATCTTCGGTAGTACCCAGTGTGTCCCAAGAACCCTCGAAGCTCTTTGAGAGTACTAGGGACTACCCAGTTTTGGATAGCAATGATTTTTGATGGATCCGTGGCCACCCAACCTCCAGAAATAATATAGCCAAGGTATTCTACTTTCAAGACTACGAAGGCACACTTAACCCTCTTAAGATACAATGTGTGCTGTCTAAGAGTAGTGAAAACCACCTTTAGATGCTTAATGTGATGATGGAGAGAATCACTATACACCAGAATATCATCGAACAATACAAGGATAAACTGTCACAAATATGGCCGAAATATATCATTCATCAATGAATGAAAAGAGGACGGTGCATTTGTGAGCCCAAAGGGCATCACCAAGAACTCAAGTGGCCCGAGTGACTTTTAAAAGCTGCTTTATACACCTCTAAACGGGACATTCGCAACTAATGATATCCAGCACGAAGACCTAACTTAGTGAACATGGTTGCTCGACCTAACTCATCAAGGAGTTCTTCCACCACAGGTATAGGAAAATGATTCCGAATTGTCTACTTGTTCAACTCCCTGTAATCAACACAAAGGTGCCACGTGCCATCTTTCTTTCCCACAAGCATTACCAGGGTCGCATATGGACTATAACTTGCTAATTATCGAGCATTTTTTGAACCAAGGCTTCAGTAATATTTTTCTGAACTGTCGGGTATCAATAACGTCATTTATTCACTGGTGAGGAGCTAGGTACAAGTGGAATGCGATAATTAAATCCATCTCAGAAGGGAGGCAAGTGAGTTGGTTCTTTAAATAAATCCCCAAACTGAGATAATAGCACTTGAACTTCATATGGGATGTCTCCATTCAATTCTGCAGTGACAGAAAAGAGGCTTACAGCAAAAACATTAGACACAAAATCTTCCCCATCAAAGACATGTAGCATGGCGAGCTGTAAGGTTGTTATTATCAAGCAGTCGATTGGCCGCCTTACCCTTAATTGCCTTTACCAAAACCTGTTTTGAACCTCGTAGAGCATATTTCTTGCCATGATATAAAAATTCCATAGATAATTGTTAAAAATCCCATAATATAGGGGCCAAGGTTTGTAACCATTGGATCCCTAAAACCATATCAAAAAAACCCAAGGTAGTGTCATAAAATCAACCACAAATTGAGAATTCCGAAAAGTCCATGAGAACCCCTCACATTCAGTCGTGGTAATCAATATTCCTCCATTAACTACCGAGACCGGTAACGATTTAGTGGAAGTTAAGTGATAACCCAAGTTCTTGTCATTGCCTCATCTAAAAAATTGTGGGTGCTCCCACTATCTATAAGTGTATAGAGTATTTTTTTGTTGTGTGTTCCAGTTACTCTCATGGTTTAGAATTTAGTCAACCCTGTAAGAGTATGGACTGATATGTGGGGTGCATTATCATCCACTTGTTCTCCCAAATCTTCTATGTCATTCTCTTCACCCTCTAAAGCTTCCTCTTCTCCCTCAAGGACAAAGAGTTGAGCTCTTTTGTGTTTAAGGTGATGACTGGGGGTATAAGGTTCGTCACATATGAAACATAGTCCCTTAGCTTTTTTTTCTTCAATTTTAATGGGGTTTAGATGTTTTGGTGGTGCGGGTAATAGAGGCGTGGATGATTTTTATGGAGCTGTGTTTGTGGAGGGGTGGTGGGGTTGTTTTATGGGTGTTAGGGTTAGAAGACTAGTTTTTTGTGTGGGAGTTTTTGGATTGAAGGGGGCTGCGAATTTTAGTTAGAGGCTTCATACAACTTGGCTAGTTTAGCAGCTTGGTGTATGGTGTTCGAGTTGAACATCCTGACATGCATTTGGGTGTTGTATTTGAGGCCGGTAAGGAAGATACTAAGGGCATGCTCATTGGGTAGTGACAATCTAGCAAGTATGGACTCAAACTTATCATAATACTCTTGTACCCACTCGGTTTGTTTCAAGCTAACCAACTTCGACATCGGATCGTCATATAATCCCTCAAATCATTGGGTTATGTCAAGTATGTACTCGGGCCACCCCGGGTATAGTTCACCTCTATTACTCATATAGGTACGATGCCATTGTAAGGCTTCCCCTTCTAAGTGAACCGATGCAAGGTGAACTTGGTCTCGAGAGGGATGTTATCAATGGAAAAGAATTGTTCACGCCGATATAACAATTCCTTAACAAATATACCATCAAACTGCAGAAATTCGATTTTAGCCAATCGGGTGAGCCACATATTCTTTTCATTATTTTTGAAGAGTTAACCCCGTTAGACCCTGAACCATTTTCACCAGAATTACGATTAATGTTACCTAGGTTAAGTGCCTCCACTAATTGCTGAACTGCTGTCATGACCAAAGCTCCCATTTCCGCCCTTAATGCCTCAAACTTCCAATCAAAATCAAATGCTAATTGCTCATTATGCTCGACCATTTTCTTCATGTTGTCTTCCAATTCTTGGAGAGTAGCACGAGTCACGATCGACCCCGTAGCAGCTCACGATCGCCAGCCCATCCACAATCAGAGGATGAAGCTCTGATACCAATGATGCGGAAAAAATGATTTGTAGCTGTTGGGGGATGCAATGAACCCGAAAACAACCTTCTATGAGCAGATAGATTGGGGATTGATGAACAATGGTGCTCAGAGAAAAGATAGCCAAAGTGTAGAGAATTTAGAGGTAGAAGAAGTTACATTAATTTTGATATCCTTACATCATGTGACCCCCTATATATATAAGAGTTAGGCTAACAAACTAACAACAATAGCAACTTTGCAATGAATAAAATGAGCTGGCAAGATAACTAACAAAAGGTAATAACAAACTTGCAAATTAGCTACATTATTTATTTAATTAGTATTAGAAACATTCTTATTATGCAAAGAAACTGAGGACTAACTTGGTACTTTCGATTAATTCGAGAGAAAACTGAAATTTAAAAGAGAAACAGACAAGTAATTCAGCAGCTTGGGGCAAGCTTGGAATTTTGTTACGATATTAACACTTCATCCAGTGGAAGATAGCAATGAGTGTATATACACTTCATGAGCTTGTGAAGAAAGAGAAATAATTAATGGATGGGTAGATGTATGTGTGTGTCTCTGCTTTTCTTTTCTTATGCATAATAAACTCTTGGTACCTGTCTTTTACTTATCTCTTGTTTCTAGCATCATCTTTTTCCTTCACCCAGATCATATCATAAACAAGCGAGTGCAACAGATGGTCATTGTTTTGTTTTCACTTTCCTAATTGCCAACTACCAACCCTCTCCTTCTTTAGAAAGAGTTATTGAATGTAATAGTAACAGGACCTCTTGCCCTTTCAATATACTGGGTGAAATTTATCCATGGTTATTTATTGCTGTAGGATATTAATAATTAAAACTTGAAAAGATTAGAAAACAAAACTAGGCCTGCTTAATATAGTAATTGTAGTTTTTTTAGAACCCTTCCTCTAGCAGAAAAGTGGAAATAGTGTAGAACAATCAAGATCTTCAGCAACTTGAGAAACTACAAATGCCACATATTCAATTTCATTTCATATTTCAAGTGACTGTATCCATCATATCTTCGTCACTGCATGCATTTTTGGCTAGAAGCACTTTGTGGGAGCTTAGACAAATACATACCGTAGCTAATATTAGTGTTTTTAGCCATGTTCTTTAACACCATATGCTTGATGAATCCACAAAAGAAGTGATCTTTTTTCCAATTCTTTTCTCTGTGTTTATACTATTACTAAAATTTAACTGTAAGATTAAGCAATGTGCATCATTTAGACTATTAAAAATGTTATTTTGGTAATAGATCTTGAACTTTCACTGCTTTATCCCATCATCCGTTAATAGAAGAAGAAAAAGTTATGGGAGGCTTGGAACAAATTTTGCACAAGTAAAAAGGTCATACTTATGTGGGTGCATCACCTATTCACCTTACCATATTAAGGAAAAGATGTATCTAATACACAATAAAGGGTACAATTACAAGCGTTAGTTTTTATTTTTTATATTTACTAGCAAATATCCAAGAAAAGGATTAAGGATATCATTACCAGTTATGAAAACTATCTTTTAATCATGCAAAATATGAGAGAGAATCCATATTTTTCTTTAAATTATACAGAATCCGAAACTTTATGAATAAGTTACGTGGCTTAGGGAGCACTTGGTTTAAATTGCGTAATGGTAATAGGAACGAGAATGAATATAGTGAGGAATGAGAATAGATATAATTATCATAAGTATGATAGTTGGTTAGAATGAAGAAATGATTACCAAAGTAGGTGATTTGTTAAAAATATTGAGAAATAAAAGTTTGTTAAATTTTTTTACATCAAATTTTAATATATTTTAATTAGTTATATTTAATTGCTAAAAAAGAGAAAATATAATTAATTAATTATAGTGTAATTAATTAATTACTTATATTGTAATATTATTTTAATTAATTATATTGCAATATTATTTTAATTAATTAATTACATTTTAATTAATTATATTGTAACTAATTAATTAATATTATTTTAATTAATTAATTAATTATATTTAATTATAAAAAGTTTAAAAAGATAAAGAGAGTGTCACTTAGGAATGATTAACATTTCTCTCATACTTGAGAGATATGAAGCTTTGGATATCATAATATTATCCCTATAATGATAATATATAACTAACCACCTTTTTTTATTCCATACCTATTGAACCTTTCCCAACTAAGCACCCCCTTAGTTACCATAGCGGTAAAGGCCTGTTTGGTTGGATGTTAATTAATGGAATGGATTGGAACGGAAAAGAATGATTTATAATAGAATCGAATGTAATATAGTGAAAAGTTATCAGGAGGAATGGAAGGGTTCATAATGTAATGTAGTAAAACATTGTTTGGAAGATGGATGGAATGAATGTAATGTATAATAAATGACTATTATACCTTTGATATTAAATTTAGAATTCAGTGTTCCTATACCAGTATTCACCGTTCAAGAACAAATTCCAAGCATTATAAGGTGAAATTCCAAGAATTAAAGGACCCTTTGTGGTATTTTCCATTTTAACGTGAATTGTTTTGACTCATTATTGATGTCCTGTGCTGGACATATTTTAGGAGGTGAAATTTCAAGCCTTAGAGGACCTTTTTTCTTGTTTTCTAGTTTAACATGAATGTTTGACACGAATTCTTGATGTGTTGTGTGTTTAATGTTGTAGGATGTGAAATTCCAAGTTTTAGAGGAACCTTTGCTTTGTTTTTCATTTTATTGTGAATGTTTTTCATGAATTTTCAATATGCTGTAAGATTAATGTTGTAGGCTTGCTAGGTACTTAATTTAAAAGGTCTAACCTTAACTGCCATCAACTTCTTTCTTGTGTTTATTTGAAGATAATAAATTCATCATTTTAAAGAGTTTAATGTCTTTGATGTTTTGAGCCTGTATGAGTTCTAGTGATATTATTTAGTTTCTGATTTCTTGTGTTTGTTGAATTAAATTGCAAAAGCTTGAAACTGAAGTCTCATTCATAGATTAAGTAGTATTAAGAAGTGGTAGAAGAAATAATTAGTATTAAGAAAAATGATTAACAGTATATTAAGTAGTATGTATTTATTAGTTTACCTTCCATCCTAAACCCCTAAATAAGAGGTTTCTTATTTCATTATTTAGGATGGAATGGAACGTAACATGAAACCCTCCGCTTCCATCTCATACCGTTCTATTCTATTATAAAGTGTGTTACGTTCTATTCCATTCCATTACTAACCCTTTAACCAAACAAGCTCTAAAAGAATATAGTTAATGATACAAAATTAGGCAGAGAAATGATTAGTTATCAGACAGTGACCACGTCGAATGAAAAAAGATACAATCGAGACGGGCAACATAGAAAAGCAAAGCAGTAACAAGATGTTGTCATTGAAAGAAGTGCGAGAAGTTACAACTTACGTCGCCCAACATGGATGTCACTCACATTTATTTATCGATATTATTTTATAAATTATTTAATTAAAGAACTAACAATAAATGAAAATTTTTAATTTATTAAATCTTAAATATGATTTAGAGATATAATTTATTTCTATTGCTCATTATACTAATAAGTTACACATAAAGAATAGATTAAAGAGAGCAAAGATATTTTAATCAAATTGGACTTGATTATAAGGTTTAAGAAACTTTATAATTAAATATGACATATTTAGTAAATGAGGATCAAAATACTAGATCTTATTTGAACATAACTTCTATTTAATTAAAATTATTTGTAATTTTAATTAAAGTTTAATTGAAATTATCTAATTCTAGCTAAAGTTCAATTGAAATTAGATAATTTCAATTAAATTACTAAAATGCCTAAAACCTATTATACATAGACTTAAGCTCTAATGAAACTAACATGTCTTATCTAATTCTCTTTACAATAGTTGCAAAATTCTCTCAACTTGTCATGTGGATATTGTTAAAACCTGAACATTTACGCGATTATGGTGGTTGAGATGAGCCAGTTTTGAAAATGATTTCAGGGATACAACACTACAAGAAAAATGTGCTTTTGCGATGGTCTTTACTGACGGAAAACGTAGACTTTTAGTCGGTATGTAAGATTAGTGACGGATATTACCAACGAATAAAAGCTTTGTAGAAACGATAGTAGCTAATAAATACTGACGGAAAATAATTTATTGTTGGCAAATTTACCGACGGAATATTTTTTACTACCGGTATATTTATGAACGAAAAATTGTTTTCTATCGATATATTTGCCAACGGTTGGAATATTTCCATCGGTAAATTATTACAAAATTACCGACGGTTATTTCGTCTTTAATTACCGACGATAAGCCGTAGGCTATTCCGTCTGTGATTACTAATAGTATGCGCTCCGTTTGTGATTATTGACTACATGTGGTTGGATACTCCGTCTATGATTACCAATGGTTTCTATCTTTCCATCGGTAATTTTGTGCAAACCGTGAGGGAAATTGTTCCAAATGTACTGGCAGAAGTTGTTGTTTCGTCTGTGATTACCGACGGTAATGTTTATTCCGTCGGTAAATGTTTTAGTTTTAGCGATATATTTTCATATGTTCATTGGTAAATGAATTAGAAAACTTTTTTAAAAAATGTACTGTTAATACCGTCAATAAATTTTATTTTGAATAATTTAAACAACTATTAATGTAATAGTATAAATTTAATTTTTTAAACATAAATTTGATTAATGATATAAAGTTGAAAATATCTTAATTGATAATAAAACATCAAATTGTACATAATAAGTTTTCGTATCTCTAATAAAATGATCAAAATTACACTATTAATTTGGAGATGGCGGATGCTCTGATTGATGTGATGAGGTGTTACCCCTACCCTTTAACTCATCCATCTCATTACGGAGCTGAGCTATATACTCTATCGACTGTTGCAACTGAGTTGCCAACATCTGTACTGTGCTCTTAAGCTGAACGACTCTCTTATTAGATGTTGATCGCTTACTAGATGTAACTGTACTAGATGTGGAGGATTGCGAATAACATGTATTCGCAAATGAACCTAAGCTGAATATCCTTCCTCGTCGATCCCTACTACCCACTGCACGAAGATATGTTTGAGTCTCATCAACATCTTCAGACTGCTGAGACTGTTGTTGAATGCTTTCTTGAATTTGGTCCTATCAGAAGGCAATATTTATATTAGTAAGTGATAATTATTAAGTATTAATATTCATCCATAAATTTCACATACATTGAGTTCTCTAAAATGGTTGTTGACGAATGTCACACCGTCATGTTTCTTAGTGTGAGTGTGTAAAAAGAGCTGATGGGGGTGTAGGCCTCATACCCATAGTCTTTTCCTGCATAAGAATAAAATGTTATAAGTGAATTAGAATTTATAAAAATTTCGACAGCGTTTCCTTTATTTTTATAAAATCTATTCCCTGTTGAACAAAGAACAAAACTAAAAAACACAACTATATATGGCACCAGACATTTATAATATTATCATTCTCAATAAGAAACACATGTTTTCATTCTAAAATTTACATATAAAATTCAATAGAAATATAGCAAAGTAAAGAAACGAAAATATAAATTTAAAGTGTAGATACTTACAAGTCTCTCTGTATGCTCTTAGTAAGTAATAGATCCTTCCATATGTATAGGAAGACTCTCTCCTCCTGGTCCTCTACGTCTGTTGGCCGAATTACGTTCTGAAAGGGACATTGTCTCAAGTGACGTCCAATACTGCTGCCAATGACTTCACATTTCTTTAGAAATGTAAGGCGGTCGTACACCTACCCTGTGTATCGCAACAACAAAGTTGCGATAACGTGTACGTACTCATCTTTCCCATATTCTATAGACAATCGCGTCTAATTGAGAATCCTAAAAAAATCTTTCTGAAACAAAAGGAAAACATTCAATTAATACTTATGATGTAACCATATTTATCTAATAAATATACAAAAATGTTAATTAAAAAAGAAAATAATAAATTATGTTGTATCTCAAATTGTCGCCTGAGAGATATTCTTCCATACAAAGCCCTCAATATCAATCTTCTCTTTGAAATTTAATGTCATGTTTCTTGAACACGGCCCAAATGGAATGAACCTAATATAAGATTGAAAAATTTTATACCATTTTGAAAATTGAAGCTTATAACTTAATTATAAACATATAGTGTTCAATGTATTTTTACTTACATATTATTGAAAATTGTAATGTAAGTTCTTCCATCAGGTCCCTCTGCTCCAGGCTAGTGGTCGTTTTTTTCATCATCATTATTTACGCCTGATATCTCTGTCAGTATAGGGTTAGTAAATGATGTAAGGGTCGTGGATGGTGCAACAACATCTACGGAAGGTATCTCATCTGCAAGTGTAGTAGCTGGAGGGGGAGGAGGAGATTCAGTTCCAGCTGTTACAGCATGAGATGCTTCACCTGTACATTAAGTACCTCCGAATCGTGGTCTGAATCTTGGTCGCGAAATATCCTGTCTTCTCTTTGGTGCCATATTTCAACCTAAAATTAATATTAAGCTTCAGCTCTGCGAAGGTATGACAAGTAATCTCAGTGTACCAATGAGAATATACTACAAACATCATACAAAGTCGTGACCTTTTTATGTCAGATTCAATGATGAAAAAAATGAGAATGAAATTAAAAGAGTTAAAATAAATGCCATGTTTAGTCAAGATGAAAATAGATTAAAAAAAGGGTAAGCAATAAAATTTTACAGGCCGCAGAAGTATAATATGCCACAAGAGAATCAAGGCTGATGTATCAAGTAAAGGAAATAATTGATTACTTGAATATAATATTCAATTACAAACACAAATTAATCGTTATCATCACTTAATTG
>JANIIA010000003.1:23361561-23375833 GCA_027478495.1 Erythroxylum alaternifolium
TCGAAATTTATGGATTAAATCAAAGTGAAGGGATCGGGTAAGTGAAATGAGTTTGTTTTTGAGGTTTGACCTGGTGGGGAACTCCTCCCTTATGGGATACGCGTCTAGATGTCACGTAGGATGTCGGGCACGTGACTCACCCGGATGGGGTTCCAACACTTATGGTATCAGAGAAGTAGGAGTTAGAATCAAAAAACGAGGTCCAACAGATATGGTATCAGAGCAAGTAGGAGTTAGACTCTGAAAATGAGGTCTAACAGTATTTCTATTCTGCTTGAGGATATGGCAGGTGTTTCAATTCCTAGATTGATTTTGTAGTTAATTTTGTTTTTTTATCTTTCCTTTCAGTTAAAAAAAATAAAGAGGGGACAACTAGTGTAGGGAACTACGGGACGAAATAAAATGGGAAAAGGAATATATTAGGTTAGGATTTTTAACTTAATTATTTTAATATTAATTAAATTAATATTTGACATTAAAAATTTATTCTACTTATAGTAACTAAAGTAGTAAATTATGTCCAATCGTTAACGAAAAGTTGGACCATTGACTATTTTGTAAAGTTATTATCACTTTTGAAAATTCTGGTTACAATTGCAAAATTTAATAAAGATTGAAATTTTTTATAATTAATTTATTAAAATTAAACAGTAAAAATGAAAATGTAGAATTAAAATTATTTTTTCATGATTCTTAAATGAAACAAGCCAAAGTTATTTTTTATTATAAGAAATTAAAGAGCATGTTATCTTGGTGGTGTGGGTAGTCAGAAACCGTAAAAGTTTGACGTAGTTCGTCTATTTGTGGGGACCCTGGCGACAATATATGAATGGTATTGCGACACATCTTTTGGGCTCAGACTGACTTACATTTTTAGAAACAAACCCAAAGTAAGAATGGACTCATACCATCTGGGTCATATTTATTCACTATGTTTTTTTATTTTTTTGAAAAATGAATGATGTATTATTATAGTAGAAACTATTTACAACATATCAATGTGTTCTAGGCATGAGCCTACAAAAATATTACAAAAGGGGAGAGGGCGTCAGAGATTGAACATAAAAAACATACAAAAGTTGCTAAAAAAAAGTTAAAGCAGCCATCGAGTCTTCATGTTTATAGATAAAGAATGTTGTACATTTTTAGCTAGGATATACTCTCGAATTATGTTAATGATTTTGTCCGCAAGCCTATATTTTTCATCTTTCTTCTCCAAGAATCATCGACTGTTTCTTTCCTTCCAAATACAATAGATCGAAATGATGAACACAACCTTGAAAAGGGAGGAATTAGGCTGACCCTTCTTTGTGTTACTAATAATCCATTTTAGAATACGCTCCCAACTATAGCTACAAAGAGAAATAGATAGCTGTTACAAGATTTGATTCCATATTGATTTAGAGTAGCAACAGTTGAAGAATAAATGATCCCTAGTTTACATTACTCGATTACATAGGAGGCAAGTGACGTCCACCTCTCTTTGCCATTGACTTTTAGTTTGGAGCCTATTTTTTATGGCCATCCAAGCAATGAAAGAAGCCTTAATACACATAGCACTTTTCCAAAGTAGATTGGACCAAAGAGCCTTGCGTGATTGGGAGAAAATAATCGGTGGCAAGAGGAATTAATGAATTGACCACTCGTGTGAAGTTTCCAAGATATAACATCTTCATGATTAGTATTTTGAAGCAAAGGAAAATGCCGCAAAAGAGAATGAAAGCCTCGGAATTGTCCTTGTCATTCACTGTCAACAATCAGGGCAGAAATCTTTAGGCTAAGTGATAATCTGTCTGTGAACTTTCTTAAATTCGGAAGTTAGATAAGGGGACTAATACAGACCAATTGTCGTACCATAATTAGGTCTTATTTCCATTACCAAGCTTATGCTTAATATAAGGATAAATGATATCCTCAATTTCATTATCTACTTTGGGAAGGAAAGGGTTCATCATTCATCAATCACTTTATTCATTTCACAACGTCCTGATGACAGAGTAATATAAATGCAAGGTATGGATTTGATGGCGTTCATTAGTATTATAAGTTAGGCAAACATGTGCTGCATTCAATTTTACCCATGGCCCCCATTTTATTCTTTTGTCAGTAATTTTATTCAATATTTATATTGAGCTTGAATTAATTTATAAAGAGAGTTATTGACTGTCATTTCTTAGAGTCCTTTAAAAATAATAATAACAGTGAAAATTTTAAAATATTCTTCAACACATTAATCTAATTTTAAATATCAAAATAATTCTACTCTTAAAAATGCAATATAAAGCCAATTAAATACAATATGTCAATTATGAGCACTATATTTTATATTTTATTTTTACAAAAGATAGCATCATATGTAATTATTAATTAGGAAAATGCAAGTTCCAATTGTGAAAATAAAATTTTAAATTATTATTTAAGTAATTGTAAACTATTATTTAGGCAAATTAATAATCCTCTTTATAAATTAAAAAATTCATTTGGGGTAAAAAAACCCTCAAACATCTTTTCATCATCTATAAAATAGTCTTATGTTTGATGGTCATTATCAATGTTATGAATATCGTACCGATCTTGGTACTAGATTGAGTTCTTGTACGGTACTGTACCGGTATCGATCAATATCGAGTACCGTTTCGGACAATTTTTTAAATTTATAAAATAGTCCTTAATTTTTTAAAACATTGCAAAATAGTCCCTAAATTTTTTAAACATTTCTTCAATATATTGGAGAAAAGAATTTTTTATTTTATAACTTATTCTAAAATTTTTTTGATTTATATGATAAAGCTTATATATGTTTATTTTTATTTTGAATTTTGAATTTTTATAAATAAATTAAGTGAATTTATATGTGTACAAAAGAATTTTAAGAAAAAGTTTTAATTTAGATGTAAATTATAAAAACTATATCATTTGTATAATAATATTCAAGAATATTTGAAATTGAACTGTTTAATAAATTATTAATTACACATTAAATGAGAAATGAATTGGCTGAATGAGTTTTCAGTATACTTATAATATTTTTACCCTTAAAGAAACTATACTTTTGTTGTCAATAGAATTTCATTTATGACATTATTACTTACTAAAATTTGATTTATTTTCTTTTTTCATTTAAAATTTAAAAATGCAAAAGGCTTTATTAACCTTATTATACAAAAGGATAATTTTAGGATAAATTATATTTTAAATTCAAATTTTTATGTAATTTTATAATATTATCTAGAATTATCAAAAATACTCATAACCTTATTGACATGAATTACTATATAAATATAAATGGGCTCATTTACAATTTTACACTATATTTACATAAGTAAATAAATAAGTAAACGAAAACTTTTAGAATGAGAGAACATTGCTTTAGCCTTTGTTCTCTCTCTTCCCGACTTTCTAGTTTCTTCTATTTACCTTCTTTTCTGGCGTTTTTTTCCTTTGTTAAGCTTTTGTGTCTTAGCTTTCATTCTTATGCGTCAAGCTCGTTTACAAAGAAAAAGTTTGATTTTCGATATGAAGTTTGGATTTATAGCAACAAGAAATAGTGGTGATTGTGAAGGCTTGTGTGATTGGCTTAGGCATTGGCCACGTGGGGAAGAGATGATCATGAAGTAGTAACCATTGACAGCAACACATGATGAGGGAGAGATAGTGGTGGCTGGGAGATAAAGAGGAGAGAGAGAGACCAAAAAATGTGAGAGTCAGAAAGGTGGGTTATAGACGTTGGACGATTGGAGGGGGAGGGAGGTAATTTTTTTCAAAACAGTCCTTCTATTTTTAAAAATTTTTAATTTCGGTTGGTATTTAGCCAGTATTTTGAATACTGATAAGTACTATCAAAAATTACCAGCATTGACCAATACAGATTAACGGTGCCAAAAAGCTTAGTTTCGTATTATTTTCTGATCAGTACAATACCTTCCAATTGGTACAATACAAAAATCTTAATCCTGATTTTTATACTTAATAGCAGAACTTAATTAAACATTTAAAGCTACAAAAAAAAAGAAAAAAATGAGTACTTACTCGGGACTACATACTAAATGGATTGAAAATGGAAGCGTTGTTGGCCATGTGCTTCCGTACACATTAACCAATTGGTAATCAATTGGAGGAACGTGGTCATTTTAATGCTTTGCCCGTCAACTCAAAGTGGAAGTTGCAAAAAGAAATTGTCCTATCATGCCTGTTCAAATATCCTCCCCATAAGGTAAAAGAGAGAAGAAAAACTAACACACATCCCAAGTCTTTTATTTTCTCATACTATATTATCCAATAGCAGTAGTTTTTCCCAAGGAGTTGCCTGAAAAAGAGATGGAGCACCTCTTTTATGGTATACACGCCAAACCAAATCTAGACCAAGTTGGTAGGAGTGTTTAGCCTCCAGTTCTACATTAAATAACCTAATCCTAATTCTTAATTCAGTTCATAATAAAGTTTAGGCACTTTATATTCGTGGTATTTAAATGGTCCTATCAAAATCATAAAAATAAAGAAAAAGAGTTGGTAATCCAAATTGTCGTGGCTAGAGTAGTTGTTGCAAGCTTCCTATTTTTCTTCAATTGTTGGAGTGGTTGCAGAATTGGATTTCTTGGAAACAAGTCCAGCTGTGATACTGCCGTTTTGTACTTGACATCTCAATCACCATACAATCATTAGCTGCTGATATTGTGTTTCCTCTTTGCTCTTAATTATCAGTCAAACGCTTTCTGTTTTTAAAACAAATGATCCTCTTTAATTGCTTTCATTTATATGTGCATGGGATAAATTTTGGAATTGACGCAATAGTCTATAAATTATGTCAACTGGATATTTCACACTAGACAAATCCTGTACAATAGGCTTTTTCGAGAGAGTGTAAGTAGAGAATTCGAATACAGGACCTTTTGACTTCATGCCTTCCACTTCACCAACTCGACCACTTTTAGGGGCTATCTTTCAAACACGTTTAAACATGGTTTCTATTTCATTATGCATCATCTCCAAGTTTACAATGAGCTCACAAGTCTCTGGATTTGATCATAACAATTAAATGAAATTGAAACAAACTTGATTCTTCTGTTGGGTTTGACATTAAATTTAGTTCATTGGTTGCTCCTATACTACCCATGAATAGACAAAATTATTTGCTTAATCCAATGGAAATGGGATACAAAAATCAACCATATTGACAGAAAGACAACCATTGGTTAATTGGTTGAATTCCACAAGCTCCAGAGTTCCCATCTCCACCCCCATAGTTTTAATATCTAACACTAACTCCGGTGTCAGGACCATGGCATAGGCGCTCATTCAGTGCATGCTTGCATGCAATTGCCAAACCTACCTGAGTTTCCCCCTAATGTTGCAATCTATACATACAGCTCCTAAAACCCAAGAAGTTCGAGAACATGGAAAAGGTAGCAGACATAGGTGTTAACTAGCTAGTCAATTACCTAATTTTAGTGTACTTCAGGTGTTTTCAAACCTTTGGTTTATACATTGCTAAGATTCTTTCTTTGGAGTGATTGGTGAAGTGGAGACAAAAACTAACGTAAATGAAATGCCTTTATGTTCAAATCACTTCCACACGGGTTCCATTTATTTTATACTTTTTTCTCTACATCATCATTAAAGAATGAATTGAATCACTGAACTTAAACCCTAAAACCAATTTCAGTATCACCAACTCTAATGATTTCAGTATTAATTGAGGAATTCAATTAATACAGTAAATAGAATTGATTAGTTTTAGTCATAAGCAAGCCCATCCAAGCAATAGATAGATGGATTAAATTAAACTGTGATTGCTTAGGCATCCAATTCCCCACTTCCAAACTTTAGAATAGCTTCGATATTTATTAATGAAAAGTGATGTTTGTTTAGGTCCAGTTTTATTCTTTTATGAACTTCTTCTTTTGGGAGGAGTGAGAGAGAGAGAGAGAGAGAAAAGGAAAGTAATCATCGCATAGGTCATATAAAATAAATCATGCTATTCATGCTCCCAAACTTGGTTGGAAGCATCCCATACTTCAGTGATCATTGATTCTGTTACTTAATTCTCTGAGTGGATGCAGATTTCCATCACTCCACCTTATCAGATCTCATTTTTCACAATTTCATTTTATCTTCTAAATTGTGTATCAAGACCTAATATTTAGAATTGAATATCTTAAAGAGTGTTTTCTGAATTAAATAAAACTATAGAGGCGTTTATTCCCTAATTTGTAATTGAATAAAAGTCATACGATAATATTTCTCTCAATTTTAAAATGCAACAAATATTTGATTGTATATATTTTAAAGACAAGAGACTAGTCAAAGTTTTAAGATATTAACATGATTCATGTCACATGAGCCTAATTTGTGAAGTTGAGCCTAACTTTTCAGTTTTCAAGTATATCATAAAAACGAAGAAGAAAAAGATGTGTACTTACAATATTTTGAATAGGAAGTTGTATTATATGGTTTGCTTGACAACAAGGACAAACAATACAAATTTGTGGGTCCAGGGTTTCCATATTATTGTTAATTAAAAAGCAGAGGTTACCACTAAAAGTGTATTTGTTGTGGTAGTTTACCTTATTAATATGAGGGGCCTCATAAATACATTGATGGAACCAGCTGGTGTTTTTTGTTCCAACTCCAAAAGAGTCACTTTCGCACACCACCTGCTGCTATTGCTGCACACCAGAAAATCTAATCTTTCCTTTGCCTGTCGGACATGACCATATTGACCTCTACTCGTGTACTAGTTGTTGGTTCTTTCCAACATTTTATTTTGCTTGTCAAGATTAATCCTGCAAAAACGAAATAGTAATGATTCTTATACTTTTCTGCTTAATTATCATAGAGAGCTGATTCTGTGAGGGTAAAGGTTGTTGTTACATGGATCTATAGAGTAGAACTCTAAGGTGTGAAAAAGGAAAAAGAATCAAGACTAATAAGTAGACCATTTAATAGTTCTTGTTGTCCATTTTTATTAATATAACATTCAAAATTAACTCGGGATTAATTCCTCAAGTACTTGTTGTATTACTTTATCCATAATCTGTCAGGGGGGAGTCTAGAAGTGAAATTAGATTTAGCATAAATGATAACACGTGCGTGAACATGCAAGTACGGCATCGGGCTATCCTTCATCAAAATTTATGTCCCCTCCATTCAATGTAAAAAAAGAAAAGTGCTCGGAACAGTTCTAACAGTAAACAATTTATATACGATTCAAAGAAGAGAATCTAGTCCACTGTCTACAACAAGAAACCAAAATAGTAGGAATGAGGATCCAAAAAGACCGGTATCTGTGTTCTCTTCTTGTTACTCTTTAGCTTCTTCGCATCTCTCTCTGTCTCTTTCTTCCTTTCTATAGACATAACTTCTCAGAAGTTGCAGCCCTCGCCAGAGAGACAGAGAGAGACTGAAAGAGACATATATACAGGTGCTTGGGGTGTGTGGAAAGATCCGAGCGTTCTTGACTCGGGTTTCTTCCATGCCCCTTTATTTGCTCTATCCTCATCATCAGGTTCTTGCTCTTCTCTTCTCTCACATGCATTTCCTTCAAACATTTCATATTTCACTTTCTATGTCTTGTTATTACCCCCAACGACAAAGTTTCTTAGTTTTCATCATTTTGTATGCATACAATACAACTTGGGATACTGTATCTGTTCTGTTAAAGTTTCTTACTTTTCATCATTTAGTATGCATACAATACAACTTGGGATACTGTATCTGTTCTGTTTCTTTAAACGGTGACAAATGTCTTACGTTAATCGTGTTCGTGAATTGTGACTCGAAAATTGTTCTTTGTTTTTATTTTTTCTATATGATCAAAAAGTCAACACTCATCATTGCGATCCTTTCTGTTCTTCTTATGTTTCTTTGATATCCCAAATGGAAGTTGGTCTTTCTTTTGTTGGCTGTTAAATTGTTTTGACATTGATCGGTCGGAGTCAAACTCATCAGTTATTCAACATCGACGTTTTCATGTACTCTTGGACAATGACATATTTATTGTTTGGTGGACAGTTTGGATGTCAAATTATATGTCTTTGTTTTGTCTTTCACCATGGCGACTTATAGCTATCTGATTCGGTTTCGCTGTGTTTAGTGATTGTTATAAAGTAGAAAAGAAAAACCTTTCATGCCTATCTCAGTTGTGTTGTAATACTGTTTCTGGTAAGAATTGGGCTATAGGATTTCTATGTCTTTGGAGTTTCAAGTAGTTCCCAGAGGTGTAGGAGTTAGGCCTCTGTATGCTATGGAACTTGATTTTTCTTGAATCAGACGGCATCTTTTGTACTAAAGCTAACTTTTCAAACTATTGCTTTCTGGACTAGCGGAAAGTCAGAAACTTGATAGTTGATCCGGTAAGTTGCCACTGGAGACTCTGACTTTTATGTTTGTCTGGTTGTCTGCCCATATGCTTCCCTTTCCTTTTATATGGAATAAACAGATAAATAAATGCAGTAGTCTAGGTAATTTGTTCTTGGGTTTTCATAATCTTCAAGATTAAATTTTTATCTTTAGTCTCAGAACTCATCCTAATTTTCTTATGACAAATAGCCTTGAATTTGTGACCGGTCTATCCAAGATTGGACGATCTACTAATTTATTGGATTTAATAAAGAAGTCCCTGGTGAAGTTCATATTTATCTTTGTTTGACGTGTTCGCATTTCAATATGAATGCTACTCTCTGCATAAGTGTAGCTGACACAGCTCTGTTCTTTCATCATTTTGTCCTTTTGATGTGAAGCTTCCTTCTAATTTTTACTGTTCATCCTCGATTTTGGTTGATCCTAGTCTTTAGCTTTCTACAATATTAAATTTTTGCAATGCAAACGCAGGTGCCATTATTATTGGCCTGGAATTCCTGGGATATTCTGTTCTCGTATGAAGTAAAAGTTTAGAAAGGGTATAGAAAATTGTTGTGATAATGGGGGCTTGTTACTCCACATCTAATGCAAGGATAAAACCATCCAAGTCCAAGAAACGTCGTTATAGAGTTGGCAGGCGTTGCAGAAGGATTTCCTCAACTATTGGTGACGTCCCTATCACGCGGCTTAGTGATGCTGGAGTAAGTGATATTGCTTTTAGTGAATTTGTGCATCTCGATTATGAGAAGGGTGCTGCAACTACCTGCAAGAGATCTGAAGTCTCCAACAAGTCATTTCATCACACTCAGCTACAATGGAACCATAGTCAAATTGATGAAAATGGTGTGTTCTCCTTCTATTATAGTAAAGTCCAAATTTGCAAATATGAATGTTACTAGAAAAGCCTTTAGGATTTTATACACTTAGTCTGGAAATAGCGAGCATATTAGTATAAGATAAGACGAATATATACATGTAAACAATTTCTGCTTAGGTTATGGGTTATACATGTAAGCTTATCAGTATCTGTTTCATTCCTGAATTTGAAACTTCAATAATTTGCAGGAATATGCCAAGAGGAGGTGTGGTTTGACTCGGTTAGTATTATAGACTCGGATTCAGAGGATGACTTCATCAGTGTGCACGGAGGTGAGACACTTGCATACCTTAGCCATCGCATGGTAACTTATTAATGTTATGATTTTGAGAATGACAGCAAGTTCTTATACTTGGTTGTACTTGTTCTTTGACCAATCAGACGGCTTTTCTTCAGTAAGTAGTGCAATTGGATATAAACCAAATTCTCAATTGCTTGAGTACGGAACTGCATCCCACTTCGTTGACACTGGGTCCAAGTACGAGGGCATCTACGAAAGTTACCTGAAAATAGATGGAGGGGGTTCAAAAGGTGATGAAAATTTGACTAAGAGAAAGAGAGCATTTGATGATGCACTTGAAAGTTTTAAAGGACCTGAAGATGGCGCACATGAGGTGGTGGAGAAGAATCAAGAAAACAGAAAGAAATCAACAGTTGTCACTCTCTCTTTGAAGAGGAAATCCTGTGACGGAGGGGAGACAACTGAATTCTGTAAGTATCAATCCTTGCAGGTGTTATTAGTAAACCATACCATGAAACTTGAGATTCCATCATAAATGACTAAAACTAGTGCAGCTGAGAGTTTGTTATACCGTCCGAGGGCGGGGAACCTGATTCCAAGTTCAAAAGGAGGGAAACTAACTTCAGCTTCTTGGTCTGAGGTTTCACCTTCAGTTTTCAAGCTTCGTGGAATGAACTTTTTCAGGCATGTCTTTATGATCTCTGTCTATAGTCATTAATGTCTATCTTTCGTTTTTGCATAAATTATGGGGTTATAGCAATTAAAGCTCTAACTTTAATGATGCAGTAATAAGCAGAAGTCATCTGCGCCGGACTGCTGCCCATATGTACCTATTGGCGTTGATTTATTTGTATGCCCACGAAAGATACATCACATTGCTCAGCACCTTGAACTTCCACATGCCCAACCTCATGAGAGCTTACCCTCATTGTTGATTCTCAACATACAGGTACTTTCTGCTTTAAAACTGCCCTCTAGAAGTTGATTTACAGTCCTCACTGACATGTCAGACGGTTATTTTGTATTGATCTAGGTTGTTCATCTTGCAGATTCCCACTTATCCTGTTGCCCTGTTTCAAGCTGAAGATGACGGAGAAGGCATGAGCCTTGTCTTATATTTTAAACTGTCTAAGAACTTTGACAAAGAGATCTCATCTTATTTTCAAGATAGTATCAAGGTATATACTTATACAAGTGCTTCATGTTAATCGAGTTCATGATCATTGGCTTCTTATCCATAGTACAGAGTAGATATCTCTGCTAATTTCTCATGTTGCTTTCTGTTCCAGAGACTCGTTGACGATGAGATGGAAAAGACTAGAGGCTTTGGAAAGAACAGCGTTATTCCTTTCAGAGAAAGGCTAAAAATTTTGGCCGGTCTGGTTAATCCAGAGGACTTGCAGTTGAGTTCTGCAGAAAGGAAGCTTCTGCTGGCTTATAACGACAAACCAGTGCTTTCTCGCCCTCAACACAATTTCTTCAAGGTAACCATAATTTTCCCGATCCATGGGCCCTCTGTTTGATTAGGGTAGCTACTGGGTGTAAATAAGATTTGGAATGCATTTGTGTGTGTGTGCTATGAAATTCCGTTCCTGAATAATTTAAGTTCTGCTGTGACATAGTAGAATGCAAGTTTTTCGTTTGGTAAGTCTGATACGATAATGTTCTAACGTTTTGTAGCTCTAATACATTGCAGGGGCCAAACTATTTCGAGATTGACCTGGATATTCATCGTTTCAGCTACATATCTAGGAAAGGGCTTGAAGCATTCCGACATCGTCTTCAACATGGCATAGCTAATGTGGGCTTAACTATTCAGGTATTTGTCAATGGAACAACTAATTCAAAACAACCAGAATCCATTAGTTTGCTACTTCATTAACGTGCTCTATCTGTGGTGGTCTTTCCAGGCACAACAGCAAGAGGAGCTGCCAGAGCATGTGCTGTGCTGCGTGAGCTTGAACAAAATTGATTTTGTAAATCATGGCCAAATACCTACCCTTGTAGCTGGAGATGCTTGATTTTAGTGTCATTTGAAGGATACCAATCTGGCTAATAGAAAGAAAGAACCTGGTCACCGTCTTTGTAGAAGTTGAATCATAGTGAACACATGCTGACAAAGAAAAGAAAATCCTTTTGATCATAGTCTTGGCTTTCATTCTAATGGTTGGTTTCCACTACGATCGTGTTACCTTTGATCAAGTGTAATTCAATCTGTTTGCACCGACTCCGTGGACGTCATCCCTTGAGGACTGCCTCGTACCCTAAATGTGCCATCCATAAGCCAGTTCGAGCATTCAAACATGGACGCTTACAATTTGTCTCTGACCTTTGTTACTGATCCAGATAGAAATCGACCGTGGTTTATCCATGTCTAAACAAACATAGCTTGCTCTGCAATACTATTATTGAAGTCACGATGCCATATCTCTTCAATTTTCTTCCCAGCAAATTATCAGGGAGTCTTATATAACACCTAAAATTCTGGGTCAATCTTCTCCAAGATAATTCAGTAATAAGTGCACTCAACTTTTCATTTTAAGGCCTTATCGATGATTAAAAAACTTACCATATTCAATCGTAAAAATTTTAAACCGTTTTAATTTTTTAGTTTATATTTTAATTTTCTAATTCGATTTATTTAAAGAACTCTTATTATTAAAAATTGATTAATTTATTAAATTAGTCAATTTTTATAAATTAATAAATTATTATAAATTAAAATAAATGAATTAATTTTTATTTAATGATCTCTTTTTTCAATTAAACTTCAAATCCTTTGATAAGTAAAGACAATTTCATATTTCAAATTCTTTAATTTTATTTAATCTTTAGTTGATTTTATGACAATCTAATATTAATTAAAATTTTCAAACCTTAAATCTCTTGTTTTATTGGTTTAACTTCTAATTCAGTTTTTAAAATATTGAGCCCCACAATGGCTGCAAAAAGATAGTCTTTCATTATTCCTCAAGTTGACACTTTCACTAAGTTTTTTCTCCCAACTAAAATGGATAAGAATGTTATGTGCATCGTGAACTTATACTTAATACAAATGTTAAAATCTCTGTCCTCATATAAAGTAGAGCAGTAACACAAATTTGAACACTGAAGACAAATGTCATCTGAAAGTGCTTAACTACTAGGACCAGAACTTGCACAACTCTAGCCAAACTAAACCAGGACAAGGCACTAATAGCAATAGGTTTTTGCATAAGCTAACAGGAGAATAAGGTAAAATACCTTATCACAAATATTGCTTTCTATATTTTCATTACAAAAGAATGCACAGAACATCAATTATATTGTATGATGTATGCCCTAATAAACTAGTTAAATACAAAAGTATGACTTCTAGCTCATCCAAAAAGGTTCTTCTCCGGAGCAACTCTTTTCATAATCTTTCTGTTAGGATTTTCCTTCTATTTATGTTATCTTCTATCGCAAGAGACTAATGAAAAATGAGTTGCCTTTTGCAAGATTTCGTGATTTGTAGACGAATAAAGAGCAAACAAAAGTTTTTACTTAGCTCGATAGCATAATTGCGATCTACTTCAAGGATCTCACGTAGGAAGTTCTACTAGCTTCAACAAAAAGAAAAAGGTTACAAGAGATGGAGTGTCTTTTTCAACACTTGCAATAGTTCTCTAAGAACTCACTAGTATTCCTAAGTAAGTACTCTAGCAACTCTCTAACTCCTAATTTCTTTTCGTAATTGAGAAAATTGTAAAGAGTGTAAACTGATTCTAATTTCATATTTTTATAGACCAAAATGTAGCCATTACATTCTATTTGTCCATGCCTTCACTACCAAGGAAAATCCAGTCAAACCTAGGCCTAAAGCACACTTCACGTGCATCTCATGTGTATCACTTACAGCTAAGCTCCTCTTCCATGCTACATTTTGCTTTGTCCATTCTTATTGTTAATTCTGTAACCAAACACCCTCAAATCTTCGATTTTAATGTTGACAACTATTAACCAAAACAAATAAAAAATGCACACATAAACACATGAGCCCTAAATACCCAAATATTAAAATGAATCATTCAAGATCAAATCAATGATCTGCATTGAAAATTGATGGAGAAACATGAATCACTTCACATTTATTCCTTCCTTCTCCATTAATTTTGACATCATTCTTCGATTTGTAAGAGATTTAAGAAAGCAAGCCCTAGTATACACCTTAAACGTGAGACCAGAATTAGGTTTGTCAATGATTGTTATCTTCAAGTGGCTTCGCTAATATGTAGATAATCTCTACAAAAAGTGAATTTCCTTCTTATAACAATCTTGGTTCCAAAGTCTGAAGGATTTAGGTCACCAGCTATCTTCTCCAGAGTGAAGAGACCCTGAGTGATTATGTCTCTAATGAAATGAAGCCTCACGTCGATGTGCTTGGATCACTCGTGCAAAACAAGATCCTTACTAAGGTAAAGCGTGCTTTGAATATCTATATAGATTGTTGATATTGCTAGGTGTAACACCCTACTCCCGCTGGACCCGAACCCGATATCGATGGTGATATCCGAATCCGTGCTCCGCGAGGGTGGTGTGCCATATCACTTAACAATTAAAAGTCGGTATGTATTTTTTTCAACCATAAACATAAAATACAGAAAATCAATAACCAAAATATTCCACTTTGTTTAATAAACATTTGATACAAACAATGAAATCAACAGAACTTTTATTAACCACTTGGGCCCATTTCAGATTACACAATACAAACATTTCCAATTTCTCAAAATTAATACAAACTGTAATATTCAATTACACATAATACAAACTTT
>JANIIA010000003.1:23378232-23396310 GCA_027478495.1 Erythroxylum alaternifolium
TAATTATAATATTTTAATTAATGAATAATAATGTTTTAGTCAAATATAATGTAATGTAATTAAATAATAATAATAATTTTATTAATTATATTGTAATTAATTAATTAATTAATTACAATATTTTAGTTAATTAATTATTATATTTTAATAATAATTAATTATATTGTAATTATTTCATGGTAATTAAAAATTACAAGTACACTTAAAATAAATATTGATACAATTATAAAATAATCAATGAATTATATATTTCCAATCATATTATATTGTCTGTTCTGTCCTTCATAACCAAACAGCTTACTGTCTCCAATTTTTGTTTTGTTCTGTCTCTAAATTTTTGTTCCGTTCTGTCTCTACATCTTGAAGACAGCAACCAAACAGACAGAAAGTGCACGATCATGGCCTGGCTATCCTAGCTCGTTCCTCTTTGTCACGATCATGGCCTATTGTGCCACGATCGTGGGCCATATTTTTTGCCCGAAACTTTTTGCAACTTCTTCGTTCTTCACTGTTTACGTTGAAACACTAACAAACACATCGAGGTACCTAAAAAATATAACAATTAAGCCCAAAGACTCATACTAACCCATAAAAACACTTAAACATATAAACTAACACAATTAAACTATAAATACACACTCAACACTCAAATTCACACTAAATGCCTAACAAATTACACCCTAAAATACAATGCAAATCATAACTATCAACATCCCCACACTTAAACATTTGCTTGTCCTCAAGCAAACAACACAAAAACACACACAACACACAATACACACAATACAAAAACGAGACAATGACTTTGACTTCATGAAATAAATTTAATTTTGAACACAATCTGACAAGTTATATATAATCATTAACAACAAAAATCTATGTCTAAAGGTTTTGAAATAAATATACAAATTAATCAAGATCTAAGTGTCAATTTATTTACCCTTTTAAATTGTACACACACATTAATAATTCTTTGATCCTTCAGACTTTGTAACTGTTCATAAGTACATTTTCATGAAAATTCAAGTTTATTACAAGTCCGGTAGGTTTTTATTACAAATACTTTTTTATTTTTAAACATGGACTTAGTCTTTTATTCGGAGGCAAACATTGGTGATGAATATCAATCCGATTACTTGACTAAGTCCTTTTATTAGACAGCTTGGTTGAAACGTCATTATAGTCTTTTAACGCGAAGGCATACATTTGTGATGCGTGTCGATTTGGTTACTCAGCTATCATCACATTTTCAACTGGCTACTGGCTCTATTTATAACTCGAAGGTCAACAAAATAGTGATTTATTAACAAAACATACACTTTTTTTACCTACCTTGTTGTTTTTAGCTATTCACTTTCATGAAAAATACTAGTTAAATTACTTAAGTTAAAGGGCCTCAAATTATAAATGAATGTGACAACCTAGAAGGTGCTAAATGTATACTAAGTCCTAATTAAGCTGTATATTTATCCAAAGAACCCTAATTCACTATTTTTGTAAGCTAATGATCATTTACAACCTACTAGACTATGTTCAAAATTAAATGAATTTCACTTCATCTAAGTCATTGACACATTCAAACAATTCGCACAATGCAACCTAATAACTATCACACAATATGTAAAATCACATACGCAAGCAAAATACAGAATCCCTCCCCACACTTAAACAACACATTGTCCTCAATGTGAGATTGGTACACAAACACACCAGGGGACAATAAAACACAAAATATGAAAAACTTAAGAATAAAATACTAACAAAAATTAAAAGAAAAGGGTTAGAACACGAAATAGTTTATGGTGATAGAGGTGGTGATGGCGATAGTGTTGAGACCAAGTCTGCTGACATCGAGAGTGTTTCCCTATCTTATAAGTGATTCAAAAGAGTAAAAGAATTAGCAATCCAAACCATTTCAAATCATTCAAAACTTATTTAAGAACTTAAAACAAACTTAACTACACAACAATTTAAATCTAACTACTAAATGTGCTAATTTATGGTCATTAGCTTAACTTTCATCCTTTAAAACTCAATCAGGATCAAATATGAGTGGCTTGCTTCCACCTTTCTCATTCAACATCAATTTTGTAGCCTGTGAGTAAGCTATAAATTGTAAAATGATCAGAAGGATAATATTAATAAAGTTCAGAAAACCAATTAATTTCATCAATGTCCTTCTCATTAACAAACTGTCAATAAAATAGGGAATAACGAAACTCTCTGAATCTTCCATTGAATCCAACAGTTTGTCCTGTGTGAAAGTGAGTTGCTCTCTTTCTTCCTTAATCACCTTCGTCTCCTCTGCTTCTTCCGCTTCACAAACAAAGACCTTCATCGCTTCTTTAAACTCTATGCATGGTGTCAAATGTTCTTCGTCCTCTTGTTCTTCAGAAGATTCGAACACATCAATTATCCTAAACGAGCTACTAACCTTCAGATTCTTAAATACATCGTTTATGTTGAATGACTCTTCATCATCATCAATCTAAAGGGTAGGGTTCTTTGCATGGACATCTATCCTAGATTTTTTGATGTTCAAACATGGTGTACCAAGATCTGACAGATAGTATGAGGGGTATCCTTTCCTTCATCCTTTTTCTTGAGTTCTTGGTCTTCTATAAGGTGAGGATTAGCTTGATTTCTTGCTGATTCTTCTAGATCTACCCTATTCCTAAATATGATAGCCTGACATAGCTCTACTAAATTTACTTTCAAGCTACGCAAACAATTTTCCACACTTTGCTTACAAAATTCTCTGGAAAGCTAGCCTATTCAAACCTCTAGATTGTGAATAGAAGATGCAAGATCTTCTATTACTTGTTCAAACTTCTTTTCTGATATCTTCTGGTTCTCTTCCATATTTGTGAGCTAATCCATGGTTTTTTCCAGTTTGGAATCCCATGAACTGTATTCATCATATTGAAATTCAACTAGGTCTTGATGTCCTAAATGATTCCCTACATTGTTGGACCAATAGAATTCAGGGTGGTTCTATCATCCCGGAGTGTACATGTTCTAATAAGGATCATTATTTCCCTAACCGTACTGTGCTTCATTGTAACTCTCAAAAGTTCCTTGCTCTCTATAATATCTATCTTCCATCATTGTTCTTTCCATTTCTTCTTGCAATCTAGCTCTTCAAATGTCTCATTTCTCATTCTAAGATGCCTTAATGTGTCTCTACTTTATGCCCAAATTTAAAAAAAAACGTTAGTGGAAAAGCCTCAGACTAAAGAACTAAATTATCGCTTCCCTAGCAATGGCGCCAAAAACTTGTTCGTAAGGTTACACACGCTAAGTTTTAATATTTATTAACCTTGGTAAATTTCTCAAGCATACGGGTCATTCGCATTATACGTAAGGTATCAATCCCACGAGGAGGGTTAAACTAGTCTTAAAATCTAAGATCGTACCAAACTACAATAATTCAAAATGAATAACTAATGCAGAAAATAAACTAATCAAATAATTAATTTCAAGAATTGAATTGCAGAAATCTAAACAAGATAACAAGTCAGACAAACCAATCCAAAAATCAACCTAGAAACTTTTAAGTGAGAGAAAGGGACTTTTAATCCGAAATTAAAGAAAACCTAATAAGTTGAGCAATTATCGAATTAATGGGTTTAGACGATCTTAGGGTGAATTACTCTCTCTCGAGTTATAATTCTTAACCCTAATTGATAATCCTTAAATTAAATTATGGAATTGTGATCTCTCGATTCATAATTTACCCAAAACCTAAATTAGTTCTAAATTGTCTAATAACCTACTGGGAACTTATGTTTGATCTCTCATTACACGATTATACCGGTTTGATTTAATTCTTTACCTATCAAATCGCCTAACTCTAGTTAGCCCAATTTAATTATTTTCACTCAGCTCACCCTCTTAGTCTATTGCCATGTTATTAAGAGCAGAATTAAATCACAATTAAACTAATAAAAAATGCAATCAATCAAACTTTATTAATCTCAAAAATCAAAATACCAAAGGTGAGTATAAATAGAAACTCAACATTCAACATAACCTATTATCAACACCTATTTCAATTCTATACATGAATAAAATTGAAATAATCGAAAAATACGTCAGGAACGGAATTGCGGAGGTAGTGATAGCGGGAAACCACCTGTTCTGGGAAGTATGTCGTGTCAAACTTCTTCTCCGTGTTTTTCTTCCCTTGTCAACCTCCTTAATCTCTTGATTTCTTTCTAGGTTTTTCCGAAATTGGCTAACGTGAAGACTCTCCTTTTCATACTCTCCAAAAATTGTTGGTTCTATACCTTTATGATGTATTTATACTTTGGATGCCCTAGTTTAAGTCGGGGTCGAAATGGTCTGAAAAATCTTGTGAAACTCAAGTTTTTACTTCAGCCTGACTCAGGCCAAGATCTTAGCCTTACCTGCTAGAATCGTGGCCAGCGCTTAACCTTCTCTGTCACGATCGTGACCCAAAGTGCACGATTGTGGCATGGATGCTTAACCCTCTCTGTCACTATCATGACCCAAAGTGCACAATCGTGGCCTGACTGCCCTGGCTCGTTCCTCTCTGTCACAATCGTGGCTTATTGTGCCACGATCGTGGGCTATGTTTTTAGCCCGAAACTCTTCGCAACTTCTCAGTTCTTCGCTGTTTACCCTGAAATACTAACAAACACATCAAGGTATCTCAAAAATATAACAATTAAGCTCAAAGACTCATACTAACCCATAAAAACACAACATATAAACTAACACAATTAAACCATAAATACACACTCAACACTCAAATTAACATTAAATGCCTAACAAATTACACCCTAAAACACAATGCAAATCACAACTATCATAATACAGCAAAAAGTTCTTAAGTGAGCCAAGCTAGGCTTCTTTCCATTCTAGATTTCCTGAGGTGTTTGTAGTCATTAGCTGATGTAGCAATCTGTTTACTAAATAAGCAACATTTTTTATAGCTTCACCCTATAGTGATTGTGAACACCCTAAAGATAACAGTATACATCTAGTCTTTTCTAGGAGTGTCATATTGAGCCTCTCAGCTACACCATTCTACTGAGGTGTTACTTTAATAGTCTTGTGCCTATGAATACCTTTCTTGCTGCAGTAATCTTCAAATTCCTTATTACAGTATTCAAGACCTTTATCAGTCCTTAAGCACCTTAGCTTCTTCCCTGTCTGATTCTCCATGAGTGTATTCCACTTAATGAAGATTTCTAATGCTTCATCTTTCCTTTTCATAGGATAGACCCATCATTTCCTAGACTTGTCATCTATTATGGACATAAAGTATCTATTTCCTCCTGTAGTGGGCACTTGTGTTGGCCCCCACAGATCACTGTGGGCATACTCCATGATCTCTTTAGCTCTCTTAGCTCATTTATGAAAACTGGTTCTATGGTACTATCCTAGCACACAAAATTCACAAAGTTCCATCTTTCTTATGGTTTTTCCCTGAATCAGCCCTTATTTAGAAAGGTGCATCAACCTCTTATTTCCTGAATGTCCCAATCTTGAATGCCATAACTTAGTTGAATCTAGCTCTCCAATAGTTAGGTTCACTTCAGTAGTGCCTATCACATAGTAGAGCCCTCCCCTTATGATCACTCTTTGCTCCTTTAGAATTTCTCTAAGTCTATCCTTAGATCTTATCTGAAAGCCTTGTTTATCAAAAATACTTTCAGAGATGAGATTTCTCCTTACTCCAGGCACAAATCTGATATTGGTTAAGATTCTTTTCTTCCCATCAAACATATTAATAGAAACATTCCCAATACCTTCAAGCTGTTGTTGTCCAGAGTCTGCCATCTTTACTTTAGTAGTAACTGGTTCAAAAGTGGTAAACCAGTCTCTATAAGGAGTGACATGCGTAATACAGTCAGAGTCAAAGATCCATTCTCTACTGAGATCTTCACTCTCTTCAACAACAGCAAGCAGCTCATCACCACTAAATTCTTTAGGTTTCTCCATATTCCCAGCATCTCCACCTTGTGCAGCCTTGTCCCTTTTCTTCTTCCTGCAATCTCTGGCAAAATGCCCCTCCTTATCACAATAGTAGCACTTCTTGCCTTTAGCCTTTTCTTCTTTTCTTCACTTTCTTTAGTCTACTTATCCCTGCCATTCCTTTTCTGCCAATTTCCCTTCTTGCTGTTCTTTTGTTGAGGCTTCTTGTCTTGTTTATTATAAATAAACATGACTTTTGTTTCCTTCTTGAATGGATTATTGTCCATAATTTTCTCCATTAGTGAATCTAGAAACTTTTTTACAGTGAGTGATTCTCCACTAGCATACTTAATCCCCTTCTTGAAGGCATTAAAATTTGATGGTAAGGCTTAGAATAACCACAGCTTGGTGATCTTTAGATATCTTTTCACCTGGAGCTTCTAATTCTTGCAACAATTTAAAGAAATAATCCAGATTGTCATCAATGATTACAGTAGTATTCATTTTAAAGTTGGCCAAATTATGTAAAAGTGTCATCTTGTTAGGCAGACACCATTTAACATACAGTTCTTCAAGCTTCATCCATAATTTCTTTGGAGTATTAAAATTCAGCACTTTCCTTATAACAATAGGTGATAAATGAAGCATTAATTTGCAATGCGCAAGCCTTTGCAACTTAATTTTCTTAACAGGATCTATTTCTACATCATACTGTTCTTCAATTGCATCATAACAGTCATAGGATTCAGGTAAAGGTTGCATTTGAAGTTTTCAGATTGTAAAATCTTCTTTACCAGTAAAAACATCCATTTCTTTGCCCACCATTTTGTTATGTAGTTTAAATGATGACAAAAAAGGATTCTTGATGGTTTCTTGATTGCAAAAATATATAAAAAAAAGATATGAATCTTGTATGATTGTTCTTACTTGTACAATTGTTCTTACACTTTCTTGATGAATCTTGATTGCTTGAATAGCTAGAGAGTTACCCAGAATATTAAGAATTGGCTTTGATACCACTTATGTTAGGATTTTTTTTCTATTTATGTTATCTTCTATCGTAAGAGACTAATGAAAAATGAGTTACCTTTTGTAGAATTTTGAGATTTGTAAATGAATAAAGAGCATATAGAAGTTTTTACTTGTTTCGATAGCTTAATTACTATCTACTCCAAGGATCTCATATAGGTGGTTCTACTAGCTTCAACAAAAAGAAAAAGGTTACAAGAGATAAATTGTCTTTTTCAACACTTACAAGAGTTCTCTAAAAACTCACTAGTACTCCTAAGTAAGTACTCTAGCAACTGTCTAACTCCTAATTTCTTTTCGTAATTGAGAAAACTGTAAAGAGTGTAAATTGATTCTAATTTTAGGTTTTTATAGACTAAAATGTAGCCGTTGCATTCTATTTGTCCATGCCTTCACTACTAAGGAAAGTCTAGTCAAGCCCAGGCCCAAAGCACACTTCATTTGCATCTCACGTGTATCACTTAAGGCCAAGGTCCTGTTCTGCGCTACATTTTCCTTTATCCATTCCTGTTATTAATTCTGTAACTAAACACCCTCAAATCTTCAATTTTAATGTTGACAACTATTAACCAAAACAAATAAAAAATGCACACACATAAACACATGAACCCTAAATACCTAAATATTAAAAATGAATCATTCGAGATCAAATCAATGATCTGTGTTGAAAATTGATGGAGAAACGTGAATCACTTCACACTTTCTTTCTTTTGCATTTATACAAATATGTTATCACAGACCACTATTATGTAAACAATGGCCTCACGCATGAAAGAAAAAACATTTTTAAGCATACGTAAATGTTCAAGGTCATCCCTTTTATAGAAACTACGTTATCTACTTTTCTTTTCTTTTATCTGGAATCTTATTACAGGTTGCTAATCGCTGCCATTGAAATTCTTGTGTTCAATTAAAAGGATTGTCTGGCCTTAATTGCAGCCTATTAGAACTGGAAGCATTGTGGATGCTATTTTTAGTAATTGGTACATCATGATTGTGTTTGCCTTTGTATGTTGTTACCACGACCTTGGTATCTATAGTAGCCCCCTCAACATGTTTGCGAACATTGCATGCTGGGGTTGTGCATTTATAGTAACTCCTGTGGACCATGCAGATAACATAAATCAAAAATGTTGCACGAAAATCCTTAGAAACAATCCCATGTCATAAAATTACCTTGGATTAGGATTGCCTTTGACAACCTTTTGACCATATTTACACCATCTATAGCCATCATCCAAAAGATCAACTTCATGTTAGATTATTAATGTCTTATATAATAAATGTTTATAAAGCTTTATGCTGAAATGATGGGTGTGGTAGCTAAGAGGTGGTTTTCTCAATAACCACTTACAAATGTCACCTCTTTTGGTCCTATTCTTGCCTATTAAGTTGCTTTCATTGATAACCATCAAATAAGGGGAAAATATAAAAGTGAGAACGTGAGAAGAAAGAATAGAAACACAGAAGAGAATCAAGAGAACCAAAAAGTCTGATTTTCATACTGACATCAAACAACTCTATGGATAAAGGTACGACAACTGTACACGTGAGAATCATATATGTTTAAGATCCTACATTATTGTATAAGGAAATTTAATATGTGGTATCAGAGTTGTATTTTAGGATGTGAACTGTATGATTCTCTGCTTAACGTTAAGTTTTTTTTAATCATGAAACTCTTCATTTTTTTAATTCTTCATGTTTATAAAAGCTGCACAAGATGAGCATGTTCATATCATGCTTTTAAAGCATTACTGTAGATAATTAATAATAATTATGTACAGTATTTTGCATGCACCTACATGAAACCAGTAGGAAGGGACTGTCTCATCGGTAATGATAGACATTGTCGATGTCGTATATGCACTGTTTGGTTCCCTTCTTGCCCTCAATGGTGATGTTCCAGCATTGGTGGAGATGGGTTTGTGAGAGTAGATGAAGGACGTGAATAGTGAAATTAAAGAAAAAAATATATTCAAGCATGAATAGTAGAATTAATTGTAATTATCGACAGTAAAATTATATGCATAGAAGGATGTATAAAACTGTTATATGCATGTTAATGTAAGTAGTAAAAATAAGGTGAAGTATATGCATGTTAATTTGTTTCTGGGTTAAAGATCAAGCATCATTATTTATTAAGATTAATAATAATTATGTACAGTGTTTTGTATGCATGTACGTTAATAATAATGGCAATATGTTATGACGTGATAATTAAATATTTAATATTTTACCCATTTATCAAATTTGGAACAATATTATTTTAGATTTGTTAATTACCAAAGTGATCAAATCTTTAAGATAATTTAGTTCTAAATTGACTAGAATTTTTCAATCACTCACTTATAAAATTGATGGTATAAATGATGTTTATTTATGAGTATATTGAAATTCATTATTATAAGATATTTATGAATTGCCCAAAGGTTAATTGGTTGTTTTTATAATTATTGAATATGATTGCTTGGTAATGTAAATGCACTATTAGTTTTACTTATTTATCCAGAGATAATAAATATTTCTAAGTAGTGTATGCATCATTACCTAATAATGTTAAATATTATTGGCATCATTATGCTTATTTTGTGCATTGATGTATCACCCAAAGGAGAACGTTAATATACATTAATTGTTAACATAATCTTTCATCTGAATCTATATAATATGCTAGTTTATGACTCAAAGAATTAATGTTAGGTGTGTATTTATTGTAGTTTATGTCCTTATGCCTTTATATTCACAAGCTTTGTCTGTATCAATATTTAATGGGTTGAATTTTTCTGACTGGAGTGAGCAAGTCCAATTTCACCTTGGTGTATTGGATCTTGATTTGGCACTTCAAGTTAAGAAGCCTACTGTTATTACTGATACTAGCAGTAATGAAGAAAAGGCTCATTATAAAGCTTGGGAAAAATCAAACAGACTGAGCTTGATGTTTATACAAATGAGCATAGCAAATAACATTAAGTCAGCTCTTCCCAAAACTGAAAGGGCTAAAGAATTTATGAGCTTTGTGAAAGAGTGCCCCTAAACAGTTGATAAGTCTCTTGCTGGGACATTAATGGGTACTTTGACCACCATGAAGTTTAATGGTTCTCGTCCTATACATGAACATGTCATTGAAATGACAAATATTGCAGCAAAACTTAAGTCTCTAGGAATGGAAGTGGATGAGAATTTCCTTATACAACTCATTTTGTACTCTTTACTATATGAGTATGGGCCAATCCAAATGAGCTATAACATTATGAAAGACAAATGAAATGTGCATGAATTGCACAGTATGTTGGCTCAAGAGGAAACAAGACTAAAGAATTAAGGAAATCATTCCATCCATTTTATTTGAAACTCTTTATGTACCTAGTATTTCTAGGAATTGATTTCTTTATCTAAACTTGATTTTACTAGATACTCTTTTAAGTTTGGTAATGGAAGTTTCAGTTTATTTAAGCATACTAGTATGATTGGATCAAGTATACTTTGTGATGATTTATATAAATTGAATCTTGATAATTGATATGCTAAAACTCTTATAACCTTACATCATAAATTTGGAATTAAACATAGTTTAGTGAATGAATGTTCTGCTTACTTATGGCATAAGTGTTTAGGTCATATTTCCAAGGAAAGAATGGAAAGATTAGTAAAGAATGGAATTCTTCTAGATTTGGATTTTAATGTTCTCAATATTTGTGTGGTTTGTATTAAGGGAAAGTAAACAAAACATATAAAGAAAGGTACCACAAGAAGCACTTAGCTTCTTGAAATTATATGCACTGATATATGTGTACCTTTTGATGTTAAGTCTTTTAGTAAAGAAAAAAACTTTATCACCTTTATTGATGATTATTCATGTTATGAACATGTCTATTTACCACATGAGAAATCTTAAGCAGTGAATGCCTTAGAAATTTATGTAACTAAAGTTGAACGACAACTAGACAGAAAAGTGAAAATTGTTAGGTCTAATAAAGGTAGTGAGTATTACAGAAGATATGATGAAACTGGACAACACCCTAGTCCATTTTCTAAATTCCTAGGAAAGCATGGCATATGTGCTCAATACACAATGCCGGGTACACCACAAAAAAATGGTGTATCAGAAAGGTGTAATTGAATCTTAATGGAAACCTAGGATAAGAAGCTCGCATGTCTGCAGATGCCAGGAAAAAATAAGGATTTATAATCCACAAGAAAAGAAACTGGATGCAAGAACAAGCAGTGGATATTTCATTGGTTATCCAGAAAAATCTAAAGGGTATAGATTTTGTTGTCCTAATCATAGTAAAAGAATTGTTGAAATAGGAAATGTTAGGTTATTGAGAATGGTGAAATTAGTGGGAGTGGCATTTCATGAAATGTGGAAATTAAGGGACTTGTATTCCCACTACTCAAATTGTTGTTCCTCAAATTATTGCACCGTATAACAATCATGAAGAGCAATAAATACATGCTTCTGACATTCAACATGAACCTATAATGAAGGAACCACAGGAAATAGCATTAAGAAGATCCCAAAGAGAAAGGAGATCTGCTATTCTGAATGATTATATGGTCTATCTATAAGAGTTGGAAGATGACTTAGGAATTAATGATGATCTCATTTCATTTTCACAAGCCATTGATAGTGCTAATGCTAATAAATGGTTATAAGCAATGAAAGATAAGCTTAAATCCATGTAACATAATGGTGTTTGGGACCTTGTAGAATTGCCTGAAGGATGCAAGAGAGTTAGGCATAAATGGGTTTTTAAGACAAAGAGTGACTCTCGTGGCAAACTTGAATGTTACAAGGCTAGAATTATTGCTAATGGTTTTACTCAAAAAGATTACATTGACTATAAGGAAACATTTTCACCAGTTTCCAAAAAAGATTCTCTCAAAATTATCATGGCACTAGTGGCTTATTATAGTTTAGAGCTACATCAGATGGATGTGAAAACTGCCTTTTTAAATGACAATTTAGAGGAAAATGCTTATATGGATCAACCAATGGGTTTTTCAATTAAAGGGAAAGAACAAATGGTGTGTAGACTGGAAAAGTCAATATACGGACTCAAGTAAGCTTCCCAGCAATGGTATCTTTGTTAGATTCCCATATTGATTGGAGAGGGGAATGAAATAGGCCTTATAAGGCTATGGAAACGTCTTCGTCATAGTCGCATTTTCCTGTTGGACGGGAAAAGCAAAACTGTGAGAGCTTGGCTGGGTTAAGGCCCAAAGTGGACAATATCTATGAGCGGGTGATCTTGGATGTTATAAATGGTATTAGAGCCAGTATCAGGGCCGATATGCCAGCAAGGACGCTAGGCCTCCAAGGAGGGTAGATCCAGGCTTGTGGGCCAGCGAGGACGTTACGCCTCCAAAGGGGTGAAATGTTAGATTCCCATATCGATTGAAAAGGGGAACGAAGTAGGCCTTATAAGGCTATGAAAATCTCTCCCTTAAAGATGCGTTTTCCTAAGCGAGTGTATGGGAAGAGTAAAATTGTGAGGGCTTGGCTGGGCCAAAGCTCAAAGCGGACAATATCTATGAGCGGGGTGGTCCGAGCTGTTACAAATGGTATCAGAGCTAGTACCCGGGCTGATGTGCCAGCAAGGACACATTGGCTCTCCAAGGGGGTGGATCCAGGCCTGTTGGATTCCCATGTCGATTGGAGAGGGGAACAAAATAGGCCTTATAAGGCTATAGAAACCTCTCCCTCACAGATGCATTTTTTCATTAAACAGGAAGAGCAAAACCGTGAGGACTTGGCTGAGCTGAGGTCCAAAGCGGACAATATCTATGAGCGGGTGATCTAGGATGTTACAAATGGTATCAGAGCCAATACCCAGGCAGATGTGCCAGCAAGGACGCTGGGCTTCCAAGGGGTGGATCCAAGCTTCTAGGCCAGCGAGGACGCTGGGCCTCCAAGGGGGTAGATCCAGGCATGTGGGCCAGTGAGGACACTAGGCCTCCAAGGGGATGGAATGTTAGATTCCCATATCAATTAGAAAGGGGAACAAAGTAGGCCTTATAAGGCTATGGAAACTTTTCCTTCAAAGACGCATTTTCCCGTTGGACAAGAAAAGCAAAACCGTGAGATCTTGGCCGGTCCAAGACCCAAAGTAGACAATATTTATGAGTAGGTGATATGGGATGTTACAATCTTAAGTTTAATGGCACTATTGTTTCCTTTGGTTTTAAAGAAAACACTATTGATCAGTGTATATATCTGAAGGTCAGTGGGAGTAAGTTTATTTTTTTGATTTTGTATGTTGATGACATCTTTCTCACAACTAATAATCTTGGTTTATTAAGTGAGACTAAGAAGTTTCTTTTTACCAACTTTGAAATGAAAGATATGGGAGAGACAAACTATATGATTGGAATAGAAATATTCCGAGATAGATCCTAAGGACTATTACGTTTGTCTCAGAAAGCATATATTAATAAAGTTTTAGAGGGATTTAAAATGGATAAATGCTTAGCGTCTCTAATTCCACTTTAGAAAGGAGACAAATTTAGTCTTATATAATGTCCAAAGAATGATATGGAACAGAAACAGATGAAAGGAATTCCTTATGCATCTATTGTTGGGAGTTTGATGTACACTCAAACGTTTACAAGGTCGGACGATAGCTTTACAGCTGGTATGCTTGGTAGATATCAAAGTAACCCAGGATTGGATCATTGGAAAGCTATAAAGAAAGTTTTAAGATATTTACAAGGGTCAAAAGATCACATGCTTACTTATAGGAGGTCCGATCATCTTGAAGTGATTGTCTACTCAGCTTCAGATTTTGTTGGTTGTCTGGATACTAGAAAATCTACATTTGGCTATGTATATCATTTAATTAGAGGAGCAATACCATGGAAGAGTGCGAAGCAGTGAATAATTGTTGTGTCCACTATGGAAGTCAAATTTATGGTGTGCTTTGAGGCCATAGTTCAGGATAAGTGATTGTGAAACTTTATTTAAGGACTTGGAATAGTTGATAGTATTGCTAGGCCGCTGAAAATTGATTGTGATAATTCTAAAACAGTTTTCTTTTCTAAAAATGATAAGTAAACCAAAGGTGCTAAACATATGAAATTGAAATACTTTCTCGTTAAAGAAGAGGTTCAGAAACGTAGAGTGTCAATTAAGCAAATTAGTACTAATTTTATGATTGCTGGATGTAACACCCCACTACCATACATTATATTCCGGAACACCCTGTGGACATTCTAGTATATAATCTATAATAATGGCGTGTTAACTATCTCACCTTCACTTTATAATGTGGCAACTTATCCAACTTAGTCATGGCGTCAAATACATAAAAGTCACCAAATATATAAAAAAAACAAACTGCAATCCTCTTTTCATTATATAAAAACCAAACTTACATTATAGCTTTACAAAACCATCCAAATATATACCATATCAAAACCCTATACATAACATACTACTTGAAAGAGGAATTGAACAAAACTACTAATTACTCCATCAGTCTCCACTGACCGACTTTTGAGCTATTTCTTCTTCACAAAAGTAAAAAAATTATGCTTCTTGTGGGGTCTCTCAATAGCTAATGTCCTCTTTCAGTCCTGAAATGTCAACTTGCAATTTTGAGTGAGTTTTGCAAACTCAATGAGGTAACTATCATCGATCGTTCACTCAATTCATACATCACATCAATACATGTAACATATATTTTACATCTTTGTATATGTATAAAGTATCACATTTCACATTCTCATTTAACACAAGGCAACAATACAATTTAATCAATCAAACATATGTATTAAAATGTATATGCAATGTTCATGAGACTCACATTCATATTATTATCGTTAAGACCGAATGACCCTTTTTTTTACTAGCCTATATCCCTTAGTGAATGCCTAGCTGTATCAAATAATGTCCCATATCCCTTAGTAAATACCGGGTACATTCGCAACTGAGCCCGAGGCTCTGGTCATAATCTGAGCTTTAAGCTCTTTATACTGGCCACTACGGTCACAACTATCTTTATTTTTCATGCATTCATATAATAGATGCTTCACATTCTCATATTCTCAGTCAATCCCATGATTGAACATTCACATTCAGATCGCATTTATCATCGGACCTAAGTTTGGCATTTAACAAAATTATTGAGCACATTTATTTCATCCAATTCACATACAAGGAGCACTTCAATATCACATTTATCAAATCAGAATCTTCAGAACTTCGTGTCCGGAATTAGTATAAGCAATCACACATTCATAAGATAATGCAAGCATAATCAACACAAACAATTAATTGAGTGAGACCATCTATGTTACTCACAATTGCTCCCTTTTTGGCTAATGCCTTGAAGTTTCAGCAATATCAGGAAATAGTCGCTCTACTTGCTCATATACAATCAAATACATTTATATGTCACTCATGTGCATTATTAGTCATAAATACATTTATGAATGTATCATGTAGCATGCATGTTTAGTGCAATTTCTCCAGAATGTTTCTTTAATAATCTTTATAATCAATTTCAACACCTTCCAAACATTCTTTTAATCCTTAATATCCTTTTATTCACTTTAATCCCTTCAGTCAAAATCAATTAAATTCATTTAAGAGCTCATTTAAACCTACATAATTCGTATTGTAACATTCATACTTGAATTAGGTTGAAAAACATCCAAAAATATCACTCTTTTATAAAGCCTTTCTGTCTTCCTTCGGTTATCACTCATGACCTACTTGTGCAGGATCGTGACTTGCTGTGTTTTCTTCCTTCTTTCTTGCCATTTTGACCTAGAATTAGACATTTTTAGGCATCACTTTCTTCTAATCAAAAGTTCCTCTATGTCTTAAGTTTCTAATGACATTAAATTTAGACATTTGGGTTCAGTATCCTGCAAGTTATAATCAAAATACTCCATACTATTTCTTATATATCAACAGAACATAACTCTCAACTACAATCCAAAGTTCAAGACTCCTAAAGAAAAATGTCAAATTTAATTCCTTCATGAAAAATATGTCTCTAGTTTAATCCGAATCAAGTTTCAACTCATTTGAAAATCTACAGATCAAAATATAGCCAAAATATCGAATCATGATCAATGAAATCATTCCAGTTATCAATATTCCAGTGCACTCATCAGTTCACCCTAAATTTATCACTCAATCTTTTATGAATGTATTCAAATGTTCATAAATTTTCATGGAGAGAAAGAACAATGTGTTATGAATTCGTTGGTTCAATTCTCATGTCATTCAGAGGTTGGATGAGAAAGTTATAGCCAAAAGACTCAAAGCTATTCTAGTTCATATTCAGACTTTAAAAACCAAAATTATACGTGCAAATCATCACCTTCTTCTTCTTCCTCTCTCTACTGTAATTCTTTTCATAATCAATAACAATCCAAAACCCAAAATAGAACCTATAACCATACAGTTCTACATCACATTTTTCTGCTCTTGTTTCTGATACACTCAAAAACTCAAAACAAACAAATTAAAATCTCTTATTACTAACAACCATCAAAAACATATCACTATTCATGCAACTCCATTTCAATTCAGCTTTTCTACACTTTTCCTTTCTTTTTCTACATGTTTATCTTTTGTATATTCTCTATTTTTATCACTGAAATCCTATCTCACTCTTATATGTATCGATTTCCAAACATTATAACATCATCAAAAATCATTCACAAAAACAATGAAGCATAACTTACTTGATACAACAAAATTTCCAGCAGTGATTTCGGTGGATGAAGGATAAATAGGAATAAAGTTTACTTTCATGAAGCCAAATATACAACCATAAATAGTCAAACTATTTCTATGTTGAAGGAACAAGGAAAAAGTTTGGTGATCTTAGTGAAGAACAATAATTCGGTGAAGAAAATACATGAAAGCTACAGTAATTTCTTTGTATCATAAACAAGACCACGTGTAAGCATAATAACTCTCCACATTTTACCGTTACATGTGAGCTATTTGTCATTAATTTAATCAGTCCACATGTCATACTATAATTAGTCCATTATTTCACTATTTTTCCTAGTCCAAAAATATCCCATGTTTTTGAAAATTTCCTAAAATTCACCAAAAAATCTGAAATAATATTAACAGTCTCCAAATTAATTTTCAACACATCAAAACCACAATTCACATTTTAATCGCATTTATAACTCAATTATACCTGAAAATTGTCAATGAATGCATGTATAATTATTTCATGAATTTCAATACAATTCACATATTGAAATATGCCAGATGATGCATGAAATGCACTTCTAAGTGCTTAGTATACATTCCAGGGTCCTAGCCCCTAACATAGGATATTGGACGTTATAATTCTCCCCCTTAAGAAATTTTGTCCTCGAAATTCTTACCTGATTGATGAAATAGGTGGGATATTACTTTTTCATATGCTTCTCTATTTCCTAAGTTGCTTCCTCACTCGAATGATTTCTTCATAGAACTTTCAACATTGGAATTTCCCGATTCCTCAGTTGTTTTGTCCGATATCCCACTGTTTGAGCTGGCTCCTCAATATAACTCAAATTACTAACAACTTCAATTTCTTAAGTCAGTAATATATGTGTTGGATCATATCTGTATCTTCTTAACATGTTTACATGAAACACATTATGCAACTAAGACATCTCATTAGGCAAAGCTAACTTATATGCCAAAGGTCCTATCTTCTCAATAATCCCATAAGGACCAATATTCCTAGGGCTCAACTTGCCCTTTTTACCAAACCTTAGCATACCTCGCTAAGGCGACACTCTTAGAAACACCCTGTCTCCTATACTATATTCCATATCCCGTCGATGCTGATCCACAAAGCTCTTCTGTCTATCCTGAGTTGCTTTTATTCGACTCTTGATCAGATTCACCTTATCCACAGTATCTTGTATCAACTCAGGGTCTTCTATCATTCTCAAACCTTCTTCATCCCAATATAGAGGCAATCGACATACTCTACCGTACAATACCTCATAAGGTGCCATTCCGATACTACTGTTGTTAGATCAGAAAAAGAAAGAATGATATATTTGGAGAAACGGTAGATTTCAAAACTTTTAAGAAATCATTTTTCCAACGGAAGCAACAAATCCAAATCATCA
>JANIIA010000003.1:23396410-23409146 GCA_027478495.1 Erythroxylum alaternifolium
AATAAAACCAAACTCTTTTGTTTTATTAATAATAAATATTTTCATTACAAAATTGTAACTGAAGAAGATAAAGTTACATGTAAATACACTTGCTTTCCAGGGCACTATATTTACATAACTCTAACAACTGTGATAGTGATTGTTGTAAGCAAATTCAATCAATCCAATATACTAATCCCTAGTTCCTTAAAACTCTAATACACATGCCCTGAGCATATCCTCAACAGTTATGATTGTCCTCTCACTATACCCATCTAATTGAGGAAAAATATAGTACTAAAGTTCAGTTTAGTACCCATAGCTGACTGCAAACTCTTCTAGAATCTCGAAGTAAATCTGAGATCTCTGTCCGATACAATGGATACTAGAACCCCATACAGTCTAGCCACCTCATTCACATACTTTCGAGTCAACTGGTCTAACGAGTTATTCTCCCTCACTGGTAAGAAATAGGTTGACTTAGTTAATTGGTCTACTACAACCCATATAGCATCATTTTACCTCAGAAAAGACTAACTTTGTAGTACATGGAAGGGAATATGTTGTTTAAATCATATACAACTGCCATGACTCACGTTAGTTCTAATCCTTAATTATGATGAATGATGTATTTAGTACACATTAAATTTCAGTGACTTATGAAGATGGCAATGTTACATGAGCCAAGTGGGAGAATGTTAGATTATTAATTTTTCTTATAATAAATGTTTATAAAGCTTCATACCAACATGATGGGTGTGGTAGTTAAGAGGTAGTTTTCTTAATATCCACTTATAAGTGTCGCCTCTTTTGGTCATCTTTTTACCTATTAAGCTGCTTCTGTCGATAACCATTAAATAAAGGGAAAATACAGAAGTGAGAACGTGAGGAGAAAGAATAGAAACACAGAAGAGAATCAAGAGAATTGAAGAGTCTGATTTTTGTACCAACATTAAATGGCTCAATTGATCAAGGTACGACGACTGTATATGTGAGAATCATATATGTTTAAGATCCTGCATAATCATATAACAAAATTTAATACTTAACTCATAGTCTACACAATTATTTTAAGATCTATAACAGCTCCGTATGAAGAAATTGGCTTTACTACCCTCACCTTCATATTTTTGCACATTACAAAATGGTTAAATTTTTCACTCAAAGTAGACAATCAAATACATTGCCTCCACATCATATAAGAACTTCAGTAATAAAAAATGCCTTCTCTTAAGTTCAAGTTCAGGTTTATCTTCATCATTTCCTTCCATCGCAGTTTCAGTAGCTCCAACTTCCTCACTGTCACTTAAACCAAATAGAGGTTCTTGTGTAGCTTGACTGGAGTCCTAATCTTTGTTCTCTTTTCACTTTTTCACATTTCGACATTGAATCTATGCAGCTAATTTATTCCCCTAAAATGGGTTCCCATGTAAGCTTCCAGATTCCTTGGCACACCTATTGGGTTGTGGAGGTTCAAGATTGTGTTGTCTCTTGTATATAATTTCAGTTACTTGGGCATCAACTGATTGTTCCACCTTTTTCTTCACAGAATAATTGTGATGCGTGCATTTGTAATAACTACGCAAAAATTCACTTCCTTTAACATATTTCTGTTCGTATTTTCTCCAATTGTAGCCATCATCAATAGGCTTATCAATGGTAATTGAATAAGATTGTGACTTCTGCTCAGATGATGTTCCTTCATTATTATGTCAGATTTAGGAATTATAGGCACTGCCTCTTGGTTGGTAGTTGTGGTACTAGTAAAGGACAAGGAAGAAGAATATTTTGGTTGAAAATTCATATTGGGATAGGCTTGGGCAGTAAACTGTGCCAAGGCCTACTGGTGCATCATTTCGATGGGGCTCTGTGCATAAGTTATAAATAAACAGTCAAAAAATCGCAAATTATATATTATGCATTAAAGAAAGAAGGGTGCCTATATCATAGTTTTAGTGTTTGCCTAACAAAGGTTCCATTATTAACAAGAAGATTCATACATTTGCTTGGTAAGGGAAAATAACATACAAATATTTACACTAATGATAACCATTTTTATGAATTCATTATTCAACTTAAAATCCTCATGCAACCTAATTAACTTCATTTCTTAGTCACCACCAAATTGTTCATGCATTAGTTACCCTCTCACTTATTACATGCCAATATGGCTCATATTGTATGCAAGTCAGATTTGTGGAGAAAAAGAGTCAAGTCAACTGACATACTTGTTTTCCAATTAATAATGTTGATTGACATACTTGTACAAAGAACTATTCATTGAACAGATAAAGTCTAAATGGGGGATCAAAAGTCCATGATCCTTAAAAGCATCATAAGTCTTTGAAATGAAGATGTTGATGACTTAAATCTTCTAACTAGTATTGCGACTCTGGGTTAGCCATCAATTTATCTTTTTAGATCCTGTTGGGAGTGGAAAGCATTAACACCACCAAGATTTTTTTAATCTTTTTGGATCACAAGATTTCTATTAAGAAACTAAAAGTTTGCAACCGTCTCTAGCAATACTAAGGCCTTTTTATTTCTTTAACCAAGGTGATATGAAGCTATTAACTACAGACAAGCAACGGCAGTTGCACTGAATGTCAAAGAAATTCCATATCTTTCACATTGAAGAGTCCTATAAGAACATAAAAGAAGGCCAAAGCATATGCATATTTGCTCTAATTTGCCTTCTTGAAGTCATAATCCATAGTAAATCACAATATTAATATGATAATAAGCTTGAGCTTTAAATACCTGAGACTGGTATGTAAATGGTTTTTTTTTGTGAAAACAGACAGAGAACCCCTTGATTTCTCAGCTACTGCTAAATTACTAAGGGAAATGGCTATACTAGTTCAAGGTTGGGCTATAATTGCAAAATTGAGTAAAGTTTTGGATTTTTTTAATTAATCCATTATACATAAAAATATAATTAACATATTTTATAAGTTATTTTATATATCTAAAATTTTATTTAGAAAATAATTATATTGTTGAATATCATTTATAATAACATCTTTATTTCAAAACTAATTAAAAATAACAATACGAAGTGTTTATCTACAATTCATATGACAACTATAATCATTACTGCCATCTAATTGATATTTTATTTATTCACACTCTATAGAAAAAGAATCTAACTAAAATGGTAAGTGTTTTGATACCAATTATTTTAACATCAATTATGTGTAAATTAAAGTAATATAAAAAGAAATAAACAAAGAAAAATATAAGAATTTACGTAGTTCGACTAATTATGTTATTTACATTTGTGAATGAGGAGATAAATTTCTTTATTTATTGCAAGAAAGAAGATATAAGAAGAATAGATGTTAGGTTTATTTAATTATGAATTTACCGCTCCCTATAGGGAAGTTCGATCTTTTCTTAGACATGTAAGATTTTATCGTAAGATTATTAAAAAAAATTAAGATATACCTTTTTCGAAGTTGCTACAAAAGGTCGTTCCATTTGAATTTCGGAAAGAATGTTAAGAACCTTTTGATAAGCTCAAGGTATTACAAATAAGTTTTCTCGTTATTCAACCACCAAGTTAGGATCTACCATTCATGTGTGATATTAGGAATTATGCAACGGGAGCTATTTTAGGCCAAAAGATTAGGGACATAATCATGTCAGCTATTATGCCTTAAGGACAATGGATGTTATGCAGTGTAATTATTCTACAACTGAGAAAGAATTTTAGAAATTGATTTTGTCTTGCATAAATTTATATCTTATTTTATTGGCTCTAAATTTGTTGCTTATTATAACCATACAACATTGAACAACCTTTTAGAAAAGGAGTCAAAATTAACTTTGATACAAAGGATTTTACTACTTCACGAATTTGATTTGGCAATAAGAGATCGGAAAGGAGCAAAAAAATTTAGTGTTAGATCATTTTAGTAGGTTGGTAAGGGATGAAGATATTTAACATATTTTTGAAACTTTTCTTAATTTGCAATTATTGCAAATGAAAGTTACAATTCTTTGGTATGCAAACTTATTAATTATTTAGTTACCGAAACTATAGATAACTACATTTGTAAGTATAGGAAGGAAAAGATAAGGAATGAAGCAAAATATATGTTTGGAATGAACTGTACATATGAAAGTTTTGATCTAATCAAGTTATTAAACATTGTGTGTCAGAGAGTGAATATCAATTTGTCTTGATCTTTTGTCACAATTATGTATATAAAGAATGCTTTGGTTCTAAACATAATGCTGGAAATATTTAAGATAGTGCTTTGTATTGGAAACTTTGTTTAGAGATGCTTAATTGTTTGGTAAAAGTTGTGAAAGATGCCAAAAGATAAGACAGGTATGTTATCTCATAGAAATGAAAAGTCTCAAACCCCCCATTCTTATAGTTGACATATTTAATGTATAAGGCATTTATTTAAGGTTTCCTTCATCTTATAATTTTTCTTATAAGCTTTTGGTAGTTGATTATAAGTAGATGGTAGTAAAAACCACTAGGACTAATGATTATACCGTTTTATAGGTTTTACAAAGTCTATCATTTTCAATACATTTAGGGTTCCACGAGCTATTACTAGTGATCAAGAAAGTCATTTTTGTAATAGAGCAGTAATGAATTTGTTTAAAAGGTATAAAGCGTATCATTGAGTAACCATCGCATATCATTTGCAAATGAATGGATAAGCAGAAGTGTCAAATAGAAAAATAAAAACTATTTTAGAAAAGATAGTGAATCTAGGAAGAAAGGATTAAAGGTTACATCTAGATGACACTCTTTGGAATTACCATACAACTTATAAAACACAGATAGAAATGTCTTCTTATCAATTGATTAAGTAAAGCTTGTCATTTACCTTTAGAGGTTAAACATAAAGCTTATTGGGGAGTGTGATGTTACAATATGGACTTGAACAAAGCTGAAGAGCCAAGAAAATTACAATTGCAAGAATCAGTGAAACTAAAGTTAGATGCTTATGAGAATTTGAGAATTTAAAAAAGAGAAAACCAAAATGTTGTATGATAATGTGCTATTGAGTAAGCAATTTGAGGAGGGAAAGAAGGTTTTGTTTATATAATTCTCAATTAAAGCTTATTTTAGGTAAGTTAAGTTCTCGATGGATTGGTTCTTTCATTATCACTAATATATTTCCTTAAGTGCAAGAGAAATAAAAAGTTTAGATATTAAAACGATCTTCAAAGTGAATGGATACAGATTGCAACCATTTGATGAGGATATAATAGTCTCAAGTTTGATGGATACTGATTTGACACTTCCACAATACTTAGAAGATTAAGGGGAAAAAAAGGTCTATCAAGAAGAACAATGTTAAATTTTACACTCTTTGGGAAGCAACCCAAACAAAACAAATTTTATTAATTCTATTTTAGATATGCTTTTGTATAGTTGTTTTATTAGTTTAAGTGAGAAATTTGTTATTTTATTAGACTTCTAAAGTTTATAAGGTGAGATCACACCTTATACAGCTCAAGTTTTAGGATAAAAAGACCTCAAATTCTAAACTACTAAAGTTTATAAGGCGAGATCATGCCTTATAGAACTCAATTTTAGGATAACGGTCATTTAAATTCCACAATGTTGAAATGAATAGGGCAAGATTATGCCTTATATAACTTAAGTTTTGAATATTAGATCCTTTAATTTCATATTACTAAAATAAATAAAGTTAGATCACGTCTTATAGATATTAGTAGACTGATTTGTTTTAGTTTCTAATATTAAATCCCTTCAATTCCATATTATTGAAACAAATAAGGTGCCTTATAGATATTAGTAGACTATTTTGTTTTAAATAACTAATGAATTTTTTAATAAATAAATAAAACATTAGCATTTTTCATGATTTTTTAAACAAACACAAAAGAAAAACCCCAACTTTATTATACTTTTCTTTTTCTAGCTCCTAGCTTAGTCATTGTGTCTCCACAAGTTTGTTGTCCACTATACACCATCATTCTCAGCACATTATCGTTTGCTAGATAGTCTCCTTTAAGTCTCTCTTCACACTATCATATCTCTGGGTGCCTTGTTTTCCACATCTCTTACTTTAAGTTGTTGAGTCTTCCATGTTGACGCACTTCTCGTTGTAGTTTTTATCCATCGTCATTTTTCCAGCTCCTAGCTTAGTTATCTTCCCACTGAGCATCAATATTCTCCATATTGCCTCCCATATGTTGGTCACCTGCCATGTGTCCACCACCTCCCACATAATCCTGACCCTGGGCAAGGGCAGGCAGGGCACCCACTCAGGGCCCTCCACAAATAAGGGATCCCATCTGTAATTAGCATTGAATGTAGCATCGAATGTAGAGAACATTATTGAACATAAAGAATGTTGGTGAGTGAGGTACCAAATTCCAATGTGGATATATAATGAAGAGTTGCTTGAATTAGCTTAAGTCATCTACTAACTTGAAAACAAAGGAAATTGTCTATATTACAATGAAATTAGCATTGAATGTAGAGAACGTTTGTGGAGAAATCGTAGCAACTTTCATATTGATTAAGTTAACGTTAACTTTGTTAATTATAAATAGTTTTGAAGTATTTAGGCATATTTTTACCTTCTAATTTATTTATTTTCATCAACATATGTATATAAGGTACTCTAACTCAAAAATAGGCAGCAAAAAATTTTCACGATTTTGTCTTCTAAATTCTGAGTATAATTTAAAGGTTGAGTATGTAGACTTATAAATTGAGTCATTTATGCTTCATACAAACATGTAAAATTTAAATATATATATTTTATATTGTTAATTTATTGAGGCCCTTTTTTTATTTCGCCCAGTGCCTATAAAACGATAGGAACGACCCTGCTCCCATAAATTGTCTTTTCACGTTACTATATCCCCACACATCCTACTTTCAATCATCCATTATCCATGTATGGTTTTTAGTCATTTTTTGCTTCATACCATTCGTTTCCAATAGTAAGTTGCTTCATGCTATTAGCAATTAGCGGTTGTTCACTTCTGGTCCTCTCCTCATAACATCGCTGCTAGCAACACAACCTCACCTAAGTCACCCTAAGTTAAATCAAAGATTAACGTTGATCCAAATTCTATTTTCACATCATCAACTCCAACCAACATCACTTTCCATATGTTAGTCACTTCTAGCCATTAGCTTCCCAACTGTCATCTCTGATTAACTATCATTGGTGATTTCTTTCCACCTTTTCATCATTTTTTTCCATTTTATTGATTCTCTGTTTTAGTTATTAATGTTTACTATAGTTGTTTTCTATAATTAGTTTCTTTATTCACAACCATTATAGTAATTGAGAAACCAAAGGGTAATAATAGAACAATAACAAACATTATATCTATAGTGAATCTAGCTGAAAAAAATTTCAGAGATTGTATCGATCATTAATGATAATCATAAGCAAGTTCATATCGTCAAGGGTACATCTGTTTTGCCACCATATAAGTCTGACATTTGTGAAAATCTTACTTTTATTTTCAAAGACAGGACATAAAGGTATTCTAGTATGTGAATTATCCTTTTTAAAAGGAGTTAAATATTAAGAAAAAAATTTCTACTTTGATTGAAGGCATAAGTTGGAAAAAAAATATGTGCAAATTAGATGTCCAGTGTTTATTGAATTAACTAGTGAGTTTTATACTACTTTTAAATTTGACAAACCTAATAATTTCACTCTAAGTAGCCCTAATTTTGCACAATATCAATTAATGGGAAAAGAATTTAAAAAAAGTATCAATGAGTTTAGTTTAGATTTAAGGTTTATAAATAATGAATATGCCAATTCTACCCAATATATGGAATATGTTATAGACTATGGTGATTTTAATCCTTTAAAAGTTTGGAAATCAATGTCCATTGACAAGCTTATGTATCATTTAATTCAATCTAGAGGAAGTTTTCTTAAAGAACTTGAATAGGTTTATTTGCAATATTTTCTTACTTTTAATTATTCAGGGAGGAAGACTATAACTTGTACATGTACTAAAGTTGAATTACTCTTCATTTGGTGCATGGTATATAAGGTTCATATTAATTTGGGTGCTTAGTTAGCTATGCAATTTAACACTATTTTATGATCTAACAAGAATTTGGGTCTTGGTTCTTTGATTACTTACTTGTCTATTAATCTTAATTTACTTGATACTGCTAACAATGATATCCAAGTAGCTTATGAGATGAAGCCTTTGGATAGTGCTTGTTGTTTGAGTAGGATGAGGTTAATCAAGAAATAAAAAAGACAATTTCGTTATGTGCAACTTGATTCCCCATAATTAAGTTCACAATCACATCAACACGAGGATTCAAATGTTTAATAATCTCTATTTCTTCCAGTAACACTAATTTGAGATGAGTATCATCTTCAATTGGAGATGTTGAAATATAAAATTTCTAAACTAAAGAAAAATTTGGATGCATTGTTATAATTTATAGGGGTGACACCTCTATATCCACCTACACCATAATGCATTCATTTTTAGATGCCTATAACTAAAGGGAGTATTCTATTCTTTCACTTATTTTATGTTGATTAATTTTGTTAAGTGTGAGTATCTTATACATATATTGTGGACAATGTATAATTACGTGCGGGGGAGAGGTAATATATATACTATTTTATAATATATCTTTATTTTTCTTTAGTGAAATCTATAATTGTGTTTGGACTCTTGAATACTATGATCTATATGTGTCGATTATTCCTTTTGGCAGCCTTAAATTTTCTGATTTTTATTTAGATATAGTTTCAAAGTTATGATACATTTTTGTTTAAGTTTTAATGTATAAGAGAGATGAATATGATTTTTTTTTTCAAATTACGTAAAGTATCTAATTAGTTTTATTGAATGAAAATGTGCAAGTCTAGATGCAGTTGATACTCATGTGAACTTTTGAGCCTACGAACAGTTCATTACATTTGTCCTCTTACATTTTTCTATGTTGTGTATTATCATTCATGATTTGATTATGCTAGAACTTACTCTTATATATATTTGAGACCATATTTTTGGTGAATTTATACATGAAAATGATAGGGGCACCTAGTTATAACCAGTTTTGACCCATAAAAGCCGACCTTTAATGTTCAACACTAGAGAACCAATTAGAGCCTTAACCTTTCTTTTCTTCTATATTAACCTTGTTACAATCCACTTTTACCCTTCTTTTTGTTGATTTCCTCAATAATTTTGAGCCTCTAAATTGAAAGAATTGTATAAATTTTATTTGCATAAGATTTTAACCATTTCCACGAAAAATAAATCAATTGGTTATAGTTGCAATGTTTTGACTTCCCATTCTTTCTAGAAAGGGGGAGAACTATTGTAAAAAAAATCCTCTTTGATGTTTCTTGTTTTAAAAAAATAGAAATAAAAAATAAATAGCAAAAAGAAAAATAAATAGAAAAAGAAAAAATGTGATTAAAAATATGTGATTTGAATCAAGTGAATTCCAAACTGATTTGAGTTAAAACTTATATAGATAAGTTTATATGGTTCCTTTAATTTGTTAACTTAAATTTTCCTTTCTTACTATACTTTTATCCAAGTCATATTACAACCTTTATTAAGACCCTTTGATTTATTCATTAGATTCACATTTGTTAGTGTTGGAGATCTAATTCATGAGCAAGCATATTGAAATAACTCACCATATTTTGATTCGAGAGTTTTAATGAACCTTAAACTTTAAATACATAAATTGTAATTCATGAGAAGGTGTCAAGTCTTAGTCTATTTGATTCTGATGGAATTGATGAAATGATATGTTTTTATTCTAAAAATTTATTATAACAGTGCTTGTTCTCTTTATTACTATTTTATCATAAGAAGTTACCAAGAGGATGATAGATATATTGAATTTATGTATGCTTGAGGATAAGCATGAGTTTGGTGTAGAGGAATTTGATAAGATATGATTAGGTCATATTAATTGAACTTGTCTCTTTTATTTTGGTTTGATTTTAGAACTTAATTAATACAATTGATATTTATTTTATTTGTATGATGTGACAAGTGGAGATTGGATTAAATTTGGAATTAAATATCTATTTGGAGTATCATTTATTAAAGCTATAAATTTTGGAACAATGGAGTCAAAGATGATAGATTGATGAAACTGATAAGATGAAATCGCATCTATAGCCAGATTCATTATAAAATGTTCACCCTAATTAGGAGACTTTATTTTTAGCCTTATTATATAGGGATTTTGATTTGTTTCAATCATTATCTTTGGAATATTCATACATTATAGTTTTGGGAGAGGGAAGAACATGTTACGCTTATTATTATTATTTCCTTTGTCTTTCTTTTGTTCGCTTTCTTTTATCTTAATGAGGAACGATAGCCGTAAGTGGCTAAATCTGAATTTTTTTGATTCAAAGGAACTATAAACTCTTTGTAACTTTACAAGATTTTGTTCTAAACTTGAATTTTATTTTAATTCAAGTATTTTTTTCAATTCCTTTTTGTTCTATTTCATAAATAATCAATATTGATTGATATGATAAATTAATTCAGTATTTATTATTCTATTATTATCCATAAGTTCAGTAGTCCATAATTGTCACGAATGATTAGTAAAAGTAGCAAGTAGGTTATTTATGTATTTCATATTTAACTTATGAAAAACATGTGTAGTTATCTCAAGAATTTAATTTAAGGTTTAATTTTTTATTAAGTTTATTGTTATCATTTAATTGATATGGAATGTTATCATACTCAATCAATTAATGGTAAGTTTTTATTTAAATATTAGGTTTAAATCAATTAATTTAGGAAAATTAAGACTTATTATGGTTATACTAATAGGTTTCAAACTAACTATTCGAGTTATAAAAATTTATTCTTTTAAGACCAATGATCAAAGTCACAATTAGATAAGATTTTTTCCTTGAATTAGACTAACAAGTTCATCAACATGTTAGCTACATCTTATAAAGTGTGAACCTTTTCTAATAAGATTTGACTATATGCAATCAAGTTTTTGATCTTATAAAACCTCACATTCTTTACGACATCCCTTATCCATCTATCTTTTTCTTGACTTTCCCTAGTGCCCTGAAAGATACCTGAACCCTCATATTACTAATGGCGATAACATACATGACCAAATCTCTTAAACTAAATCTCTTTGGTCGTTTGATGGTCCATACCATTCTATTATTGGTTATAATATTCTAATGCCTTTTTTCTTAACACTATTCTATCTCCTGAACTAGAATTTTCAACACCCCCCCCCCTTGCTAACATTTGTTCTAGGTTGTTTTGGTACCACTTATACCACCTTTAAACTAGTAGTGCTCACTATTGAGCTCTAACACGTCCTTTCCATATGTGTTCCTCAACAGATGTAACTCCCCAAATGTTATATCCTTAAAGGTTACTCTAGACTTTCTACTAAACACGTGAAACTTACAAAACTATACCTCCGTGTATTTGTCATCTTTTAATAAGCTCCCTTTATGAGGTTTTATCATCTCTTACTTACCATGATGACTCATCCACATATACTATATTATAGTACCATCATCCTTCTATCTTGAAGATTGAGAAATAACCATCAATCTCAATTTTGTCTTTCCTATAAAGATATAGATTTCATGTTGTAATTTTCTTTTTATCATAATAAATGTTGCTGGAACCCCTCTCCGGGCGGGTCACGGGCCCGACGTCCTACGTGACATCTGGACGCGTTCCCAGGAGGGAGGGATTCTCCACCAGTGATACTTAAAACGAACAAACTCATTTAACCTACCTCCGAACAAAACCGATGTAGATCATAAGAAAATTCAACAAGTGTTGACCCCGAGAAAAATGCTTGGTGGGATCGTAAAATAAGCATATACATTAAAATAAGACAATCAAGAACAAAATTTTCGGAAAAATATTTAATACAAAATTTAATAGACAACAATGATTTAATTAAAATGGCTAATAATGCCTTTCATATGATTTAAATTTTTTTAAGGGTAAAAATAAATTCCCCCTATTTATAAAAATAATTCTATGTCCAAAAATAATCTAAGCATATTTAATTTGGTAGAAAAATCAAAAGGTAGCCTTTTTAAAATTTGAAATTCAGAAAATAAAAATAAATAAATAAAAATCGGATTGGGAAAATCGCAGTCGCGCGGAGGAGGTGCCCTCGCGATCGCGACGCGCTAGGGCTCGCCCTCGTGAGATGATCGCGCCCGCGCTCGCCATCGCGAGACGCTCGTGCCTGCACTCACAAGGCGCTCGGCGCTCACGAGGGACCGAGAGTCCGAGCCTGCCTCGCTCCCGCTATCGTCTCGCTCTCGCGACCGTCTTGCACTCGCGAGGGGTCGCGAGGCCAGTCTTCAACAGACAACAAAAACTTCAAAAATTCATAATTTCTCACTAAGAACTCCAAAAATTACAGATTTGGTATCAATAGAAAGCTAAACAAAAACTCTACAACCTTTCTGAAGGAATCAAAAACCAATTTGGCTTCTACGACCCTCAAAATTCACTGTAAAAAGTCTGCCTCAATAGAGAAACTTAAGAACACTTAAATAGCAGCAGAATTCTAAATTCTATAACTTTCCACCCTATTGGAGAAAAATCACATACTTCATATTATCAGAAAGATAAAAAGAAGATCTACATCTTCCATGAGACTCCAAGAACAAATTCCAAAATCTAAGAGGGTTAAGAATTACTCAAAGTTTCTGCCCAGAAAATGAGAATTTTGGCAGCATCTGTCCTAAAATTCCATAAGCCATATCTTTCA
>JANIIA010000003.1:23419721-23445250 GCA_027478495.1 Erythroxylum alaternifolium
CTACATGAACATGTTCTTCCAATTTTAACTAGCACCATATACTTTCTAATTTAATCTCAATTTCTCCTTTTTAATCCATCAATCTTTAAAAAAAAATTTCTACCCCCAAAGACATTATAATTAATACCTAACCACAACAAATTAATCAAATTAAACCTCAAAATAGACTAATCACATGCTTACTAGTAAGAAAAGAATCGGGGTCCAACAAATGTACCCTTTACCACCTTAAGTTACTCATTATAACCAAAAAAACTTATACCCTCTATTACTCTCTAATGGCACCTAAAGGAGTTTTTTTAGATGTTAATAATTTTTTAAAAAATAATTGCTAACTTAGTATATTAATAAGCACAATTTATAAAAAATGAATATATGATATAAAATAATAAATTTCAAGAACAAATTTAAGTAGTAATGTAAAAAGAGTAAGGAAAAAAGTGCAAACTGATTTATAGTGATTTTACAAATAACCCTTATTTATGTCCACTCCTAAAACTCTTCCTAGAAATCTACTTTGAATATTATTTAATGGTGAAGATAAACTTTGTCCAATCTTTTCTTGATAAAGAGGAATCATTATATAATCTTTCTTAATAGTAAAGAGAAACCTTAATGCCACTTGAACACCTGCAAATATAATAAACAAAACCCTAATAGATGCCTACAACTCAAGATATCTCATTTTATCACTTTGATAATACCAAAAAGGTCACTTACTTAAATATAAGATAATGAATGTTGAAATGCTTAATAACACTTAGAAAAGTGTGTGCAACACACCCAAATGCCTCCCTATACAAGAACCAATGAGAAAATATGTATTTATAGCATTTTAGGGACCTCTCTGCTAGTCAATGGAACCAAACTAGTCGTTATGACTAGTTTTAGTATATTAATTTACCATTAGGTCATATTAGTCAACAAATGTTCATTCATTATATAAAATCTATTAGTTGTTACACAATGTTTTTACTTTTAGGGTATATTAGTTGACTAATATGTCCCCTCGAGGGACATTGGTTGACAACATCACCATACTAATCAATTAATATGTTAACAAAAAAAGCTATTTTACGTTTAACCTACATTGATCTACCATTAACACATATTAATCGATTAATCAATAAAATCATAATATTAAAAATTTCAAATGCTTCAATTTTTTATTTAAAGCAATTATAATTTAAAAATAACTTCCAAATTGTCTCCTAGAGAATGTTTGAAAGATCAAAAGATTTTTCTTTAAAATTAAAAAGCTTTAATATCTTTTGATGAATGAAAAGACTTATGTAATGAAGTAAGATGAAATGTTTATGCATAGTGACCCTTTAAGATTATCAAAGTGCCTAAATTAGAATACAATCGATATTACAAAATATAGAATGACCTTAATGTACCTTACTTTTCTTGTATTCTTGACTTGATCTTCACATTAAAGGTTACAAACTTTAACTTTTATATCATTTTCATAAATTATCTTCTTAATTTATGGCTACATCTTGTTCTTATATTATTTCCCATTTGAATAATAAACTCATTAGTATTTATGTTTTATTATCATCAAAAATTGATTTGAGCTTTCCTTAGTTTAACATCCTTTATTATCAAAGGTATATATGAAAGTTATATTCTTCCAAAGCTCAAGAACATACTAGATATTCAATATTCTAACAATTCCATCATGCATTTTTATCTAGACTGAATAATTGTCTTTGATAACATACTCTCTATTATTATCCATTCTAACAGTACCATTTTATTCTTTAAAATAACATACATAATCTTTATTGAAAGTCATTTGATAGACGAATCACTATATATCAGCCACCAATTTATAAAAACAAAATTACTCATAATCAGAATATCACTACTTCTTCCATCCTCTTCATCGAAACTCTCCTAGACTATAATAATATTTGCTTTTTCATATGTTTTTCTTTTCTTATTTCTATTTTTCTGATGTAGATAATCCCCCTTAAAGTTCCATTTTTCTTTACAATTATAGCATCAAACAACTTTAGTATTCAATTTGGATCGTGAGTTACTCTTGTTTATAATATCCTTTTCTTTGTTCCTTCTACCAACAAGCATATCCACATCCAATTCACTTTCATATATGTCAGAGACCTTTTTCTTCAATTATTTAGATTATAGATCATCTTTTATATCACTAATAGAAATAGTCTCTTTACCATACATGGCATTAACAAAATTCTCATATGAAATGGGTCAGAAACAGGAAAATATTATAGCTTAATCCTTATCCTCAACTTTAACCCTAACACTTTGTAAATCTAAGATAAAGTGATTAAAATTATTAATAGGATCTTTCACTTGCATACTTTCTGACATTCTCAAGGGATACAAATGTTGCTCTTGATCTAAATAATTCGTAAGTGATTTCTTTTGATACTTACTTTCAATTTGTTGTGATACAAAGTAATGGTTATTTCATCAACCACCTCTTTTAGAACCTCATCACCTAAACTCAATAATATTGTGTTGTATTTTTTTGACAAAATTTTGTCCTTCTTCAAAGCTCTTAAGATTTTTGACAACTTTTTTCTCCTTTCAACGTTGTTACCCATCTCTATTGAACAAGAATCACCCATATATTCACCTTTCATAAAGTGAAATCATTTGATCTGTTAAATTTCTCGATATTAAACTTATAAAAAGACACCTTGACAACAAAGATTATGCTACGATACTAATTGTTATGATACCAATTATTGCGTAAAAATAAATAATATAGGAAGAAAATAAACTAAGTAAAATGCAAGAATTTATATGGTTTAACCAATTATGTGACCTACATCTATGGGTAATGAGATAGACTTATTTTATTAATATGAGAAAGATGAAGCAAGAAAAATAGATGACAACAACCTTCTATATCTCCAAAAAGTTAACCGTACAAATCCTTTATCAAGGTATTTGTAACCTAGGATTATTTATAAGAAGTTTAAATATAATTAAACTTTATTTCTACATAAGCCTAAAGTCACTTAAACTCTACTTTCATAAATATCCAGTAACTCTAAAATTCTATTTCCTATTACAGTCTAACCCCTATTCCATACTTAATATTGGCGTTGATTTACTTCTTAATTCAATTTTTTAAAACTAATACGAGACCAACGTTGATCGCATGGTTAATCATAAAGTCAAGGAAGGTAATAATGTGACATATGTAATACTTATACTCCACCTCCTCTTGGTTTCAATATTTTGGCAATTTTGTTTGCACCTTGGTTCCTATTAAGAGCCGTAAATCCTAGTTTTTAGCCATCCTCATATGATACATTAGATTTAGTCGGCCCAAAACCCTAAATGACTACCAAGAGAATATTAGAAAGCTCAGAAAAAGCAAGACTTTGTTTTTTTCTTTTTAACAGAACCAAAGTGATATAGAATAATTTGGCATCTCCGACAATGTTGTGAATACCGTATCGAATCTCATACTAGATTGAGTTCTGGTATAATACTGTACCGATACCGGTCAATATCGAGTACCGTTTCAGGTGATTTTTTAAATTTATAAAATAGTCTTTAAATTTTTTCAAAAATTGCAAAATAGTTCATTACCATATTGCACTGTATACTTTATAAGTTTATATCAACCCTGATTCCAAAAATTATAATAATAAATAATAACTACAATTAATATGAAATAACAATCATTTTCAGATATTTCATATAGATAGTAATCACAATTAATATTAAAAAAGACAATCGTCTTCACACAAATATAAAATTAAGAAGAATACAACGTATTTAAAATATTACAATTGCATCATATAATAAATAATAATTACATCAAAACATCCAATAAAAAGAATAATAAATATCCTGAATTCTCAAACTATTACAACTTACTACAAGAGTTCGAGATGAGGAATCAACTAAATAGAAGTCAAACTTGGAACAAAAACATTTATAATTGCATTACATATATAGAATTTAACATATACATCAAATATAAGTAAAATTAAAAAAGAGGAAAAACAAAAACCTAGAACAAAATTCAATCATCTACAGGAGGATATCCACTATAACTGCACTGAACCCAGTTATCATTTGGTACAAAATCCTTATCATTGAGAGGAGCTTCATCATCATTATCATTCAAATTCAATACACCAAATGACATATCAATGCTTTCCCATCCAAGATTATCTTCTAAGTCATTCACATCTACCAAATTTGGTTCCTTATAAACCCAATCTGCCAAAAGATCGATATTATCCATGGAAATTAGATCAGTTGAACTACTTGTGCTATTAAGACTCCTAGTAAACAATAAATTTTAATTATTAAAAAATTATAGGAAATTATATCGAAATTAATAATGATAATAAAATACCTTTCTCGAAGCTTTAAACTGTAACAAACAAAAACTAAATCTTTCAACCTCTTATGCTCCAATCTATTTCTTTTCTTAGAATGGATAAATTCAAATGTGCTCCAGTTTCGTTAACAACCTATTGCACTCACACATTGACTTAAAATCTGAATTGCAAACCTTTGCAATTGTGGAGCACCATTTTCGAATTGATCCCACTAAGAAACTGTAAGTCGTAAGATAGCAAAAGTAGCATTATAAACAAAATAAAGTGATAATTAATTTTCAACAAATAAGAAAAAGGAAACATCTAATACCTAGAGAAAGTTTTCCTCTTTGTTGAATAGCAATCGCATTCCAAAATCCTTGAAGACACCTTATAAAACTCTATTTATGAGCTTAAGAGATCTTGCATCATGTCATGCCTAACAACTTTTGTAATAGTTAATAACATTCCTCTATTAACTTCAGCTTTCTTAGTAAAATTCATAGGCATTAGTATTCAAAAATGCCCCAGTTGCAAACAACAGAGAAGAAAGTTACATTTCACATCTCTCATTGATGATTACAAGATACGGTGAGTACAAAGAAGACCTATGTTTCAAATTGGCCTTGATTGCTTCCTTCTCTCTCTCTATAGCATCAAAAAAATAACCCATTGTTGGCTTTTCTTCACTATCAGCCAAACAAAGTGCCCTCACCAAAGGCTCACAAACTCGGATAGCAAATTGACATTAAGACCAAATTTCTCTATCTTCTAGTATAATTTTGGAAACCTCCACTCCAGCATTAAACCTAGCATGCTGAGATGCAACTCACTTATCACTTATAAGCATTTTTCTTAACTCTTTCTTCACCGTAACAAAAGACTAAAGTGATAAGAAATTTGTTGCAAATCTTATCACAGTAGGATGACACAAATTCTTGCCATTGGTAAATTCCTTTCTCATTAATTTCAATACCCATACATGATTATAGATGAACTTGGTCTCCTTTTTACCTTTCTGCATAGTCTCATCAATAATAAGAAAATACCTAAGATCCCATATATTCTCCAGCATTAGGTCAATGTAAGGTGTAACACAAGGAGTCCAAAAAAAGAATTATACTTATTCTGCAACCTTCTTCCTGCCGCTTTATAAGCAGAATCATTGTTAGTAATAAACTGAACAATGTTGTCCTTACTTCATTCACAACTTCATCGAGTATCTTAAACAAAGTCTTAGTATTCCTAATAAGGCCATATGCATCAATATATTTCAAAAACATTGAGTCATTGATAGACTAAACCAAAAAATTAATAATATGCTCTTGTCTCCTATTTGTCCAACCATCACACATGATTGAACACCTATAAGTAGCCCAATTCACTCTTCTTTCTGCTAAATAATTTATAATTTTAAAAGCAGAGCAACTCAAAAGTTTACCTCTTAAGTTATCAATCGAAGGAGCTTGTATCCAGGATCATAAGAGGCTATAACATCCACCATAGGCAGATAATAGTAAAATTAGGAAGCACTGAATGATGAACTTATATCATACCACCATCTAACTACTGCCATATCTACATTATGAGTCACATCTCTTGATTGCATGGAATTATGAATTGAAGTTTGGGCTCCAGGAGTTATTTGTGGTGCAAAAAAACTAGTCACATGCCTTATTCTTTTCCTAACATCTGGTTCATGTGTTTCTTATTGGGCCTGGGATGGAACACTATTACTACCATTACCATCTTCAACATTTTCACTGTTGGACCCCAAACTTTTCTTGAAATTTAGAATTATTAAATGAGAAATTGTTATCATTTAGTCACGAGTAAAAAAAATCATAATTCTTAAATGAGAAATTTATAGAGTTTATTTATGAATATTTTTAATTACATATAGTTGCATGGATTAAATGGAAGTATTAGAATTAGGTTAAGGAGTTAGAAGCTATTAGAGTAAATATGGAAGGGTAAGTTTGGAATGCTAGAAGTTATCTTAAAATTTATAAGAAAAGAAGGTGAAGAAAGTCGTGTGAGAAAGAAAGAAAGAGAGAAGTCATCATAGAAGAACCTAGAAGAAACTAGAGAAAGAAAAAGAGAGTCGTGTAAGGGAGAGACGTGTTTGAGAGGTTAGGAAAAAGAGAGAGAGTTGTGTAAAATAAGAAAGAAAGAGAGAAGAAAAATGTAGAAAGAAGTAGAAGAAGAGAAGTAAAAACCGAAGCATAGAAAGAAGAAAAAGAAAAGAAAGATAAAGGAGATAAGAAATGGAATAAAAAGGTTCAGTTGAGTTTTAGGTAACTCTTGATCTATTTTCTTATTTTGATAGAAGAGGAAAGTAGAGAAAATAGGTTACGTGATGAAAATGAAGAGAGAAAGAAGAGGAACATGAGATTTATGTTCTTAGATTTTTATGAACTTTTAACTAGATCTTAGTTCTTCTAGCTTAGATAAACTAAGATAGATTAAGTCTCAGCTTATAATATAACTTTAAGGTTTTTTTTATTCGTATATGTTGTTGAATGAAAAATATATTTGTTTGAAGGGAACCAAGAAAAGTTGAAATCATGAACGAGAGGAAAGATAAGTTTAAGCTTGGATTTATAAGTAAAGAGGTAGGTAATATGTTTATAGTTGTTATGTTAATGAGCTGAATTATTTGCTTTTATGTGTACTTAAATACTTGCTTTTATTCATTGTGAATGTGGGAAAATGTTCTGTGAATTTATATCATGTTTGCTTTGTAAGAATTCTGCTGCTTTTGTATTGATGAAAAACAGAAAATTTATGAAGCATGAAAATATGATTATGATATGAAATATGTAAGCATCAGAAATTTGCTTATGTGGGCAAGAGAGATATCATTCCGTTTGTCATGTGTATGTTGACCTAAAGCCTTCTCCCAGCTGCCCGCTTGTGGCACATGAGCTCCAAAAAATGGACTCATTTTGTTTATGGTGTAAACTTCTGTTTCGTCATTCTGTTTTATGGGATTCTCTCGAGCCATATTGTTTGTGCATTTCATTATGATTTATTGAGCATGATATATGATTGAATGCTTTTTTTAATGGTTGAAAATACATGATATCATTTATAAGATAGCATTTTTTTATTATGTGTTCTGTGAGCTGGAATTGTGAATATGTTAAAAAAAATTTCTAGATTAAGGTGCTATATATGTATGCATATTTGCTTAATTATTTGTGGCTCATTACCGATGACTATAAACGTATTAGTCATTGAGCTTCACAGCTCACCCCATCATTTTCCACTCCTCAGGTGAAGAATCAGCAGATCAATAGTGAACCTTGCAAAAACTTCGGCAAATCTCCAAGAAATATTTCATTTGTAACTAAGTTGATTTGGATCATTTTTGGTAGCTTTATAAGCATGTTAGGCATAAGCATCCATGTTGTATTTTTGTATTATGCTACTGATGTGGCTTTTAATATGTAACTGAAGCAATGTACATACTCTGTTTTATTTGAGAAGTGAATGATAGTAAGAGTTAAAAGAAATATTCATCTATTCATGTCCAAATACCTCTTATGTTAAAATTGCTATATTTTTTTAGGTTAGGAACGAAATTGACAGATGTTGAAGACTTTTGAATATATTTTTTTAAAGTAAATTGTTTTAATAGGAGTTTTGTATGTATAGATTGTGTTGTTGGTTTCGGGTCTTTTGGAAATTGTATAGAAGTATATATTGATAGTAGAAAGAAATAAGGGAAAAAGGGGATGAAAATGTGTTCTGAAACTTCAATGAATAAACTGTATTGATCTAGATAAAATTAGACAAATTTGTCTTATCAAAGTTGTGGCTCTTTCTCTTAGCTTTCTAAGACATAAAGTTTATAATTTTTGAACTTCAGGATTGAAAGTTATGATAAATTGAAGTAGAAGTGTTCAGTTGGGGTTGCACGACCTTGCACAAGCACGATCGAGACAACCCAATTTTTTTATGAATGACGAACTGCAACTCCTCCCCCCCCCAACGGCCGTGAGTCTTGTTCTCATGCCCGTGACTTTTGCACTTCTTTTTTTTATTATTTACTTATTTGTTTGTTTAATTATTTTTACTCCTACCAAGAAATTGAATTCTTTTTATCTTGATGTTATATATATATATATACTTTTATTTAAAAATCCTCCAATTTTGGCTCCTTGTCGCTACGAAATAAGAACCGAGACCTGAGGCCAACATTCACAATCACCATGAAAACCAGCAAACGAACTTCCACTACTAATTTAAAAATTCAACCTTTCCCTTCTATGTTTCTTATGTTGATATTCTTCAAGCAATGTTTTCATTTGTCACTTCACATCGTGACTTACTTTTTTATAAAGTTCCACATCTCCTTTAATCCTACCTAAATTTTTCTTTAATCAGATGATTCCTCCACCTTTCAAATGTTTGTTACAAAACAAGCAAATAGTATGGTTCCTCATACTGGAAACCAATGCAGCATAAGCCCAAACTAGATCATTGTATCTTCCTGAAGTGATTTGATCAAAAGCACTTGAACTTCCTTCCATTTATCTGTAAAAATAAATGAATGCATATACCAAAATAAATAACACATAATTTCATTACACAATACACATGTCCATCTTCTATAATATAACTCATTTTGTATGATTACATCATACACAATTAAATTTCATCGAACACAATTCATTATAAGCCAAAGACTAACAATTCAATTATTCAACATACATAATTACACAAAACATACATAAACAATTTCCATTTCCAAATTTCAACAATTTCATTTCTAACATTTTCCAACAATTTCAATTCAACCATTACAAACCATACAGAAACAGTATCCACTTTCAACAATTTCATTTCTATCAATTTCGAACAATTTCAATTCAAAGTTTTAAACATTACAAAACATATATGAAACAATTTCCATTTCCAATAATCACAAAACATACATAAACAATTTTCATTTCTAAGAATTTTCAACTATTTCTATTTCCAATAATCACAAAATATACATAAAATAATTTCTACTTCTAACAATCATAAAACATACTTAAACAATTTTCACCTTCAACATTTTCCAGTTCAATGAATCAATTTATTTTCCAATTCCACACTTCAATAGAAGTGTGGAACTGGAAAATGTGTTTACTTATCAAAATCTCAAAGTGTTGAAATATAATTTGGAGCTAGAATTACCATAAATACCTTGAATCACATAATTAATTATTAAAATTAAGGTGGCTATATTATAGAATCCCTTTTTGTTTTGAAATTGGACCCTCAAAAGTCAAATTGTTTGTTGGACTATTGCAAACTATACCTTTTTAAGAAAATTAGGTCCAACGACGTAAAAAAATCTAATGTGTATTTAAAAACATTAACCAGAAGACAATTATCTCACAGTAACACCTTATCTATTTGTATACATTGCTTTTGAGTTTTTTGACATAAAACCAATGTAAAATCTAACACGTAAAAGTCATACTTAAATGATGTAGTCAAGTTAGTTGAGTTAGATTAACCTCACTTATAATTCGTAAAAGTTCAACTTTGGTCAAATGAATTATATGATATATATTTGTAAAAAAAAGAATAATAAATTTATTTCATTCATATTTAAGTATAGAGAAATGCTAAAGGAAATTGGTAAGCAAACATTTAACTTTATAATATCAACCCATATGAAAAATTAACAAAACTTATATATAAGAAATGATTTTGTATCTATATGTGTATTAACAAAACTGATAACAAGCAACACACTTCCACTTCACATCTACAGTCCGCTTCTATTCCACACTTCAATTCCACATCCATATTTTGTATCGATATGTCTATTAACAACTTCAATTAATCAATTTATATTTTTCAGTTCCACAGTTCCATAGTTCCACTCCACATCCACAATCCACATAACATGCAACACAACAACAAATTAACAAATTCCATTCTCAATTCACAAAAAACACCAACAATTTCATTCACAATTCACAAATTTATCAAAAATTCCATTCACAATTTACAAAAAATACATAAAGTCATAAACACACACCCAATTATTTCAAAATTCAACAACAATTTCAACGGGTTGAGTTAGGTCGGAAATAGATCAGGATCTATGGTGTGAAAGAGGAGACCTGAGACTCCAAGAATGGTGGGTGGGCTAGTGGGGCGCCGATGGTGATGGCAGGTGGTGGGTCGCGAGAGATAGTGAGGTGTGAGAGAAAAAAGTTGGGTGTGGGAGTGGGATGGGAGGTGCTGTCGTGTGGTGCAGTGATGGGGGTCCGACTGGTGGTGACGGTAAAGAAGAGAGACTAAGAGAGAGTGAGCACGTGAGTGAAAGTGTGAGATGAGAGAAAGAAATGTGTAAGGTTAAAAAATTTTATTTTTGCAAACATACCTCTATATTTTTTAAAATTTTTAATACCGACCAATATATAGCCGATATTGTGAATGTTGCAAGTACCAGTTAATACTATATAAAAATACACCGATACGGACAAATATTTACACCCAATATCAGTGACCCCCTACCTCATACTGTCTACCGACTAATACGGAATGAAACACAAAAGCCTACATCTCCGAGTCCAAAATAACAGATTTTTCTAAAAGATCTTGTATTTTATCCACTTTCTTTTTGGGTAAGAAAATTGACTCCACGTAACGAGGTACAGATTCGAAGGGAAGTCAAAGGTTCGAGCTTTAGTGTCTTCAACGTACATTCAATGGTGTAAACCGCGAGGACTTGAACATAAGCCTCAACAACAGGAATGACAGAAGGAGAAGACAACACTAGTAGAACCCAAATGGAGATTGAGGACACTCACTTAACCAGACCAATTCGTTGCATCGTTAAACTTGGTCAGTCATTTCTCGTTCAAGTTGCATTTTATCTTTCGTTGTATACTCACCGATCGTTCAGAAGCTGACCGAATTACTAAAGGCTGTAGCAACTTCACTTAGCATTGCTAAATTGAGAGAGTGATGACAAATGAGCAATAATTTATGTTCTTTTGCCTGATTCACTTGAATCTGTAGCATTTATGTCAAATTACTCCGCAACTGATAGCGCGGTAACGTTTCGAGCCAACTTTTCTTCGTTGAGCTGCTTATTCTAAAATTTTAATTGTGAGTACAGAAATGGACTGATAAAGAAAGAACTTCTACTTCTCATCTTGTATGTATTTGTTTTTTATTGAGATTAATCATAAGAGTTACAGGAGGAGCAGCCATAACCTGTAAGAATGAGCTAGAGAAGATCAACGAAGAGAATCTGGATACCGTCTCATCACAGCTAAAGCAAGCTATGATTAATGGGTCTGACTTCCAAAAGGTTGTTGGGATGGACTGGAGCAAGAGATTCGGAAAGTTGGAACCTTCATGTGAGCTGGACGATTTTAAAGACCAAAGCAAATTGGATACCAACAGTTTTATTGTCGTTCATGGAGCAGGTTATTTACCTAGTTACTTCTTTAATCAGCACTTCATGTGTTTGTACAGACTATTTTGCTTCATGCAATGATGATAGTGTTGTTAGATTTATGTGAATCAACAATAAGAGTTTGTTTCTGGGTATAAAGAGTACGGTTGTTAGACTTTTAGGGATATGAAGATTCAATAAAAAGGAGGGGATAAATAATTGTTTGACTATTTGAAGCTACATAATTGAAATTTAATTTGCACCCTTTGTTGTTAACTTAAGGTTCTTTTGGGCATTTTCAAGCAAGCAAATCAGAGGTGCATAAAGGAGGAGTGAATCAACCTCTGGTCAAGGCTGGTTTTGTTGCCACACGTATTTCTGTAGGATTTACTTTCTCTGCTCTGTATTGTTTCCCCTAGTTGTTTCTTCTTTTCCATTCATTTTAGGTAATGTAGCAAATCTGCAATCTATTATAGTGCTTTTAAATTGCAGACATTCTTGTTGTACTCAAATGAAATAGAGGTGGAAGGAGAACACCAATTTACAGAGTTTGATGATCTCTGAAAGTTCCAAGTATATGTAACTAATGGAATGTTTTCCTACTTCTGGAAAATCCCAATATAATAATGCACCTTGACATTGTAATACTAGGAAGCAAGAAGAAAAAGAAAAGGAAAGTTTCTTTTCTAAATGCTTCTTGTAATTTTTAAGGATAGTCGTGGCCTCAGAATAGCAGTTTGCTGCCTTGATAAGATGGAATTTGTCACTGCTAAATTAAAATGGGCCACTTGATGTATGAGAATCTAAGCCTTGTTAAGTACTTCTGACCTTTGAATTCCTCCTATTCTGCATCATAAAAGTACCTTAGAAATTAAATTTTTCGTTCCTGATCTGGTTCATCTAAGTAAGAAGGTTCTTTTTCATCATGCTTCAATGATAGCATTTTTCTAAAAAAAAATTTTCCTCCGTCAAATCAACTGAATTTTTATGTATGTATTTAATTTATATTTTTTCCCCCACTTACAATTTTACTTGGTTGTTATTCAGGTTACAATTCTCAACCTTGAAATTGTTCGAGCATTGGCTAGAGGTATTGACATAGTAATCGGAAGGCAAACATCTATTATGTCATATGCAAGTGTAACTTGAAATTGTGGTGGTGCTAAAAATGCTAGTCATTTGAATTTAGATGTCACAGAATTCATACTGGAACAATATACTACAATAATTATGAATGATTTATGAAATCTGCTTCTAGATGTGGATCATATAACTCTTAATTGTTCTTTTCTGGCAGAGGGTATTCCTTCCATTGGAATGTCTCCATTTTCATGCGGATGGTCAACCTCTGAAAGAAATGTTAGTCATTGAGACAGTTTATGTGTTTTATTCCTCAGATGCATACGTAGACAGTTCTATATTCTCCCTTTGATTTACCATGTCATGCCGTCATGCAATATGATTACCTTTTAAGCCTGGACTCTAATTCTCAGATTGTATCAGCTGATGTCTCAGCAGTGGCTAAGGCAGTCAACTCTGGGTTTGTACCTGTAAGATAAAATTCTTTGATGAGCCCTAAGACTGGTTTAGATGCATACAGTGTCTTGTCGCGTTTCTTTGTATAACACACATGATCAGTTTAACTAAATGTTTATGTATCATTTCCATTGATCATATCTTCTCTTTTTGGTCGTTGTTGTAATAAGAAACTGATTTCCTCTGGTTACACCAAAGTTCTGATTCACAAGTTGTAGCCTAGTTTGAGTTCTGGATTATCTTCTAAGGCAATAAAATGGAAACTTCAATTGCTAGAGATATTTAAATTTGATGAGTTTTCCAAAGTTATTTGCCCCTAAATCTCAATTTGAAATTACCTTGTTATTAGTTCTTTAGTTTTTCTAACTCTTTGTCATTGACTGTAGACCAGACACAGAATTTGACAATGACACAAGTGGTATTGCCCTTGGAGGCTTTTAACTATGCTAAATGTACCAATGACTCTAGTTGTGTATCCTAAGGCTGACAAAGTCAGTTGATGAATAAAGATGATGGACATCTAGAGGCAAAATGGCAAACATAGAAAGGTGAAGGTTAAAGAAAAAAAAGATGAGAAGAAAAAAGTGAAGAAATCTCTCAAACACCAACAAGGATTATTAGCATGTTGAAACCTATGTCTGTGGTGGAGATGCACCAATTTCAATAGTTGTTAGTTGGCCAAACTAGCTCACTTCAATACATATGTATATAAACCTCCTAGTTTTGTTTGCATTTTTACAGGGTAACAATCCTTGTGGCATTTTCTTGCTCTATGTGAACCATATTTTGTGACAGGTTCCTGTTTTATGGCATGTTTCATTTGCTTTCTAGGTTATTCATGGAGATGCAGTTCTTGATGAAGCACAGGTTTGTTTTCTCTGAGGATAGGTACTTTGTTGTTCTAGTTATCAGAGATTGACATTGACATCTTGAATTACTCAGGGATGCACCATATTAAGTGGTGATGTTATAATCCGTCATCTTGCAGCCTACTTGAAACCTGAATATGTGGTTTTCCTTGTATCCTTTTCCACCACAAGTTTTCAGATTATGATCAATTCTTCCTGTATTAGTACGTGGTCCATATAAAGTTTTCACAAAATCAAATCAGACGACTTAATGTTGAGTATCTATACATCCCTGCTGCTATTTATTTTTTGCTTTGATGATGTACGACCTTTTTGCTTCTTTATTCCGCTCTTAGAGGTCTGGGTGTCTTCATTTCTTATTTCACTTACTGTAGCAATTGCGGCTCTCTGATGACTGTGATCATTTTTGAGTTATCTGCTTAACATGATATAAAGACAGATGTTTATGGTGTGTACGACCGTCCACCTTCAGAACCAGGTGCAACACTCTTAAGGGAGATAGGTGGACATCCACTTCACATTTGGAGCTGGTAAACTATATATTGTTTGACTTGTGAAATTTGATGAAATGTACAAACTCTTTGTCTAAAACAGTCGTCAGAGAGGACGGCAGCTGGTCTGTTGTGAAGCCAACACTTACAGACATGAATAAACAAGGTTTGTGAAAGTTGCTTGAACTTTGATGTCACAAATTTTACATTGCGATATAACATTGGATTGGATGATCCAAGCAATCATCAGGGACCCATTTTAATTTACTGCTAGTACCTTCTTGGGTTTGTGTAACTAGGACTTCATACTTTCAGTCTATCAACTTAATATTACTTTTTTATTTCAGTCATATAATTATTAAACCTTCTAATTCAGTCTTTATGCTTTGTTAATCAATCCATGTTAGAACTTTCAATAAGGTCTATTAACACGAAATTTACATGACATTTAAGTTAGACACACGCGTCATTTCCATCATACAGACACGTCATTTCCATTATATGCTAGTTTAGTTCTGTCAGTGCCACAAATGAAATTTGTTAAATTTAGTAAAATTTAGGAATTGAATTAGAAGGTATAATAATTAGAGAATTGAAGTAAGAAACAACGTTTAGTTTGTAGAATCATTTAAAGTAGGGTAGTTTCTTGTCGAAATATGGCCCTGATATATGGATATGCACAACATGATGATAAAAAATTTTATTATGAAGGTGAGACTGAGAGAGATCTTAGTAACTGCACATGTCAAGAGTCCTTTTGATAATTTATATTATGTAGTTTGATGTCCTAAGATTTGTACTGGGTTGCTACTTTTGTTCAGAAGGGCAGTAAAATAGGCGATGGTTTGTTGAGACCATAGTCCTGTCTAAAAGAGACATTGTTCTGTCTTAACAGTTGAAATAACGGTAGCAGCTCATGACACAACAGGGGGGATGGTAACCAAGATATCGGAGGCCGCAATGATTGCTAAACTGGGCATTGATGTCTACATTGTCAAGGTAAATAAACTTTGTCCTGCCTCTAGCTCTACCTCTACCTCTAGCTGTAGCTCTACTTCCCCACATTATATCCATGAGTATAAATACCCATCACAGGCCGCAACAAGCCATGCATTGAGTGCCTTGAAGGGAGAAGTGAGGGGCTCCACTCCTGACCATTGGCTTGGGACAGTCATACGTTACGTGGACAGGGGAAGTTTGTAGGTAACACTTGGACAATTGATTTTGTCCTACATAATTGTCTCATTGACATCGGATTAAATGTGAGACTAATTGATTGTGGCAAGGAAAGTTTGCGACTCTCCATTTTGATTATTGCATTGAACTAATTTGGAACACGACTACTATAATTTAAGTTCGTGATGCATTGTCAATAACATAATTGTGTTCGTTAAAAAGGACTTGGATCCACCGTTGCAATTCTATTTATTGTCATTAATTTTCCTTAGAATTGGCTTACTTTGACCTTAGCTGCATTGATCGATTAAACCTGGCAAAGAATCACCTCCATTAAGCTAGTAATGCACTCTTTACCTTTTTAATCTTCCATTAAATTTATTAGAGGACTGAAACGAAGCATACAAACAAAAAGAATTTAAGGACAAAACGTAAAACAAAGATCAATAAAGGTATTAAAAAGTTGCATAAATATGTAAAAACAGTTAAAGCTTGCTTCAAGGAAAGGGTATAGTCTCACGATTATATAAATTCTACACACCATGAACCACAAAAAAAATCAAAATTAAAAGCATGCTACTTGAGATAGTTATAAAATCTTCATATAAGCGGAAGGCTACATCTCCTTGTAGTTTTATCCGGGATACGCCCCCTAATCAGCTCTGAAACCCACCAAAAGCCCACAGCTAAAATATAAAGAGCATCAGAGCTCAATCGCAGTCAACCCACTTAACTCCGAACATAGAGCTAAAGGAAAGACTAATTTTTAGGGCCGATGTCCTTAAGGGCGCAGATCTGCTCCTCTCCCATGGAAGACATCACAGTCACGACCAGGTCTTTTCCTTCAGCAAATCCATCCTTAATCTGCATAAACCACAAATACACTATGTAAATAAGATTGCAAAATTAAACCAAAGCATGTATTCTTTTTTTTGTTTGGTTGCTGCTCGATGTGCTTTGGTGACTAACCTGAGTGAGTAAATTTTCGTCGGTTGGGAGCCTGAGGTCATCCTTGGTATTGCCATTCTCAGTGAGAAGGCTAACCTGAAATTTCAGAATCAAATTTTATTAACAAACTCAGCAGCTCCGAGACGGACACAAAAAAAAGAAAACAAGACCAATATGGCATACAAATCCATCCTCAGAGATGTCAATCAGCTGGTAGTCGGTACGGGTAACATGTGGAACCTGTAATAAAATAACACAAGTTAAATCAGTAACCTACGAAGGGAAGATTCTTAGAAAATTAAGTTCGTACATCACAATTGTGGGAAGAAGGAACAATGTCTTCCAGCTTTTTGCCATTGAAGATGTCAATACCAACGAAGTGGCACTTCGCATGGCCGTGCTTGCCTGTTTTGGATGTGGAAACTTCCACGACCTGCAACAAAACAATGAACAAAACAATGAAGATCAATCATTGATAAATGAATTTCAGGGGAAAGAAACGATCACTCAAATCCCCCCAATTCAACATCAAAACACACATCTACAAATATGCCACCATTAACCGAGAATCCAAACGTGACAAATTTACTTTTCACACGATGAGAGTAGCTAACTAAAAACAAAAAATGATAACTCTTAAATTCAAATCACAAAGATAAACCTCGAGGTCCGTGTTCAATCACAGCAGCAGCTTTCTCATCAGCTTTAACCCACCGATGGCTTTCTTGCAAACTTAAGACAAGCCGTAGTATAACTAACTAATCAATGCCAATTGAGTCTTTTTTTATGAAAGGATATTTCTGTAATCCCTCACTCTGGCTGTAGACAAATTTAGAAACAGAAAAAGGCTCTCTCTCAGGAGGCTTTAAAAACAACTGAATTTAAGATGCAACAGACAGTTAACACACTCCAAGATCATATCCGATCTGAATTTATCCAAACACAAGTAAACAAAATAAACCTCAGCAGGGTCGCGATAAATAAAATATAACAGATCTAAACAAACAGAAAAAGAACATTGGTAACGTACCTTGCAAGGACGGTTCTTGATGACGATGTAACCGTTCTTACGGATGGTACCGGCCTGTTGAGGATAGGTCTTGGAGGCGCCGGCGTCTGCCTTCGATTCGAAGTGATGCTCCTCGTCCGACATGACGGCAGCGGCGGTGATTGTGAGGAAAAGAAATGTAGTGGTAAAAGGCTTCCCAACAAGTATCAGGCGACGAAGAAAGAGCAGAGAGTGAGGAGAGAGAAACGTGAGTGAGAAGGGTTATATTTATATGCTGAAGGGTTAGGGTTTCAGAAAGTTGGGAATTTATCAAGCGGTGTACGGATAGTGGATATCAGCCGTTGGATTTGCGTAACGGAGGGTTAAAGATGAGATGAGATTAATATCTCTAAGCCTGCGTTGTAACGACGCAAAGGCGACGTGGGCTGCTCGTGACACTTTTATTTTTTTTGGGTGTATAAATCATGCCTTTTTTTCCGTTTCAAGAAATATAAAAGGCATCATCTTTTACTATACCTATCAAAATTTTGCATTTAAAGAACCGTCCTAATGGAATTAAAAGGAAGCTTTATTTTGCACGATCGCAAATTTGACTTGTACATAGAAAAAGACGCATGACGCAGCAAGCCTAGAGTTTCAAATTCAAGAGATTACAAGTGGGAAAGGCCAAGGACTGTTTGAAGTGAATGTAGTCATTACGTCATGTTCATGTCTCGGAGCACAAACACGAACATTGGAGGTCCAGGGGTCATATTAATTGGACAAAAAACAATTTGTTTCAGCTATAGATCCACCAAGGAGCCGGTTCAGTAACAGATCCCAGGTTCCACCTGAAAATGCATAATGTCAAATAAAAGCTCAGCAAAGTTGGGGAATATCCCATAGAATATGTTCTTGGAGTGGAAAGCAGCTCAGATGACTAGTATTAAGCAAAGATGGGCTAAAGCAATTTATGCAAATTGCCTCATGGCGTCCTTAAGATAAAGGGCTGATAAAACCTTAATAAACTAAGAAGTATTAAGCAAAGATGGGCTAAAGCAATTTATGCAAATTGCCTCATGGCGTCCTTGAGATAAAGAGCTGATAAATCCTTAAGAAACTAAGAAAAACTGTTGTTCCCTTTCAAGTGTGTTACCTTCTTTGCCAAGTTTATCATTGCCTACATGAGGCTCTGGCTGAAGATGATCAAATCTTGCTGCCATCTGTTTCTTGTATAAATATTTGTGGGGGTTCTTCCCTGTCAAGGAGAAGTGGACATAGATATATCAGAATCAACAGCTTTATTGCTTGATACTTGAAAGAGGAAATTTGACATACATCTCATTGCCTTCTTGGTATGTGTAGCTCGATGCAACAGCCAAAATTTGTCCATTATGGTTGTATGATAAGGATGCAACGCTGTTCGGGTATTTCGGCAACTATACATGCAAGATTCAGAAAAGATGAGCAAAACATGGACCAAATAAGCAAACTTAAATTGGAAATTATGACGAATGGATTATACCTCATATAATCTTCTTTTACTTTGAGCATCCCATGCTATAACATAGCCTTCATTGTCACCAGTGGCAAAAGCACCACAGATCCTAATCAGAACACCCAGCCATTTATAAGGTTCACCTTATGTGTGAAAGCAATTGAAGAGAGATTGTGCATACAGCGGGTTAAATACTATGTCGTTGACTGATACCAGATGCCCTCTTCCATCCTTTGACTTTGGATGACAGCGAAAAGTGTATCTGCAGAGCTTAACACGCTTAAATAATACCAATTGTGGAAACTTGACCAAAGTTTACATAATGAGAACGCACGCAGACACTTGAGAAGCCATTAAATCAGTAATATTTAGTCCCTTTGGTCAGAGGCAAGAGATCTTAAGCAAATGCATAAAAGTCGATGCTGCAGTTCATTAAGGAAACTCCTCCAATAAAGACAAGGGTAGAAAGACAAGAGTTTTGAGCAAATGGAACACACTGTCAGTAACATCGCCAATAAGACAAAAGTATATATAACCTATCAGTACCGTTAACAACTCAATAACAAAAATTTGCCATATTGAAATTTCTATAAAGTTTTAGAAACAACTTCATTTTAAACAAGCAAAAACTATCCAAGTAACTTTCTTACGACTTAAAGGATTTGGTTTATTAACATAAGAAAGTACAGAGGCAAGGACTAACCCTGAGCCATTCATATTTAGTGAACCTAAGATTTCAAATGCTACCCGTCCATCTACAGATCCAACAGCATACCCTGCAAGGAAATAGATCCCACTTATTAGGGAATGATGAAACATACATTTGAATTCTTTGCTAATAGCTTTTCCTTTTAATAACAATATTAGCGTTGCCTGTCAAGTCATACAGCATGGTTAGGACATCTTTAAAGCATACAAAGCTAAATTAATATAGTAATACCTCTAGAATAAGGAATTGAGTTAATACATCTAATTCGCACATCAGGGTACAACTCTTTCAGATGAACTGATCTCTCCAAGTTACGCAAGTCGTATGTAATCACTGACGTCCCAATGGCTACCATTAGATCAAACCCAGAGACAGACATGGACTCGACTTCTGCATCCACATTTTTCAGGTGTGTATGAGCTTTTGCAGATCGCATGTCCCATGCGATTATCTTCTTGTCCAACCCACCAGAAATCACTTGGCCTAATGCAACCAGAAACAATGAATCACTAGAAAATCATGATTAGAAACAGAGTAAAGGTAGATATAAACAACCCTCAACAGGACTTATGCCAACTACGACAATCTAAAACAATAAAGATCCCACCAGGAAGGATGAAACCATGACTATTTCACATCTAATACCCCACTACCAAAAAAGTATCCAATTTCGTGAATTTACATCAATAACATGACCAAACGAAAACCCACCAACAAAGAGACTACATAAAAGAGCAGAACTCAGAACTGCGACAATGATGAGAAGCTTACATGTTCGTTCAGAATACGCAACACATGTAGCAGTATCATGATGAGTTCCAACAACATTTGTAGTTTCAGAATCCAAGTCGTACCTGGAAGGAATTTCCCAGTCAAACAGCATTGTCTGGAAGATCACGACACAAAGTGCATTAGGATGAAGAGAAGTACGATTACGAGAGAGGCAGAAAGAAAAAACCTTGAAATACAACCGTCGGAGGCGGCGCAAAAAGCAACGGAGTGGGTATGGAAGCAGCAATCGAGAAGTGGGGCCGGCGAAGAAGCTTGTAGTCTTAGAAGAGAGCTATCGACATCGTATAATCGCAGGCACTGCACAAACAGGCACTATTATTTATTAATTTCCAGGAAAACAACAAACAACACAAGAAGGAATTAGTTGGTGAGTAACTCACGGAGTCCCATGAAGAAATGAGAAGGTTGTTGGAGTTGGGTGCGAATCGGATCCTGGAAACCGCATCTTGGATCGGCTTTTCCAACTGCAGACAACCGCCTTTCATCTTGTCAAAACTCGATGATCCCAGGTTTCCCTTGCGTCTTTAAAAGCTCAAACTTTACGAGGCCACAAATGATAATAAAATTTGTAACTAAACTTGTCTTGCCATGTGGCAGTCATTAAATGAATTTCAAATCTAGTCCTCAAGCAGAAAATAAAAGAAATCGTTTTTGAATTTTGTAGTTGTTGGTGGTCAAAGAAGCTGGTTTTCAATTCTATAGCAACCACTTTTAACGGAGTATTTCCACCGCTGTGCACCGGCAAGTGGCCAGCAGTTCAAATCCTCGCGGAGCGAATAAGTGAAGAATAGCACAACAAACACAGTCGACCCTTTTGCAGGATAAATCTCTTATAAGCCCTCCCAGTAATAAAACAGACGCACAACAATCTAACTGAGGCTTTTAATGTCATAATCGAAACTATAAACTATTCAACCAAACCACAGATTGACAGGATAGTCGAATCTGTAACACAAATTTAATATGTACAAGGAAATGTTAAGATTATTCTTTCCCAAACAAAGATTCGAACTTGGAAGAGACAGATTTTGACACCCGCCAACCACTAGAATCATTTCCCTTTCAAGCCTACGTAAATTACCAGGCCCTATCATCCGGAATGTAGAAGTCAAACTGGACATCAACTGAACCAGAAACATCCCCCGTGTCTCTGTACTCAATGTTTGTTATAGATCCTATATCTTCTCTATCCTGATATTCTTGCTTTACACGTCGCACTGGCACTGTAACAGAGTAAACGGTTCCAAGATCAGAATCAGCCATGACACTCAGCTGAACTTTGTCCTGGGATTCTATCTCCACAAACTCTGATAGAGCATGCACAATTTTGTTCACGATCTTCCGTTTTGCCTCATCACTCACTGCACATCTGTCAGAGAAGAGAATCATCTTCAATCGTTGTTTTGCGATCCTTGCATTTGAATTCTTTCTTGTTGTTGGTGTTGGGAAGACTATCCTCCAAGCCAAGTTTAAACGCTCAAAGAAGGTCATGTTTATCGCATCCAAGAGAAAGCTTTCAGCTTCTTTACTAACTGAATTTGAAGACAGCTGCTTTTCACCAGTAATCCCAGAAATTCGTTTTGAGTGACCACGCATCTTACAACGATCCAGCATGACAGTGGGCCACTTTTGGGTATTTGAGGAAGTCCCAAGTGCTCCAGTTAGGAAACCACTAAACTCCACCTATATAAAACAGCAGGTGAAAGTGTTGGATCGCAGAGAAGTTGAGAAGGTAATGATAACAATCAAAAGGATGAGTCTTGTCATTTAACAAGACAAACTGAAAGCCACATTCAAATTAGTTTTCATGGAATGCAAGTAAAAGTTGATACGTCAACAGTAGAGACTGCAGTATATGTTCTCGAACGTATACACATCAACATGGAATATGTACATGTGATCATGGAGACAAAATCAGTATCAGTCTATCAGAAGTCTCTGCTGTACAGAACATGTCTTAATCAGCTAACACCTGTCAATAACGACTCCACCCAGGATCATAATCTTTATTCGGAGCAACTCTCTTAACCACCAACACAGTGTTACTTGCAGCCTCCGGAAACTCTCATGGCTTTCCCCTCTTCAATCCTAAACTTCTTCGCAGAGTTTGAATACTATAAACTCTAACGTCACATGGTTTAATTTGGGCAATAAATGCATATACATTCCTAACATCAATTCAACGCTATCATCTAACCCACAATTTGGAAGCTCACAAGAAAACTACCTAAGATACTCAAGTACGTCTTGAACCCCAGTGACCCAAAAACATGTCCACCAAAAAAACACTAAATGATATAAAAAATGGTCACCTATTTTCGATCCGTCACTATAAGCAACTAAATATAATCAATTATCTCCGCCACATTTCCATTCCCCACTAGGAACCTAATTCCCAAAGCTTCCTCATACCGTCAAAAGTTCCAACTTCCTAAAAGAAGAGCAGGATTCACAAACAATTACGGAAAACTCAAATGAAAACTCGGGCCAACAGAGATATAAACCTGTGAGAAATATACCATGCTAGACAAGCATAGGAAGAAAGAGGCAAAAAGGAGCAAAGACCTTAGTATTTGGAGGAGATAAAAGGGCTCGATGAGGGAGTTTGCAGTGAGAGGCCAGTGTTGCAGAGAACCTCAGATCTCCAGAAATCGCCATTTTCCAGTTTGGTCCACTCAATCTCGCGGGCTCTGTTCGGAAACTCTCCTCTCTCAGTCACGTATGCCGTTGCTTAGGCGACGTTTTCTGCTGCTGTTTACGGCGTCAAGAAGGACTTAACGACGTCGTTGCATTTTGTTTTCGGCTCTGAATAGGTGTATTCTTCGCAAATGCAAATTACATAAAAACCCTAAAATTTAGACCAAGCCCGGTCCAAATCCAGTCCTCCCTCCTTCATTCATTGCAAACTGTTGAATTCAAGTATTTATATATATATATTGGGGAGCCAAAAGGCTTAAGTTACAAAATTACCAAAATGTTCCGGAGGTGGGATTAGCAGAGAGCGGGTGACCATGAGAATGGTGGTATGCCTCGTTCCTATCTAGAACGGTTAGTGTGTAGAGTGCATGGTCTCTTGGGGAATTCAAGTAATTTGATTGGTTTGAATATCTTAAGAAACAAGTAAAATGTCAAACTGTTTTAATCAAACTTTATAGTTTATACTTTAATTGGATGTTAGTTTTAAATTTTGACTTGTCAGTTAGACTCCATGTCAGCTCAGGTGGCTTAAAAAGCATAAATTGGTAGAATTTTTTTGGAAGTAAGTTTCTGCGGTTGAAAGTTCGCTAGATTGGAGTTGAAATTCCTTTGAGAAGTTAATTTAAATTTAATATGAATTTTAAAGCTTCAAAGATAATTTTTTTTATTAAATAAGATAACGTAAATTTAATGGATAATTTGATTTAAATAAAATTATGAGAATTTTGTCAAGATATAATGACTTTATTTCTCTTTTAATAATTATTAATAAATTTATTACATATTAATAAATTGATATATGACATTTTAATATAAAAAATCATCATATTATTAAATTAGTAAAAAAAAAGAAAATTAATATCTTTTGAGATTTTATAAATTTTATGCTTTAAAAATTTTGTAAACCATCCTTACGAAAATTGTTCCAAATCAATTTTTACATTAAGTTCTGTCGTTCGTATTGATGTGATTGTTTGTAAGGACATTATACTCCATAAGGACAACCACGGAAAAGGGTGATTATTGAAAATTAACAAACTACAAAAGTAATAGGTTTCAAATTATTATTTTATTTTAATAAACTATAAATTATTATATTTATTACTTATTAAAATGTAAGTATTAGTTAGCATATTAATAAAGTAAGTGATCTATTAAAATTGTACATATTATAACAATATCAATAAATAAGATGACTTATTTCTTATTTGAATTTATAATTTGTAAAAAATTAATTTGATTGATTTTTTCCTTTTATTAATTTGACATTATACTAATAAATAAGATGTTTAATTATTTGATTTTTATTTAATTTATATGAATAATTATTTATTATTTTATTTTTAAATATATAGAAATTGATTATCTAAGTTTTATTTTTAATTAATAATTGCTGATTTTTTTATCGTATTAATTGTTATACTTAGTATCAATATTAATTAACTTTTTCTATTATATTAGCCAACGATACTTACTATTAGTGTTAATCAATTGTTATGTTTTCCTAATGTGTTAGACTTATTACAACTGTTTTTTCTTATCATATCGACCAAAATATTGACAAAAAGATCGGGTTTTGGCTTGAAGTCAATAGATGTAGCCTAATTGGACTAGATTTGAGCCTAATACAAAAATATTTAGGGTCAAGAGGTATATAACCCAACCTGACCTACCCAGTTTAGGCTTAGGCATATCGCTTGAGGATTGAATGAATTTCAAGTCATAGTGACCTATCCAGTTTAGGCTCGGACATACTTCTTGAGGATTGAATGAATTTCAAGTCATACTTAGACTCATGAATTAAGGCTCAAATTTACCTAAACCTAAGTCATCATTAATATTTTTTTTTAGATTTAGCATAAGTACTAGGTAATTTTTCTTGTTTTATCTACCAGTTAGACTCAATTCATGTTGGCAATATGTCAGACATAGCCCAAAACTCCTCACAAACAACCTAAACCTATTGGACCCCGAATTTTTCTTAGAATTTATTTTACTAAATTAGCAAGCATGAATATAAGTTAGAATTCATGAATTAGCAATTTTTGGAGTTTAATTAGATATATTATGAATC
>JANIIA010000003.1:23477131-23487290 GCA_027478495.1 Erythroxylum alaternifolium
CACATGTTTGTGAGATGGCTGAGGAGGAGACGGCGACTTCGCGGGGGAGAGAGAGAGATCGCGATGAGAGAAAGAGATCGCAACCAGAGAGAGGAGCAGAGTATCAGACAGAAGAATTGGGGTCAGGGGGATAATTTTAGGGTTAAGTTTCGGAAATTACAATTTAGTCCTTGAATTTCTGAAACTTACGGTACCTGCCATAATTTTTTGTTCTGGCTGGTACCGACCTGTAAATGCTAGTATCGATCGGAATTTGAGGCAGGTATTCTCGTTTACTGATTTTGTATCGTTTTTCGACCAGTATGGTACCTTCCAGTCGGTACTGGCCGGAACGGTACGAAATCCATAATACTGAATATGACACATTTGGATTTCGAGCCTCAAGTCTGATAATAGACTTCTAGTTCGTGTTATCCAATATTTGGTTAACATAGATAATTATATTAATTTTAGACCGAGCTTGATGATAAATATTATTTTTAATTATCACATCAATGGAAGTTGATAGAAATAATAGTTTTAAGACTTTTTTTAAATAAAATGTAAGGATCGCCTGCAAAATTTTAAAACAAATGGGAATTTGGTGGAATTATTAAAAACCAAGGAGAGACTTACCCTTAAAAAAATAAAAAATCATTGGTTACTTGCCGTCCTTCGTCGGTGCGGGTTGCAGAGACGACATGACGTACAAATGATGTGTCCTGTTTAGGTTATATCTAGGAAACGACATGGCTTTACATTAACGACTGGTACAAAACAAAACATGTTAGGACTGGTCTAGTCGAGATTCGAGAACTAGCAACAAGCACTTGTTGCAGAGCAAACCCAACAGATCCGGAAAATAACCTTCGACACTGTTAACTATACCTACTTTTTATGGTATAGTCGCCGTCTTTTGTTTAGTTCTCATCTCCAGGCCTTAAAGATTGTCCATTTTGCTCGTGAATGGGTGGTAAATGGCGAGCTACTGCTTCTTTGCTTCTTCGCCAGATAGCCAGAGATACGTCATCGCCTAACCCTTCTCGTTATTGCCTACCAAACCTTTTCCTTTTCTCAATCCCTCTAGGAAGGAGTCCGTATTCTTTTGTTTTCAGGCCATTTTCTGCAATCCCATCTCGGGTTTCGATTTATGGCAGCGAAACTGAATATGGGTCGCATGGTATGGCCCTTAATTATTCTTTGGGAGACCAAGAAGATGAGGGCTTCGGGAAGATTCCTGTTCGAGCGTACTTTCTTTCTACCAGGTCTGCCACTTATCTAGTTTTAATTGCTAATCCTTTCGTGGGACATATTTACCGAATTAGTTTGTGTTTTCATATTGTTAGATATGTCTATTTTCTTGTTGATCAAAGGTGTATGCCATTTCATATTTTGCATCTTTTCCAATTTCTTTTAGCTTTTGTAGTGTCATTTTATCGTCATGATTAGAGTAGTGGCATCTCCGTGATCAAGAAAATCTGTCCTGTTTGTGTAAATGATGTGGAAAAGTCTTTGCTTTAGGGTACTCGTGCCAGCATTTGTTTCTTTCAGCCTGCTAGGATAAAATCCTTAGTAGCTACAGAGTCCTGTAAAATTCATTAGTCATTAATTCGAAACCTTTGTATTCGTGATTATTCAACTGCGAAAATGTCAAGAGCTTGCATAATGTCAAGAGTTTGCATTTCAAGGATGCTGATTCGGAAGAAGATTTGGGTAGTTACCGAAGGCAAGTATGGATAGGTTAGACTTCTGTAAATGCTTGAAATCTTGTTTCCGGAAGCCTTGATATTGATGGATACTCATATTCGTATCATATCAAGTAATATTGGTTTGTGGTGTTTGTGGGTCTTTTCCTGCTTCACATTTGTGTTACAATCTCATGAACCCTGTTTCCCGTCTCTTAACTCTGGCTGTGGTCCTCTTTTTTCTCTTGATGGCTTGGTTTTCTCAGATTCATGGTTTTGGCAGTATTGATGTGAAGAAAATGCAAGCAGAGAATTTAAGCAATGTTGTTCCTCCTACCTCGCGCTCAACTAATTATATTGCCCTCAGATATTGTGATTTCCCTTCAGACTTTACCGTAAGATGTTTGAGAGTTAATTTTATTCTAAAATCAGTATGTTATAGCTCAAGGTTTTCCTCTTCTTCTTCCGTTTCTCTTATATATACAAATAATCTATGGTTGCCGAGATCATATAATTCAATCTCTGTTGTTCATATTCTTGACGTTATCCATTTTGATGTCATCTGACATGATATGTTGTCTTGTATTCAGATGCATGGAGTCAAAGAGCTTGTCAATTGGCGATACATGGTTGTATTTCAATATGGTTCTGTGGTACTCTTTAATATTGAGGATCGTGAAGTTGAAAGTTACCTGGAAATAGTAAGAAGACATGCTTCAGGAGTTCTTACTGAGATGAGGAAAGATGGTGTGTTAATCAATAATCTTCATTATAATATCATATTCAGAAACAGAAGGTTCATGCCCTAATAAGTTAATCTGCCAGGTCTAACACGCCTGATGTTGTGCATAAACATGAATATACTAATGCATTTTATGTCACACACATATATCGAACTTGATAGTGTTAGTGGAGAAGCTCCAGCCGGCAAGCTTAACTCAACTCAAAGAAGTCATATTCTCTAACTAGTGGGATCAGCCACTTATTTCCTTTTCATTTGAGTCTCTGAAGCTATAATTATCTGATGCTCCTAATTGTTGAAAAGATGGCTGGTTTTATATCTTGTCAATTGTATACTTGTTGTGCTTATTTTCATATCATTAGTTAGCTCTTGTGACTTAATTGTTTCCGTAATTTACTGCATTCCTTGTTAGTTTTTCTTTTACAATTGACATGATACTGCATCAGATTATGCAATAAAGGAGAAGCCCTTTCTGGCTGAGGATATGCAAGGAGGACCTGACTATATAGTTCTTAAAACTTTAGATACGGATAGCATTCGCATTATTGGAAGTGTGCTGGGGCAAAGTATTGCTTTGGACTACTTCGTTTCACAGGTAATTTGTATACAAAATAAAGAAATCAAATCAAACACCGATTTGACTTATGAGCTATTTAGGAGACAATCAATATTATTTATGTGGTATAATTGGTACTGTTGATATTTTCTATCGATTATTCAGTTGCTGTGATGCTTGTATTTTTCTTTTTTCTTTCATAGTGTGAAAGAGTATATCTTTTTCTGTTTGCAACGAGAACTCTTTTCTTATTTATTTAATGTCCTCCCCTTCTCTCTAGGTTGATGGAATGGTTGAAGAGTTTGCTGGTATAAACCGTGCAATGGAAAAAACTGGAACATTCACAATGGATAGGAGGAAACTCCTCCAACTTGTTGGAAAAGCTAATTCAAATTTAGCTGATGTAATTCTTAAAGTTGGTCTTTTTGAGAGGTAGTTCTTATTTCCATTTTTATATTGTTGAAGGAGTAAGATTGTCTGTGCATAGTCTTAGTTAGTCTGAGTGTGTTTGCCAGAGTCAATATATGTTCTTGGATGTTATCAATTTCCATTTTTTGTAGCTCTGAGTTAGGATGTAATTTGAAGCTTAGAATTACAGATTAACAACTAGTATTTACAAGCATTGTATTTTCTGTCACTGGTCACCATTTGTTGATATGTACATGGGATTGGGATGAGATGGGTTCTTATGGTGGTTCTTTTTGTACACCCCCAGATCTGAGATTGCTTGGAGAGATGCAAAATATGCTCAGATATACGAATACTTGAGGGAGGAATATGAGGTCACACAACGGTTTGGGAATTTAGATTTCAAATTGAAATTTGTGGAGGTATGTTCTGATCTTTCATGATTGATTGGTGCTGGAGAGATTCAGGCTTGAGAGTGCATGTAATAAGATTAGTAGTTGCAAAGCAACAGCATGGAAGTGCTTCAATCTTTAGAAAAGCAGACATCAAATGAGTGAAAAGGAATGTCATTATTATTCAGGCAACTCTGTTTAGTAAAATAATATCTATGCATTAAACACACTACATATCCGTGTTGCTTAACCTAGACTCTTTCATTCAAAATCTGGCGTGTTTCTGATCAATTAATGGTTTCCTTAAAACACAGTCAACCTTGTGTAATTTTTCATGATAGCATTAGTTATGGTTGTTTATTGCAAGAATGGCCTCAATCGAATTATAAATCTTTTGCAGCACAATATTCATTTCCTTCAAGAAGTTATCCAGAATAGACGGTCAGATCTTCTGGAATGGTGCATAATCTTTCTATTGAGTGTTGAGAATGTTATTTCCATATATGAAATAGTGCAGGATTCAGGTGTGGCGTGATCCAGTTGACAGATGATAAAAGTTAGGACAAACAAACAATTCATTTTCTGTAGAATCAATCATACGAGTGTACTAACTTATTTTATTCTCTTAGTGTCTGCGTTGAAGTATTTATATTTATTAATTTTAGATATGGCCTCTATGAACAGAACTTGAAAGTTTTTAGCGAACTTTTACTTGTTAAAATCATATTTGCGTTACATGTTTGACACCTTTCTTCTCTCCGGAGAATCAATTGGTTCTTTACTTTTCAACCCTAGACGTTCAAAGTTAACAGCTAACGTTGGTTGTGATTTTGCCGTTCAAGCCTGACTGTTAGGCGTGTTTGGTAAATAGGGAAGGCACGAGTTAGATGAAAGCGTTTAGTTGGTACCTCTAGCACCCAAAGCACTGTAATTTGCATAAGTGTTAAAGCAGATATCAAATGACAATACAATTTATGGACTAAGATGTTTGATAATGTTAATCAGTAAAGAGATGCTATCATTAATTGCTCTAATAGTTTACTACTAAATGGACATCTACCCATTAGCAAAGATGAGTTAAAACTCCTCCGCCCTCACGGATGTCTGCGGTGTCTCATACGCAATTCTGGATCTTGACTTCTTCACACCGGCTGTGAACCATACCTTGTCAGACTTGTAGCCTTCAGCTGCCACAGTTGTCACCTTAACCCACCCTACGACCTTTGTCTTCATCCCCTCTATACCCGTCAGCTTTCCCCTCATAAGGATTGCTTTCACTCGAGTTGCATACCTTAGTACGGAAGAGTCCTTGAAGCTGACTTCACACACTGAAGGCAAGTATACGATCAGCTTTGCCTTTGATTCGTCAAATTCATAACAGGTCAAGTTTTCAGGAAAGAGACCAGGAGGTAAATTGTACTCTCGAAGAAGATCTGGTAAAGTTTTCAGTGGCTTTCCTGCACGAAATACACAGGTATTGAACAGGCAATACACGACTTTCATGTTGCTATACAAGAGAATGAGCTCACATTTCAATCTTATTTTTAAAGACAAGTTTGTTGGAGGAGACTTAAACTAAGTAACCTCGTTCACAACAAATCTGGAACCAAAATCTAACAGCTGGTGTTCACAATGCAAGAAAGACGAGGGAAAAAAAATGGATAACAGCTTCCATACAATTTCATTTTTAGAATAACTTTTCGCCTAAAATGCAAGAGAAATGGCCCTTTTTTATGTGACAATGTAAAGAAAAGAGAGAATTTTCAGTACCATACAATACGAAACTGCTTAAAACATCTGTTGAGCAATCGAGTTAATAGCAAGCTGAGGCATGGTCTGTGATTCAGATATCTTTGTAGAATCTTCTTTTGTCAGTAAATGAAGCTTAGAAAACAATGTACAATGCAAAACATATTTATATTGTATAACAAATTAATAGACAAGTTCGGCAACACCGAGAGCACTAGTTTTAAATTTTCAATTCATATCGGTATAAAACATGTAAAAACATCTTACCTTTGAGTTTGTTGAAAATCCATTTTGCCTTCTCTTCAAGCGTATTGGAAACCTTCTGCAACATGAGGAGGTTATTAGAACTTTTAGCGTTATGTATGTAAGAACATATTTCACACGAGCAAGCGGAGAAACAACTTTTTCAAGATAAGAATCATGTTTAAAACTCAAAATCTTACTCAACTTCGTGGATTCAACAGCCAATTGCCAAGAGTAATCCAATTTTTTTATTAAAAAAAAACATAATATGACATACTTCCAAGATGAATATTTTCATTCCTTTCCTCCCTGTTCCTTTCTTTTATACTCAACCAACTTGGCTTTCTGAAATGATAATCACGTTACAACCGATCCTATAAGAAAATTGAGAGAGGCAACAAATACGGATTTTAATCTCGAATCCTGAGATAACACCAGCAACTGCAAGAAGCCAGCAGCCATCTCCAACATTACTAGAAGCACGTACATTTATGCTCGTCAATGTCCTCCTCATTTGGATTTGCCGAATCCAATTCCGTGTATTCCAAAACTCATGTCCATGGTCATTGCTTTCCCCGGAAAAATGATCCATTAGATCCAAAACAAATTAGCACAAGTTATGAAATGGGAAAAGTTGAACCCACCCGCATTATGCAAATCATGATTAAACCCAGACCAAAAAGAACACCAGACAAGAATCTGACTACCAAGAAAAGGTTAAAGGGGGAACAAATCAACATAATTAAAGGAATCAAGAAAAGCTACAAAATGCATTAAAGATAAAATCTTTATACTAACAGTTATGTCTTCAGTAATGTTAGAGAGCTCCTCCTTAGCTGTCTTTGAGATCCAGGACCCTCCTAGCTTCAAGCTACTAACTTTTGTTAATGCCTTTTCCATTCTCTCTCTAGTCTCTTAATTTATCACTAGAAATGAAGAAGACGAACTGGGTTTTTCTTCTTTGAAGTAGTAAACCAGAGAAGTGAAGTGAAGTGAAAGGAGTGGCTCTCAAAGTCACTTGGTGGCTCTCAAAAGGAGGGTCTGTTGAGAAAAAGCTGGCAGGCACATAAAGACAGCAAAAGCAGCTGTAACCTTCAAGAATAAGCGGCGCATTTGTTACGCTGATTTATTTATGAAATAAAACAATGTAAAGATCGTTTCTTTTCGTTCATAAAATCAAATGCGAGGGTGCTGTTGTCAACTCAAGATGGGACACGGCTAATCTCCTGCGATGATTTTGATTTTTGACCGTTCACTGTTTTCGAAAAGAATGTAATCTTAAAATGTCAAGTTTAACAATGCCGTTTTAGTTATCAAAATTTGTATGGCATTTTGAATTTAACTTCAAATAGTATTTAAATAAATTATTTACTTCATAACAAATTATAATTAATTTTTAAATAAATAGAATAACAAAATTGAGATAATAGTTAAATTGGTGTTCTAATTCATTTAATATGAAATATATAAAAGTCCCACAAAGTCTTATGTTAATAAAAGTTAACAAAAATTAGTAATTGTATTTAGTTAAAAATTAATTTAAATAGTTCTTATTTAAATTTAAAATTTAACAAAATCGTTAAAAATTAAAATGGGCCTTATATAACTGGTTTAGGAAAAAGAGTTGTTCTTTGCAACACTAGGAACATTCGAATCTTCTTAGTAGAAAGAGATTATTTAATATTCTCAAAAGTTAAATGACATAAATATTTTTCCAAAGGAAAATTAATTAAAAGAAAATAGATCTTAAAAATGAAATATTAGTTATTATTATAATGGTCGCTCTTTTGAAAGATTAAAAACAAACACTTCTGGAAAATAGTGAGGAATAATGTTGCAATATAAATATGACGAAGACCTGTAAATTTCTGCATCGGACATCACTTTGTTAATACTAAATTGTTTACAACCAAAAGCCAGTTGATTCTAGACCTTTAAATCTAACCGTCACCTCACCTTTAAGAGCATATTAGATTATGCTCATACCTTAAATTTTATTTTTTTCATACTTGGATGGTAATTAATGAATTCTGGAGTGCTATAATTAAATTGTGTAATTTTACAATATATTGGTAAAAGAATGCTTAATGTAATTTCACCCATAATTACTATAATCCATTAATATAAACAGAAACATGGTGAGGCTTACTAGTTTAGGTCACTTCATTTTCCAACTCAAAAGTTGGCAATTAGTCTTATAGGTCCCTACAGTCCCAATTAGCCCTTCTATCAAAACTCCTTAATTTGCAACCATGGTTTTTTGTTTTGCTTAAAAGCATTCATCTGAGAAAAAGAAAATAAAGAAGGTGAAGAGAAAATCCATATAAAACAAGCAAAAGGGATAAAAAAAACATGTTTAAGGACGTCTATTTGTAAAATTAATCAACTTTCCACATAGCAAAGTCAAAATAGTCAATAAAGTAATGTAACACTACAAAAAAATTACAAATTATCGATAGTAAAGATACCATAGTCAATTAGTGACGAAAAATCAATTTCTGTTAGTAACATTATCTTAAAAAATTGCATTTTACGATAGACGAAATATCTGTCGGTAAAGGTGAAAGGAAATTATCCTAATAATTTTTCCGATGGAAGAGCGATATCCGTTGGTAAATTAGGTGGGAATGCTTGGCGGCATAAACAAACATCGGAATGTACCGTCGTCGATTTTCTCACTATTTGCCCTTCTCTGCATCCATCTTCTATTGCGTGCCATTGTCATCGTCTTCATTTAATCATCAGTTGAGATAAGTGGTCCATCTTTGATTGTTTTTTACGACATCATTGGACTTTGTTTTTTGGTGGGTTTTGTGTACTGCTTTTTTGTTTATGTTTCTGGTTTGATTGTATGAGTAATCATCAGTTTTTTGTTGAGAACTAAGTTGAGGTACTGGTTTAATCATCGGTTGAGGTAAAAATGGTATATATTGATATTTTTTTAATGCATTATGCTTTCTTTCTTGCCCATATGCCATGACAATGATGATAGTTTAATCCTACTTATTGTATTATGAAAGTAGCAAATACTTATTACTGGTGATAAGAGAGAAATTCAATTTAGCAAAGTCTAAATGGAAATACATATACTTTAGAAAGAACTTATTAAATTTTTATAAGTCAAGTGAAAAGCAAAGATGATTACAAAGTATTGAGATGCATGATGATTTTATACATAATATAATTAGCTACTGCCTATATGGGATGACTTCATTTATATGCATTCAAGGTATGCAAGAGGGACTTTACTACATCTTAAAAAGAATAAGACTTAAGATTTTAAAGACTTAGCAATTCATGCACATGATATAGAGTTAATATTATTATAGTTAGTTAAAAAAATGTTACCAATTCAAGAGCTGAATAAGAATAAAGAAAAAAAGTGCACAAAGGGCACAAGTCTTCTCCAAATGAAAATAAACAAGTCATGACAATAAACAAGTCATTGTTTAAGTCCACTCTAAAAGGTAAAATGAAGCAAGAAATAATGGTAACATCTTTAGTGAAAAAGGAGGAAGAAATAATTTATTAAAGAATAGAGAGATGTTAGAAAACCTTTTAGAAGCTAAACTCATTGATTTTCCTTGGATGAAAAAATAAGAGGAGGCAAATAAGGTGGATGATCCAAAGTACTATAAATATTATCAGTCGGTCATTCATCCTATTAAACAATGCTTTGTCTTTAAGGACAAAATTATGGAGTTACAAAGAAATGAAGTAGTTTCCTATAAGAACGAATCTATAACATTCAACTTGAAAATTATTATAGAGTAAAAAATGGCATCCATTTATATGACTTCACCTATGGCATTAAGATCATTTGATATTATAGAGATAACATATAGGTTAATTAAGGACAACAAGCTAATTGAAACTCCTCAAGTCTTTAAGGTTAAAAACCTACAAGATGATAGTTGGAAGAAAGAAGGATTTTTATCACCCATGAGAAGTAAGAAAAGGATATCTTAATATTAGATTGGTTTTCGACATGATAAGATTTATGAAGAAGACAAGGAGAAATATGGATTAATAAATAGAAATCTAATATTAATTTCTAAAAAGCAAAGTAAGCAAGCCATTCATTGAGTTCATGTTAAGGAGTAGCTGAGAATATAATATTTCCTAATATTCCATTTATATGAATTCCGTACCGTACTGATCGGTACCAGACGATATGTACAATACTGGCTGAAAAATGATACCGAAATATTAATTTTAGTACTGAGTTTAAATACCAGTCGGTATCGGCCGATATTATAAATACCAGCTAAATACCGGCCAATACCGAAAAAATTAAAAAAATATAGGGACTAAATTGTAAAATTTTTAATTTTTCAAAAAAATCAAAATTTTTTAAAATTTTAAACTCTCCTCTCCTGACTCTCTCCCCCTCCTCGCGCCCCCT
>JANIIA010000003.1:23487390-23511515 GCA_027478495.1 Erythroxylum alaternifolium
TGATTTTCCATTGTGTTGTAATATGTTCTGCTTTCTGTTTAATAGACAAAGTGTTTTTGAAAAGAAAAAGTGGGCACACAATAAGTGATAAGTGTAAATTGTTTTAAAAGAGTTTGCGAAAAAAAATTTATACCGACTTTTGTTAAGTGAAGTGTTAAGTGTTGTGATACGCCACCCTCGCGGGGCACGAATTCGGGTATCACCATCGATATCGGGTTCGGGTCCAGCAGGAGTGGGGTGTTACATTTATGTGGTATCAGAGTCACTCCCCGAACCGGTGTGTCAGCGAGGACGCTGAGCCCTAAAGGAGGTGGAATGTGAGATTCCATATCAGTTAGAGAAGAGACCGAAGTACGCCTTATAAAGGTATGAATACCTCTCCCTTATAGACGTGTCTTCCTAAGGTGTGGGAAGAGCAACACTGTGAGGGCTTACCTGGGTCAAGGCCCAAAAGCGGACAATATCTGTGGGCAGATGGTATAGGGCTGTTACATATGATGCGGTCAAGGTTCAGGTTAGAACGATTTGGAGAACCCAGTGCATTTCTAGGTGAAGCATCGCATTCTGCATATGCTACTACACATCCAGATGACGCATCACCTTTTGTACCTGTTGTTATACCATCTAGCAGCTCTACTACACCATCCACAACCCTTATACCATCCACCACCCCTATACTGATAGAGATATTAGGGCATCTTTACTATACCATCCACCACCCCTACACCATCTACCACCCCTATATTGATAGAGATATTAGGGGTAAATGTTGTGGACGAAGAAGGCAACCTCCAGCTTGGGGCTAAGGGAGTTGATGGAAGAACGTACATCACAATTGTCAAAAATTTTTAAGTAAAATTTTAAAAATTTTGTAATACATGATAACATCATAGGTTTATACTGAAGTTATAGGTTTTAATTTGAAAATGATCTAAAATAACTTATATATTAAATTGGTTCCGTCTGCAATGTGCTCAAGAAACAACTCATCCAAGTTCAAGGAGAGGATAGATCTTGAGGATTATATATGGAATAATGTCTCTTACCAACAAATGATTTTTATTATCAAAAGTTTGAGGTACACAAAATATATTTAATCTTTTTGATTTTATCTAAATTTTATACATTAATTAGATAAATATTGTCATTTGTATAAGTACTTATTGTATGTTTTTTTCAAAAAGAATTTTTTGGGATCTTAAATTTGATGCTGTAATTTATACGATACGAGAGAGGTGAGCTCGTACACGTTATAGAAACTTTCTTTCTTTGATACATAAGAATGGTGTATGACCACCATATATATTTGAAGAAATATAGAGTCGTTGGCAACAGTATTGGACATCACCTGAAACAATATTTATTTCAGAGCACAATTCTACCAACAAACGTGGAGGACCAGAGATAGAGAGCCTACCTATAAACATTGGAGAATCTTTGACCCACCAAGAGTATGCACTTTAACTTGTAACTATTTACACTTATATTCTGATTTTTGTACATTGATGCATGAAATTTGATTTCAAGGTAAGTTGATATACAAAATTTAAAATGAAAATATATGCATTATAGAGAATAATATTGTTATAAATGCTTGGTGTCATTAATGGTTGTGTTGTTGAGTTAAATTTTTTGTCTAATAGGGGATAAATATGATAAAAATTGAGGAAATTTTGTCGAAACTTTTGTAAATTGTAGTTAACTTATAATAATTTATTCTGATGCAGGAAAAGTCTACGGGTAGGAAGCCTATACCAAGCCAGCTTTTTTTTGCACACTCACACCAAGAAGCATGATAGTGTGACCTTCGTTAACACCTCAGATGTAGACAAGTTCATGTATGCAAGATCTATACTTTAATATTAATTCTTAAAAAGTATCACTTATTAACATAAAAAAATTATAATGATAGGACCAAATATAAGAAAGCATTGAATGATTGTCTCATAACTTTGAGACTGTTGATAAGAGTTAGGCGTATTTTGATGTAATGGGTGGTAGGGACCTTCATGGAAGGATTTTCAACTTAGGTTCATTTGCGAACACATGTTATTTACAATCCTCCACATCCACTACAGTTGGATCTAGCAGGCGGTTCGCATCAAATGAGAGAGCCCTCCAGCTTAGGAGAACAATGGAGAGACTGACAACTTAGTTGCAATAGTCGATGAAGTACATAGCCCAACTTCGTAATGCGATGGATCAATTAAAGGGGAGGGACAATACCTCATCGCAGCAGTCAGAGCATCCGCCTTCACCACTTGTATAGTTTAGATGAATAAGTGAATGTATTTGACGTTTTGCTACTCTTAAGTTTTTGTATAATTCTTATTTTACAGTTATTTTTAAGATACTTATTCGTTTACATTTTATTTTTTTATTATATTTACAATCAGGATAATGTTTACTTTATATTTATCAATCAATTTTATATTATTTACACGAATTAAATATACAAAAAAATCATAATATTATGAATAGAAAACTCAGGTAGGAAGTGAAAAATGGTAGCAGAAATTTATCAAAGTTAAATTTTCCAACAGAAAAATAATATTATGTCGTTAATTAGTGATGGAATGATAAATTCTGTCCGTAATTTACTGACGGAATATATTATTCCATCTTTAATTAGTGACGGAATAAATAAATCCATCCGTAAGTTACCGACGAAATATATCATTCCATCGGTAAACAGTTAGTGACGATTTATGTTCTATTGGTAAATTTGGTGAGGGATTGTTAAATGTTCGCCAGTAACTTTAGCGACGAATATATGATTTACCGCCGACAAATTTACTGACAAAATATTAGAATTATGTCCACAAAGTAGTGATGAAAAACTGTAAATTTGTCAATAAATTTGCTTTAACTTACTGACAGAAATCCAAACTTTCGTCGCTAATGTTATCGACGATTTCACAATCTTTTGTCGCTAAATTTACCAATGGTCGTTTCTCCGACGTTTCTTTCTGTTTGCAATTTTTGTCGCTAAATTTATTTCCCAATGAAAAATCTAGTAATTTTCGTTGTAAAAACATATTTTTATTGTAGTGTAAATATAAGAACAATAACAATGTCACGAAAGCATGATGACATAACAACAAAGCTGAGCAAGTCCAAAAACTCTAGAAACGTAAAAACATTATCATAATTATGTAGCAGTGAATAACTTATTTTCTTTAGTATGGTTTTAGCAATATTCTTTATGATTTCTTATCTCCATTTTAACATTGACCAATGTAGCAACCGTTATGGATGAGATGAGATAATATTGAATCATCTATATATTTTATTTATTCTTTGTTTCCTTTTAATTTTTTACAATTTCATAATGCTATCTTAATATTTTTAACATTTTTCTTATTATTTCTTTGTTAATTTGTTAACAAAGACGATATATGACATTTTACTTATAAATATTCACAAAATAATAGGTTATTACTTTCATTGTTCACACTATTGCTCATATAGATGATCGTTCCTGAAGTGGCACAAGAACTAGCCAATAACTAATCACCCAATTTTTATGTTTCTTTCATGGTTAAACAGGAAACTAGCTTACCGACTTGTTTCAACATGAAAAAAGAGTACAAGGAGTTGCATCTTTTTCAAGTTAAACTTATAACCTTGTGACAAAAGAAGGTTGTAACCACAATAATTGACTCATCTTTATGGCATTTATTGAACTATTATCCATATTTTTTCCTTAAATGTTAAATATATGTATCCAAGGCAATGATACGGGTATATATCGTACACGTCAAAAATGGTACAACACTTTGTTGTTTCATATAAGGAGGCAGTACCAAAATATCGGTCAATTAATTAAATTGTAAAATTTCAAAACTTGAAGGACTAAATTGAAAAATAAAAAATTATACTCTAATAACTAAGCCTACCTACCTGACCCCCTCCCCCCTCCCCAATTCCCACCTCACCTATTGCCGTTTACTACGCCTCTCTCATGTCTCACCTCAAGGTACTTTTAGCCTACTGTTGCACGAGTTATTGTCAACAAGCCCATTTGCAATTAGCACCCATTGCACCTTTCCGTAACTAGCATCCATTGTACTTGTAGGCCTACACTAGTTAGGCAACACTCGCAGTCACGAACCACTCTCACACCCAGACCCAGTTTTAATTACACCCAGATGGCCAAACCCAATCTACCTTGCAACAGTCCCACACCTACACCTATTGACCCACACTTGCACCTACACTTGCTGACCCACACAACTAATCCACTACACCACAGTCCACATACTCTACACACAGACCTGCTGACCTGACCCGCACCAGTCCAAGGTTTCGACTCAGTGAAGATTGCAAAAAGTTACAACAGATTTTGTGGAATTGTGGATTATGAAATTATGGAACATGGATATTGAAATGTTAAATTATGCTAATTATTGATTTCAATAGTAAATTTTGTATTTTTTCTTTGCAGAATATTAAATATAAATAATTGAATTTTGAATTTAAGATGATTTGTGTATTTGTCTTCTGACTCTGTGTAATAATTGTGTATGTTGAAGTATTGGTTCTTGGTGAATTGTGTAGTGTATCGTGTATGTTGACTTTTGATTATGGAATTAATTTGAGTAAGAAACTGAGAATGTTGATTAAAATTTGTGAATGAAAGGTTTTAAATTAAAGTCAAAAATTAGGATTTCAGTAACAATGTTAAATAAAATTAGTAAGGAAAACAAAATATTGATAAGCATTTCAAATCAAATTGTATAAACAAACAAAATAAATTAGTTTATAGTTGAATTATGTGATTACATAAAATAGGATGTAAACTTATAGTTGTGAGTTATGGTTGAAATTGAATAGGTTATAGTTGTTAACGTATGTGTTTAGTTTATGGCTGAATAATATAATCATACAAAATGAGTTATATAAGATGTATATGTGTAATTATGTATGTTGGATTATTAGTTCTTAACTTATTGGTGAATTGTGTTGGATGAAATTGAATTGTGTGGTGTATGTTAAATCTTGATTGTGGAGTTAATTTGAGTAAGAAACTAAGAATGTTTATTAAAATTGGTGAATGAAAGATTGTTAAATTAAAATTTAGTTAAGAAAACAAAATAATGATAAGCATTATAAATTGAATTGTATAAACAAATAAAATATAGTAGTTTATAGTTGAATTATGTGATTTTATGTTTTAACTTATAGTTGTGAGTTATGGTTGAAATTGAATAGGTTATAGTTATGAGTGTATGCCTTTTAATATATGGTTGAATGATGTAAACGTACAAAATGAATTATATAAAATGTATATGCTTTTATGTTAGTTTTGAGTTAAATAGTAATTATTTTGCGATAGTAGTTGATAATAAAATTACATGTTATTTCTTTTGGTATGAAGTTATTAGTTTAATTTTGACATATGTCTTTATTAATTTTTTAGATAAATGGAAGAAAATTCAAGTACTGTTGATAATTCAGTTGCTTCAAGTATACGAAGATTCAATGATCCAACTTGAGCTCATACTAAATTGGTTTTTGAAATGAAGAACTATCCTATTTATTTTTGTCGTAAAAAACCATTTAAAAGATGGAGGAATCACTAGATTAAAAAAGCATTTAGCTAGAGTCAAAGGTGATGTGATGCCTTGTAAGAAAGTAAGTCATGGTGTGAAATGATAAATGAAGACTTTTCTTGAATAATATCGATATGAGAAAAATAGAATGCAAAGATCGAACTATAAAATTGTTAGTGGAAGTTCTTTTGTTAATGGTCAGGATGATAGTGGGGTATTGAAGTTGGCAGTATTCCTATCCAACAAGAAGGAAATATTGCACCTGATGTTAGGAAAAGAAGAAGACATATATCTAATTTCTTTGCACGACTAATAACTCCTAAAGGTCAATCTTTAATCTAAAGTTCCTTTCAATCTAGATAAATGGCTCATAATGTGAACATGACAATGACTAGATGGTAGTATGATTTAGGTATATTATTTAATGTTGCCTAGTCTTATTATTATCAACCTATGGTGGATGATATTACCTCTTACAGTCTGGGATACAAAGCTCCTTAATTGATGACTATGAAGGTAAACTTCTAACTAACTCTATTTATGAAATAAAAAGTTATTTAGATGAAAGAAGAATGACTTAGGATAATTATAGGTGTTCAATCATGTGTAATGGTTAGAAAAATAGAAGACACGAGCCTATTACTAATTTTTTGGTTTATTCTGTAAAGGCGACAATATTTTTTGAAGTTTATTGATGCCTTTAGCCTTGTTAGAAATATTGATACTTTCGTTCAAATATTTGATAAAGTTGTGAATGAATTTGGGATATAAAATATTATACAGTTCGTTACTGACAATGATTCTCCTTATAAAGCAATTGAAAGAAGATTGCAAAGCAAGTATAATTCTTTTTATTAGACTCCTTGTGCTATACATTGCATTGACTTGATGTTAAAAAATATAGGAGATGGTAGGTATTTTCTTATTATTGATGAGATTATGTAGAAAGCAAAAAAGGTGACCAATTTCATTTACACTCATGCATAGGTCCTGAATTTAATGAGAAAGGATTTCACCAATGGTAAAAATTTGTATCATCCTACTATAAACAACAAGATTTGCAAATAATTTCTTATCACTTTAGTGTTTTATTATAATAAAGAAGGAGTTGAGAAAAATGTTTACAAGTGATTAGTGAGATGCATCTCATCATGCTAGGTTTAATACTGGATTGAAAGTTTCTAGAATTATACTTGAAGATGATGAATTTTGGTCCTAATTTCAATTTATCATTTTCATTTATGAGCCTTTGGTAACTTCATCTGGTTAATAGTGATAAGAAGGCAACGATGAATTATTTTTATGATACCATGGAGAGGGTGAAGGTAGTAATTAAGGCTAATTTGATAAATAGATCTTCTTTGTACATACCTTTTCTTGGAGTCATCAATGAGAGATAGGAAAGACAACTTTACTCTCTATTGTTTGCAGCTAGGACATTTTTTAATCATAATGTCTATTTCAAACTAAGTTTTATTTAAAAAAAATCCAAAGTTAATGGGGGGATGTTATTAATTATTACAAAAATTCTTTCCTATGAGATGATACAATTTCTCCTAAATTGACACAAAGAAGATTTATAAGGATGCTTCTGGTGATTTTAGGATGCTAATTGCTATTTGTCAAAGAGACAAACTTAATCCATTTATGTTGTTTATAATGCTACTTTTATTATTTTATAGTTGCTTAGTAGGACCAATTCGAAAGTGGTATTCTGGAATTTTTTTATTGCAAAGGTTTACAATTCAAATTTTGAGTCAATGAGTGAGTGTAATCGACTGTGAAAGAAATTAAAGCACATTTTAATTTATCCATTGTAAAAAAAGGAATAGCTTGGAGTACAAAAGATTGAACAACTTGGTCTTTGTTTGATACAATTTAAAGCTTCAAAAAATGTATGTTATTATCATTATTAAGTTAGATATAATGTATTGTAATTTCTTAATAATTTAATTTTATTGTTTACTAGGATCTTAATATAACAAGTAGTTCTGTAGATCTATTTTGCCTTGACCGTATCGATCTTTTGGTAGATTGTGTTTATGAAGAACCAGATTTGATAGATGAAAGTGACTTGGAAAGTAATCTTGGATGGAAAAGTATTGACATATCATTTGGTGTAATGAATTAAAATAATGGTTATGATAAGGATCCTCTTAAAGAAGAAAATTATATACCAAATATAATTGTGCTCAATTCAATTTGAGTGGGTATTTGATTGAATGAAGTTTTAAGTTTTTATTTCTCCTTTTCTTTTCATTTCACTTATATTTGATGTATATGTTATATTCTATATATGCAATATAAATATAATTGTAAATGTTTTCATTTCAAGTTTTTCATTTCTAGTTGGTTGTTTTCTTGACATGAACTCTTGTTGTAAATTATAATAGTTAGATAGTCGTAGATATTCTTTTTATTTGAAGTTTTGATGTAATTAGTATTTATTATATGGTGAAATTATAACATTTTAAATACTTTATATTATCCTTAATTTTTTTGTACGATAATTAAATGATCTTTTTTAATATTATTTATGGTTATTATTTATATGTGAAATATGTGAAAAGTAATATTAATAAAAATAGGTCACACATTTTCCTATAAGAAGAACTTAATCATTTGAGGATTCTTATGCCAAGTTCAATATTATTTATTGTTATATTTGTATATTTATAGTTAACCAAATCTTCAACATTCTTATCATAGAAAGTAGTGTATATAAGATTTAGAATTCTTTTAGAATATCTTTATAAACTTACATCTTTTATTATGTTTAATCAAGTTTAATTTCATTTAAGCTATTAAATTTTAATTTTTATCATTTCAATTTGCTAATCATGCTTTGGAAACAATGCTAACAATTTTAAAACTTAAACCAAACATTAAAGTAAAAAAGGTCTGTGATTCAAAATTTAAACCGATATTAGATCATATATCAAATTCATAAAGATGAAATTAAAATAAATAATATCTTTATTTATATAAAATCACAATATAATTCTATAAGAATGAACTAACATTCAATTCAATAATTTAAAGCTAATAATTTAAATTAAGATTGAATTACATATGAACTAATTTTTTATAATCGTATGAAATAATATAATTAATATATAAAATAAAATTTGCATTGCTATAACATATAAGGTAAAAAAAATAGTATGACATATTCTAACATATTTTTGGTAACTAGTATTATCATCATAATTATTATGGAGAAAAATAAAGGTTGAAAACATCAAATTCCATATGTATCATCAATGCACATATTAAAGGAAAAGACCATTCTTCAGTAATGAAGGTTATAACTAATAACTAGTTAGGAGTTACTTTTATGAAAAAAAATATATTTAAGAAGATATTTAGAAAGGCAAAAATTCAGTATAATCAAATAAAAAAGAAAAAAGTTACATTATAAACTATATAAGGGCATTAAAGAAGAACCTATGATTTAATAGTTAATAATGTTATTAAATGTTTCACCTAGTTACCATCTCAGTACTGATTCTAATATTGATCCATTTAGTTATGATATTTTCTTTAATCCAAGCTAAGTACCTTAGCTTAATGATTGAATGTTTTGTTAGTTGTCTTATAAGCATATGGTGTTCCTTCTCCCTATAGGTTATATATGTAGTAAGTAAATGCAAGCTTGAGTACTTTATAACCTCCTTTAAATTAGTATTTGACTATGTTTACCCAATTTACTATCCTTAACCACCAAGCTTCATTATAGAATATGTTATAGAAGCCTTGAATTTGATTCTATAGCTGTAAAGACTAGTTATATTGGAAGAAAAGGTGGTTTAAAGTTTGTAGTTTTTCCCTACAGAGAGTATAATATATGCTGTGAGTGTTACCTCCATATACATCCACTGTTCATAGCTTTGCTTGATTACTAATTCGAGAATAAATGAAGTGTCTAGAAGATTTTTGCTCTGGTAGACTAGACTTTTCTGGAGAACTCTTTGTAGCTTTAATTTGTAGATATCCGAACATAATTTGTTGGTGAATTATCTTTAATCAAGACTTAGCCAGATCAGAGAGTTTTAAGACTTTGGTTTAAATTTGAACGTTAATACATTTGATATTATAGATGAAAATCCTCTTAAATTACACCACTAATTTCCTCCTTATGTAACCCATTCACTTTTTTTGTCTCTAAAAGAGTATGCTTTAAAGAGTTAAATATGGTATTTTATATAGGGGTCTTTGGTTTTTTTAGTTATTGAACTATAACCAACTTGTTTCTCCATTACCTATCAAGCTTTTCATCTCATAGCATATAGAGACTCTCGTTGGCATTTATAGGAGAGTCCATAAGGTGTCAATTTATGGTCTAATGTTATAGAAGTTGTTTCTTTTAAGAAACTAATTATTCATTCTTTAAACCCACAGTGACTCCTTATCAATGAAAATTTTCCAAATTCTTTTTGTTAAAAGCATTTTGTTCGTAGCTTTGATTTAGGCAATCATTAACTCTCCTTCTTCTTTTGTTACACATACTTCAATCCACTTGACTTTAGCATTAGTTTTGCTGTGTACTTCTCTAGTTTATAGGAAGTTGTTGAGAATTTTCTTTATAGCCTTTATCAAGTTATACAAAAGAAAAATATATAAACTCCAGTGGACTGGTAGGTTGCTTATTACTAATATGATTAACTATAATCTCCTTATGTAGAAAAGTTTTTGAAGTGTTATCTATCTATCCTTTTATGAATATAGTCAAATAATGGTTGACAATCTTTAAGTGAGAGCTCTTTGTTGAGTGGGGATGCCTAGTTACTTGAATGATGGGTGTTGAAGCTTAAATCCTAAAATTCTATCTAGTTGATTTGTTAGAGTAAGGTTTCCTACTGAAACATAGATACGACTCTTATTATAATTGAATTAGAGGCTTGAGAGTTTAATTAATCTATACAATATAATGACCAAAGTTTTAACTAATTTAGAGTCAACATCATAAAGTAGAATAAAATCATCTACAAATGATAGATCATATAATCCAAGCTTTTTAAATTATCGATAGAATTTGAAATTACCTTTTTACTTAATATTGTAAGCTATAAGCCTTATGAGTGCCTCCATAAAAATTATAAATAGATACAGAGAAAAATGGTCACTTTTATTGAGTTCTTTTTCTCTGTTGAAGACCTTAATGAGCTCCCTATTCACTAATATATTATATGATGTTGATGTTATACATTGCTTTAGCCATATAATGTCCTGATATGGAAATTCAAAAGCTTTTTAATTATCAAATAAAAAACTTCCAACTAATGGAATCAAAGGCCTTTTGGAAATACGTTTGCATTTCACAATTATTATTTACTTTATTGTAGTAATTTTTGAATAACTCTTATGCTAAGAGAATATTATCCCCAATGCTTCTTCCTTAGACAAATGTTTCTTAACTAAAACTGATGAATGAGTTTACAACTAATTTCAGTCATGGAGCTAACCACTTAGAGATGATTATGTATATTATATTAAAAACACAATCTAAGTTTGTACTCTTTTAAGGAAAAGGATTTAAGTATTTTGGGGATGAGATAATCATAAATCTTGTTATTCCACCTTGGAACATGTTTTTTGGTGACTATATCTGCATTCAAAATTTTTGAAAAAAGTGAGTATCAAGTCCATTTAGCCTTGGTACTTTGTTTACATTTAGGCTACAGAGTGCTTTCTCTATATTTGTTCTTAAGAAAGTGTTGGTTAGAGTCTCTGCTTGTTCCTTAAAAATTCATTTAGGCATGAATGATCTAAGAACCCATATAGAAGAAAGACTTTTGGCAGATTTACACGCGGTGTTTATGAATTAATAATTAAGTGATCCTTTTTAGCTCATCTTGTTCCCGTTTGATTGATCCATCAAAGTAAGGTAATGCACATACTTTATTGGGATTCCTTCTAATTAAGATCTTATTATGAAAATATTTTATGTTTCTTTCCTCATCTTTTAGCCATTGCACTCTTGATTTATGTCTAGTTATATAATGAAGAATCTTTAAAGCTTGAATATAATAAGCTAGTGCTTGTCTTTCCTTTAATTGCAATTTATCATCACCAAGTTTTGCATATAGTTCGGTTTGTGCCTAGTATATAGTTTCTTTTTTCTCTTGAATAGTCACTCCAATGTAGTTAAAGTTTGTGTTGTTCAATGTTTTAAGTTTTTAGATTGCATGAAATTTTTTTATGCATTCAAAGGTCCTAAATCCTTCTGTATTAATAATATGCTCAACTTTTTATTTATAATATAAGCATAATTTATAAGTTTATCTACTCTTTATTTATAATATAAGCATAATATATAAGTTTATCTACTTTCTTGTTAGATATTTGAATGAAAAATTTTTGGTCAATGACATCTCTTCACAAGCTATCCAAGGCAAGCTCCTTTTTGAAGCCAACTATTTCACTAACATGTTTACCTTAAATGTAAATAATGTAATAATATTGTCAACTCTTAGCCCAAATTAAAGGTCATATGATTCTTAACAAAAATTCATTAAAAAAACAAACTCTTTTTCTAAGAAAGTATTACTCTAATTTGAAAAATATTTTGTGAAACCAATATTGAGAATTAGGATTGTTGCTATTAATTCATCTTTTTCTTATGACATGGAATTCCATTTCTAATCTAATTTTTAGCTCTTGAAATGTATCTTTAATTTAATTCTAATATAGGAGGGAAGAATTATAATCCTAAATTAATTGGATGTACTTTTTTGTATTGTAACATATTATAGGTGTAAATAGCTTTAATTTCGTTTTCATTTAAACTGGAATTGACCTTATCGTCAACAAGTTAATGAAAAATTAAAAAATCCATGAAGCATCACAACAAAGTTGAATGGTTATAAAAATAGTTTACCTTTATGGTTTTGTTTTTATAGAGAATCTTGGGAAGTATCAGAATTTAAATGACAAGGAAAATATGCTCTTTTCAACCTAGCTTAGATTAGGAAATCATAATCAAATATAAAAATATTTTGGTAAGGTTAACGACGTATGATACAGGAGAAAATGTTTAATATAAAAATATACATAAATCAAATACTTAAGAGATAAAGAAATGTTGACGCCTTTGAAGAAGTCTAAATGAAGAGACCAATGAAAATTTTGTGTTTTTTAATTTATGAACAAACAACTCATAGTTTATGAACCCAACGCTATGATTAAGATTCAAGAGGTAACATAAATTCTAATATTGATGTCAAATTAATCAATGCATTGCAATAAGATGATTATAATTAGTCATTCCAAATAGTGATTACAAAAAGTCATTTCTTTTATTTCCAAAAAAAAGTCATTCCTTTTTCAGGCATTGTAATAAAACCTTAAATTAGATTAAGTGCAATAGTTCTAGACTATTCGCTCATAGATATTGTCTATTTTTGGGCCTCAGCTTACCTAAGCTTTCACGGTTTTGCTCTTTCTATCTCTTAGGAAAATGCATCTGTGAGGGAGAGGTATCTATACCCTTATAAGATGTACTCCGTTCTTCTCTCTAACCGTTATGGGATCTCACATTCCACCTCTTTTAGGGCTCAACGTCCTCGCTGACACACCTATTCGGGTATTGGCTCTGATACTATTGTAATAGTCCTAGACTACCCGCCCACAGATATTGTCTACTTTTGAGCCTTGGCCCAGCCAAGTCCTCACAGTTTTCCTCTTCATACCTCTTGGAAAAACGTGTCTGTGAGGGTGAGGTATCTATATCCTTATAAGGCGTACTTCGTTCTCCTCTCCAACCGACATAGGATCTCACATTCCACCCTTTTTTAGAGCTAAGCGTCCTCGCTGACACATCGATTTGGGTACTGACTCTAATACTATTGTAATAGCCCTAAACCACTCACTCACAGATGTTGTCTGCTTTTAGGCCTTAACCCAGTCAAGCCCTCACGGTTTTGCTCTTTCCATCCATTGAAAAAACGCATTTGTGAGGGAGAGGCATTTATACACTTACAAGGTGTACTTCGTTCCCCTCTCCAACTAATATGGGATCTCACATTTTACCCCTTTTAGGACTCAACATCCTTGCTGACACATCGGTTCAGGTATTGACTCTGATATCATCGTAACAGCCCTAGATTACCCGCCCACAGATATTGTTCGCTTTTAGGTCTTGGCTTAGCTAAGCCTTTACGTTTTTGCTCTTTCTACCTCTTATAAGGCATACTTCGTTTTCCTCTCCAACCGATATAGGATCTTATATTTGTAACAACCCTAAATCATCTGCCCACAGATATTATCCACTTTTAGGCTAGGGCTGTTACAATAATATTAGAGTCAGACCCGAATCGACTCTAATACCATTTTATTTTTACCAATTTATTTTTATACTTTTTCTTAAGTTTTCAACCTCCAACGTAAACCCTTAATTTCATCGCCTACATTCTCTCAATACGTACCTCTAAATTTGAGCTCCAAACAATTTGAAATCCAGATCAGATCTCATCCACACAAATAGATCATGAGTTGGCATTCCTTTGAATACTTACTTCTTCTAAAAATTGTCGTATTTTAATTTGAAAACTTATCCCCATTCATATTTGATATGAGAGTCAACGACAAAACACACCCAATAGTCAAATCAATTATGAAAATTAGAAACAAGAAACCCACTCGACAAAATTCAGACCTTAAGAAAAATTTTAAATATTAGAGAACAAAATTATAGTTTTCCCTTAATTTCTTCCAATCATATAAAGGTTTTTGTTTTTATTTTGTACGTGAAAGTGGACACTTATGGTATCCACAAAATGTGACAGGACAAATCGTAAAAGAAGACGAGCCACGGCATCGTTTCAAGTCCCTCGTATGATTTAGGACAACTTTCATCTCGTCGCTGCAAATCCACGGAACGAAATTTTTGGTCGTCTTTGCAAATGAAAGGCACATCCACGTCGCAATCGCCCGACATCAAAACCGCCACAGCCACAGCCACCGCTGCCGCCGCTGAAGTTGACGTCGTTAAAAAGACCTACTTCAAACCCAAGTTTCGACCTGCCCAAGATGACACAAAGCCTCCACTACAAGATCCCGTACGCTCTGCCTCTATCCACCTTTTCTTTTTTGAAAACTTACCTCCATCCACCTTTATATATATTGATATGTGTATATTACTTTAAGGCATAAACACGCTCTCTCATACACAGATTCATGGTTTGTTTTATTGTAACGGTTACATTTATGTTTTTTTTTTCCTGTCCAAAAATGAAAAGCAAAGCTTTGTTGAAATTGACAGATTCTGAGATCGAACCCGATTGAGAGTGAGGAAGCAGTGTTAAGGTTACCTTCCTTTCCTATTTCCAGATTAAAATGAGTTTTCTTTTTCAATTTTGATTTTTGGGCATTTGGAAATTAGAATATGATGCACTGCAAATTGTTTCTAATGACCTGTAATCAACTAAGTACTTCCTAATATGCGGGCTTGGGCTTGTACGGATGGAGATTATGGTTCAAGAAAGAATGCATGGACATTTGTAGAACTTCTGCTTTAAGAGTTTCTTATGATTCCACTGGTCCATGACTTTGTGTTGAATTGACAAGGAATCGATTTGTTTTGAATTGTTTACTTGTAAATGTAAGTTATTAATCTGACGTAATTTAGGAACAATTATATATAAAAAAGGCATCTAATAGAACTACTGCTGGCGATCAATCAAAACAAACCCTTTGTTTATATGATTTCTGTGTAAGATTAAATATATATTGATTTCTGTTGCCGAAGTAATGTCTCGTCATTTAAGACCTATATCTATCCAGGCACTTGAAATGCCAATTGTGCTTTTCCATTCTTTAATCAAGAATGTCCAAATGTCTTAATCAGTTATATTATTTTGGTTAAGTAGGACTGGTTACAACCAAAACTCTGCTGCCAAGTTTGGTTCTGCACTAAACTCTTAAACGTAGTTTTATGCTAAATACTTTAAAGTATTGATTCAACGCACAATCCAATTGATCCTTGAGTAGTTGACTGAATTGATGAATATGCTTTGCTTATTGCTTTAAGATGATGCTTGTTTATGATGATTTAAGGATCAGTCAGCCATCTCCTAGTAACAGGTGCTGACTTAAACAGCGTTCCAAAAATATTAACATTTTATTATTAGTTTATGTTCCAGCAAACATTTTATTCGCATTGACTGGTATTCGAGAAAATTTAGCCCATATTGGTATAGAAGTTATTGTTGGGAAGTCTAGTGGGGATGTGTTCCGGCATGTACTGGAAAAAAAATGAAAATTTTTGTTTGATTTATCCAAAGTTAAAGCTATTTTAGATTGCGTAATAAGATTCAATGCATAAAAATATAATAAAGCATGAGTTATATGTTCGTACTTAATTGTAAAGTTTGATCATTTTTTACATTTCCTTTAAATTGATTTTTATTGCAAAGTTTGATCTTTTTTTTTGGCATTTCCTTTAAATCGATAAGTTATAATAGAATTTGGACTTTTTGATAATTTAATTGAATTTTAATTTTAATTTAATTATAATTAATTTTATTTAAATACTAGTCAATTTTAAATAATATTCATTATCTAATATTAATTCATATTTATTTAATATCTTAAATTTGATTTTAGAGTTTATTAAATTTTATAATTAAGTTCAATCTGATTAAATTACTTTTTTTTAACTATTTTTGTGTATGACTTATTAAGTTCTTTGATATTTTGATAATAAATATAAAGCATAACATTAAATCATATTTAGGATTACATAAATTTAATTTTTAATTTATTTTTATTTTTAATTAAATTATTTATATCTATAGATTAAAATTGATGCTTAGTAATTATCATGACTATCCAAATATTAATAATGTTAAAGTGATTTTAACTAATCTTTTAGTATAAGATTTTTTTCGTACAATCAAATTCTTTTATCATACAAAATTCTGAGTAAATATGGAGCATATAAATGATGTTTATTCTATTTGAGTCCTCATATTTACGATTAAATAAATTGGCTTCTTTAATTTATCTTTAATTTTTAATTAGACAATTTATATTTATATATTAAAATAGATAGTAACTATCATAATTACCAAAATATTAGAAATTTCAAAATGGTTTTTACTAACCTTATTTTTTCATATATTATAATCCTTTAATCATATAATATTATAAGAATATGAAACTAATGTCTATTTTATTTGAATCCAATTATATTAGTTTTTTACAATTAATAATTAATAAACTATTAATAACATTTAAAAACTATTTTCAAAGTATCATTTCTCGAATAAATACTAATTAAGAATAATAAAATATTCTCTTTAATCACTTTAGAATGATGAATCATATGTTGATCACTCAATAACCTATGAATAGTCCATTTTATATCTAATTCTACCCATTGAGCTCCCTTGAGTATAAAAGGTTGTAAAAAGAATAAAATTGTAATAATTCCTCTATGAGATACTTTAGAGATATTTAGTTAAAGGATCATTTATACAGATATCACAATGCAAATTTACACAGACATATAAGTAATGTTTCAAATGAAATTCTCATATCGAGTCAGTTCATATAATTTGTTCCCTAAAAAGTACCCACAAGTTTGTCTAACTATCTCCATACCTTAGTGTATAAAATCAACTACATCCTTCATAAAGAAAAAAAAAATTGATGTGTGTTAGTCTTTATGCTCGATTAATATCTAATCTCAATAGAATAACGATTAAGAAAAATTTAAAGATAATATATCAATACAATATGAATCTTATAATTATGGTCTTATCATAATTTTATTTGCTTATACATTTATCTTATGAACTTTAGCATATACATCAGTTAATTAAACAAATAGGTATAAGATAAAGAATGGCTAATAATTATATCACAAAAGTTACAATTAGCTAATTGCTTACGCTTATGATAATTGTGCTATTATTGTAACATTGGCTTAATAAGATAATCCTACAAAATTCTCTATAGTAAGCACTTAAATCTTACAACTTTCATCTTAATTATTATCATAATTAAGAGAAATTGCCTAAATATATACTTGAATCTTTGATAAAAACTTAGTTCCTTTCACACACCTAATGACTCTAATTTTTTACAGCTCATTACTATTTTAATAATGGAAGAAACTATAACAAATTCATTAAATAAAATTTTGACCAAATAATCATTTATACTTAACAAAAAATGTATTATGCCTTGATAAGCAATTGATACTATAGTGAAACTTTTTCTACTCAAAATAATATTACTCTAAGTAAAATATACCTTAATTATGACTTACTTCTATCAAATTGAGGTTAATATCCATATGTATTTAAACTCAAATATCAACTCATAGATAGAATAATAAATATCTTTAATACTTTTTAAGTATATCTCAAATACTAAATACCTTTAGTACATTAATCTATGTACTTAGAATATAGTAAATAAACAATTTCCTTATCTATAGTAAGTAAATAATATAAATCTAATTCCCAAAATTTAGTTATTACCCTTTCATATCCAATAAGGTATGTGTTTAAACTATTATATCTTCAACAATTAAAATGTAAATTATTATTCTCTATGAGTAGTATGTCTTTACACACTCCCATTAAAGAGTATAACTATACTCTCACTAACCTTCTTGTAGACATAAATCCTTATCCCCAAAATTGGCTCTTTGAATTCATCGCTCGTAACCTTTTAAGTATAAATTAAATGCATCAACAAAGGCACTAATTCTAATTGGATGTATTGTGATAAGATTTAAACCCTTTTAAACTTTATCTTACTTCCATAGCTTATCTTGAGAACCGTTCTCTTATAAGTATGCATTAAAATAATCATTTTATTCAATATAATTTGTAAGGTTATATCTAACCTGTAGATATGTTGTAACTTTGTATAACTTGATTTAGCTCTAAACTTATTAGATAATATATGCTTCAACTAAGCATCACATCCCAAAATCATTAACTATGACTCTTTTAAAGTCTTACCATTCTATATCTAGTATAGAATCTTACTAATTTATTTAGTTGGATCCATTAAAGGCAAGTTATTGTAGTAGGAATAGCTATAGAAAAAAATAAATATTACATTATACAATATTCTATATTGTATATTCTGCTTTACACACACACACACACACACACACTCACTCACTCACTGACTCACTCACACACACACACACACACACACACACACACACACACACACACATATATAATATAGTTTAATTATGGAGGTATTCATTATAAAATCTCAATTTTTTTTGAAAAGGAAAATGAATGCATTAATAAGATTATAAGGCTAGCAAAGTTTTACACATAATTAGAATTAGAGCTGATAAAATAAAACCGAAGTAAAGGATCATATTAACTACTTTAGTATGTCGTATAAACAACCAACAAAGCTATCATATATAACTTATATCACTTGAGAGCTATATGCAAAAAAACCTAAGGGTGAAACTCATCGTTAGCTATATAGATGGAAAAGGCAATCATTGTTAACCTGCTTCTTTAATCTTTCAAAGAGCTTCAAAGTCCTCCTCAATTGTTGGTGTCCTATACCTTAATTATATGACTTTCTACTACAACCTCAATGTATGAATTATATTGTAACTACAAATTTTAATTTTCTTACTCACAAGCAACTGTCTCTAATCCATGATATGAGCTCTTTACTTATTTGAACCAAATTTCTCCAAGTCCTTTTAAAACATCTGTTATTCCTCTCTTTCCATAAATAAGATGTATATAAGCCAAAAACAATCTTTGTTAGTGCTATATATCCCTTAATTATTCTTCCATTTCCTTGCAACCATCTCAAAAAGTTAGTGTAGCACTGGCCCTGCCTATTAAGCTGGCATAAGTCAATGGTCACTTTCTAAACTTCCTTAAAGACTTTGCATTTGAATAATAAATGCTCAACAGATTCAAGTTCCTCCTTATATAACAAACAAGACTTGCTAATATTAAGAAAGTTGATTTTATGTAGGGTATGAATTATCTTTTTAACTAGTAGTCGTATAAAGAAGGATACTTTAGGCGTTAAGTTCTTACTCCATACCACTTTCCATCCTCCTATGTCTAGGATTATATCTCTAGGCACATCTTTAGCTAAATCATTAGCGTATTTACTAAATGATTGGCCTAACCATACATATTTATCCCTCCTCTTTTGTTTTGGGTTATAACTTGGTAAGAAAACCTTCAATTCACTAAGGGCTCTGTACCATCGATTATGATTAATCATCATTTTAACTTTTGAATTTGTATCATATCTATTACTTAGTAAAGACATTTGAAGAGTGGTGCCTAATGTACTAAACCTACTTCAATCGTCAAAGTAAAGAGAAGTAGCATCCCCATTTCCTATCTTGCATTTGAAATTTTCTCCTAGCTCAGTCCTTAACTTCAGAAATTGCATGAAGAATTACTATAGAATTTCATTTCCTATAAATAATAGAGAAAATTTTAACATTGATCTTAATATGTGGAGATTTATCATGTAAAGTCATTAGTAAATATAATAAATTACAATTATTCATTATTTTTAAATTATTATTATTATACCTAATACATCATATCTATGAGATTTAACAATTTAATAATATAATCGTCCTTTCACTAAAAGTTTATTTGGTTCGTTTTTAATCTAATAAGTTTCACAAGTTTCATATAATTCATATTCAAATTATACATTTATCCTTAGTTGCAACTTTATAATTATGATTATGTTAATTTAACCAACATGATATAAAATAATAGTCTTAATTATCTAACTTTTCATTCTTTGCACTTATGTTAAGCATAAATATTCTTTGATCCAACACATATAAACTATTTGTGTAAATTTAGATTACCTACTTTTACTCAATAATCTATTTTTTATCATGCCTTGATCATTTTATTAATGTTGAATCCAAGTTCAATATCATATACTAAAAAAATATGATTTAGAAATATATATGATCTCCATCAAATCTTGTATTCACAAGAATATTCATGCAACTATCTTCTTCTAATGACAACTATTATTATGCTATAGCAAATGCCTTAATTGTAGTCCTTACTTGTGCTTTTAAATGCTAAATTGAGTAAAACAATTCCATCAAAGTATTATACTTTTCAGTTCTATTAAATGCAACTACTTATGTTGTGCTATTATGATATTGACATCCATCTTACATGTTGCTATTAAAGTTTATTACACATTAGTTAACTCAAAATATTTCATTTGTCACTCATATGATATTGATATATCTCTTAAACTTTGTCACTAAGTTCTTAACAAGGTTTAATATCAATATTACATGATGGACATACAATTTTCTTTTCTAACTTTGAGAACTCTTCTTAAACCTAACCTATGCTTAAGAAATTTGATTAATTAAAAATGAGTATTTGTTATAATAAAAAAGATAATTTCTACTCATAATAAAATAAATGTAAAAATGTAGGCAATTGGTTACGTGTCATGTCAATCAAATAAGATATGATTTCAATCATTTATTTGATTACTTGCATTATTTTATTTGAAATAATAGCCCTTGCTATTATTCTAAAAATATTCCTATGATATCTCTAATGGGCTAGGATCTTAGTATCAAATTTAGTTAATCTTGAGTTTGCTCAACAAATCAACTAACTTAAATTAAGTAGATAGTGACTTTATCAATCACATCTTATGTGACCATATATCTACTAGGTGGCAATTCTTTTTTCGAAAATTAAAAGTTGAATTAATAAGAATTAAAGTACAACCTTTGGAGAGAAAAACACCTCTCCTACATTAAGCATTATCAAATGACAACGTAGAACCACAGCTACTAAACAAAAGCAATAAAAAAAACAACGTTGTTGTAAGCAACAGACAAGTTAATCTACGGTGGCATTTTATAAACAAGGTAAATAAACCCTCCCCGTTTGAAAGAGTCTCTAGATACTTCCTAATTAAGGCTAACCATCAAAGGTGATCTTCTTTTCTGAGCTGGTCAAGTTACCAAGGTATGGGATTGACAAATTAGGGATTTAATCTCGTTGAAATGACATAGTTTTAGTTATATCATAAAACAATGTTGTTTCATTAATCTTAATCACTAGTGTTAATTAAGGCTGACTTGTCTTATTAATTAAGGTTTCTAGAACATGTAGCAAGTTACATCAGCAAAGATAACAGATACACTAACGATGGGCTAGAATTAAAAAAATTAAAAGTTTGAGCATTTTGTTGTCACTTTTTAAAATTGGAGCTATAATTGCAAAATTAGGTAAAGTTTGGGATTTTTTGTAATTAACCCTATATGTTATAAATGAAATTATGATGAGATTATAATTATGAGATTTATATTTTATAATGTATTATCTCTATTTTTTTTAGTCATTATTCTATTGAGACTAGACATTAATAGAAGGTAAAAATACTAGCACATGTCATGCTTCTTCCTTATGAAAAAAGCAGTCGATTTCACATACTAAAGTATGGAAATACTTAAAAGAACATGATATAAGAGTTCTATTTAGAATATTACTTGTATGCCTATAGAAATTTTCACTGTGATAATTATATAAGTGATCTTTTGACTTGAAATCACTAAAGCATCTCTATAAGGATTTTTATATTTTGATACAACTTATCACCTATTATAATCAATAATAGGTCAATCAGTAGTCGTTGGATGTAATATGAACTATAGAAGATAATTGAATAATCAATATAGGATTATCACCCTAAACTGATTAGGGAGAATGTTCTATTATTCTCGATTAGTATCAATTTAAGAAATCCTTGGCCAAGGTGAAATGATGCTTTAAAAATAGTTTTTAATTATCATTAATTGAACCAATTAATAATGGTAAAGAACTAACATGATTGCACTCAAATAAAGTAGCATTAATTTCATGTTCTATATTTAATTGAAATATAATATGATCAAATGATTGAATTATACAAAAAAATCATACACAAAAATGTTAACCTGTAACACCCCAATGTTATAAATTATATACCAGAACAGACTGTGGACATTCTAGTATATAATCTATAATAATGGCGAGTTAACTATCTCACCTTCACTTTATAACATGGCAACTTGTCGAACTTAGTCATGACATCAACTAGTATACATTAAAGTCACCAAATTAAAAAAAACAAACTGCATTCCTCATTTCATTGTATAAAAACCAAACTTACATTATAGCTTTACAAAACCATATGAATATATACAATGTCAAAATCCTATACAAAACATACTGCTTGAAAGAGGAATTGAACAAAACTACTAATTACTCCTTCAGTCTCAACTGACCAACCTTTGAGCTATTTCTTCTTTACAAAATTATAAAATTATGTTTCTTGTAGGATCTCTCAGTAGCTAATGTCTTCTCTTAATCCTGAAAAATCAACGATGCAATTTTGGTGAGTTTTGCGAACTTAATGAGATAACCATCATCGATGATTCACTCAATTCATACAACACCTCATCACACATAACATATAATTCACATCTTTTCATTTTGCAAGAAACATCACATATCACATTCTTATTCAAATACAAGGTACCAACATTTTAATCAATCAAACACACGTATTAAAATGTATATGCAATGCTCGTGAGACTCACTTTCACTTATTATTGTTATTGTTATGACCAAGTTCCTTTTTACTAACTCATATCTCTCGTGGATATTGAGTTGTATCAGATAATGTCCCATATCCCTTAGTGGATACCAGGTACTTTCACGACTGAGCCTGAGGCTCTGATCACAGTATAAGATTTAAGCTCTTTACACTAGCAACTTTGGTCACAAATGCCTTTATCTTTCATGCATTCATGTAATGGATTGCTTCACATTTTCCTATTCTCAATCAATGACATGATTTCACATTCACATTCCGAAAACATCTATCATCGGACCCTGGTCCGGCATTCAACAAGATTGTTAAGTAACATTTATTTCATCCAATTCACATAAAAGGAGCACTTCAATATCACATTCATCAAATCAGAATCTTCGAATCTTTATATCCAGAATCAGTATAATCAATCACACATTCATAAGAAAATTCAAGCATAATCAAAACAAACAATTAATTAAGTGAGACCGTCTAGGTTACTCACAATTGCTCCCTTTTTGCTTAATTCCTTGAAGTTCCAGCAACATCTGGAAGTGGTCGCTCTACTTGCTCTTCTATATACAATCAAATACATTTATATGCCACTCATGTGCATTTTCATAAGAATAATTAGTCATAAATACATTTATGAATGTAACATGTAACATGCATGTTCAATGACAATTTCTCGGGTATGTTTCTTTAATACTCTTTATAATCAATTTCAACACCTTCCAAACATTCTTTTAATCCTTAATACCCCTTTATTCACTTTAATCCCTTCAGTCAACATCAATTAAATTCATTTAAGGGCTCATTTAAACCTACATACTTCATACGGCAACATTCTTACTTGAATTAGGTTGAAAAACATCCAAAATGTAACACCCCCTTACTATAGGGTACGCACCGGAACTCCTGTAGGTCATTCCGATACATATCCTATGATAAGGGAGCGCTACGTGCGAT
>JANIIA010000003.1:23542959-23582801 GCA_027478495.1 Erythroxylum alaternifolium
GCCCGTGGCCCACCCATAGCCTGTCAAACCCGGGCTAAAAACGAGCTTGGTCGGGCGGGCCGGGCGGCCCGAACGGACCGGGTCAAGATTGACATCCTTACTCAGGACTCAGGAGCCCCAAAGCCGTTTCATTGTAGAGGAAATGATTATACGTCTCAATCGAGGAAGCTGGATTTCCTCATGAAAATGCCCATTTATTTTCAACGCTTACAATACCTAATCATCAAAAGTAACTCCTGTTAGCTCCTATTAATTTCAGTCAAATCCCACTTGTACTTTGTTAGAAACAATTGATAATTCCAAGAATTTTGTGTAGATTTTAGAGTCAAGAAATAATTATAAATGAGGACTACTAGGTTCAGGTTCAGGGGTTGAGTCCAAAACTAAAATAATAACGGTAGCTCTTCAGCGTATTTTATAGAAACTAGTGAATTATGACATTCGTCAACCTGTAAGTTGGCATTCAGGGGTTGAGTCCAAAAGTAAAATAATAAAAGTAGCTCCTAATCAGCGTATTTTATAGAAACTAATGTATTATATGACATTCGTCGACTTCTAAGTTGGCATTCAGGGGTTGAGTCCAAACGTAAAATAATAACTGTAGCTCCTAAGTCCTAATCAGTATTTTATAGAAACTAATCGTCGACCTCTAAGTTGGTATTCAGATATGTTTTAGCTTTTGGTTGGGGATAAATTATTAATCGATTTTTGATCGACCTTTTTTTTTTTGGGATTACAAAGGATAGTAAACTAACACAGTAGTTTGTGATATAAAAGCCTTTGCAAATCCTGTTACACAATATCTATACTTTCCGTCGGAGGATCAACCGTCTTTATAGGAAAGGGAAAGCTCTTTTTCATTAAAAATTAAATGGACAAGACCATTCAAACCAGTTATGAGATCGCGTTGAAATGTCTAATAAAAAAAAGTAGAAGCAAAAGAAACTAGTGGGGGCCATCATCAGATTGACACGATAGATCACAGTTGACGACCAAACCACATTTAGAAAAAAGCAAGACCCAACATTGCCAAAGCAAGACCCTACACAGTCCTCGACATTACCTTAAAAGGGCAAATCCGGTAATGAGATAGAGGGAAAGTGGGTTAGGACATAGTTTGCGGCGACTTTCTCAAAAAAGCCTGGGGAAGCCCAAAGATGAATTATTTCTCTCTCTCTCTTTTTCACACCACACTAACGGCAAACAAGAATTATCTTTTTACAATTTAATTAAAGATACAGATGTATATATATTGTATACATACATATACTTGCTAATTAATAATTATGTATTAACTTCAAAGGAGTTTTAAGAGACTCATAACAGGTTAGCGCATGATAAGCACACTGCCCTATATATAACTCCATTTTAATGTTATTTGACGTGGCTAAAAGGAGTGTAAGCATATAGTTTAATATTGTATGAGATTCGCCAATAACACATTTTTGTCCATTCATAGGATACAAGGTACTATTATATACAATTTGACATATACTTAATAGTCGTTTAGATACTATGGTTTTAATTTTGACATTGGAGGTCAAATTTGTTTATTTCTGAGGAATTTGAGGGGTTTTCATTTGGGCGTCCAAGATTCGTAGACGCAAATCGACTGGGGAGAAAGACAGGAGAATTTTCGCCTTGAGGTTTCGCGTGCGTCGAGGATACTTGCATGTACGGACAAAATGCGATAAAGAGAATGTCTTATTTGTCCTCAGGCAGTGTGTCTTATACTGTTTTGATCCACTGTATCTGTCTGAATGCCGGCCCTCAGCGGATTATTTTATAGTTGGCATTCTAGCTTAAAATAAATCAGAATTGCAGAGGGAACAGTAACACTTGAAAAGTAGTCGAAGCTATTCCTTTTCTCCATTTTGTAATTAAGAAATTTTCATTTCCCTACCTCTTGTCTTGTGGGTTTTGATAAAAACTCAAAATCTTCGTACGATTTTTATCGACGAGAAATTTGCAAAAGACAAGCAACAAAATTGTTGGAAATATAAATTCTTTTCAGGAACCACTGCTGGAGACTGATCTAGTCAGGCATTTCAGATTTAAGCCTTGTTGCGCTTTAGAATTCCATAAATCTCTAAGCCCAAGTCTTGTCGAGAAATTAACTACTTGAGAATGAGTGGTGTCAGTGGTGTAGGACCACTTTGGATATTGTGTTATCATCGCTGCTTTCATTAATTTTTTAAATGTATACATAAAATTTAATAGAACATAATTAAAAAATTTTATATGCTTTTTAACTCACATTTTGCCTCCTCCTCAAAACAGTAACCTAAGCCTTATAGATAGATAGTATAATGAATCAAAGTAATGGAGTCTTTTGTTGTAGCTGATCGTTTCATATAATCATGACCATGTTTCCAAAATTATGTTGAATAATGATGTACATCTTATTTGAGTAAAATCTTCCATCGTCAATTCTTGCTAATAATGAATCGTTTGGATAAATACATATTTTTAGGAGATCAGCTAAAGATTAAAGATACAGGCAAATTTTTATTTCTCTTTCATAAAAGAATTTTGATCCAAATTCAGAAAAAAGGTTCCTTGTTAAATAGGCCAAAACTTATGGATAATAAAAACACTATTAAATAGCAGTTAATCAATTAAGGGACCGTTTGGTTCTACTTTTATTTTTTTGTTGTAGTTTTCACTTTTCGTTTTCAATTTTTTTGTTTCTATTTTTCTTTTAAATAAAATAAAAACCTGTTTGGTTGTAAATTTAATGTAATTATATTTTTATCACTAATAATAATTATATATTAGATAAAACTTAAAGATAAATTATTTTTAATTAAATAAATTTATTTAATCTCTTATATGATATTTATTTTAATATTATGTTATTTTAATAAAATAAATAATTAATAGTTATTTGAAATATATTTTAATTATTAAATCAATTTATTTGAATATTTATATATTTTAAATTTAATTATATTTATTCATAATTATTAAAATTTAATTACATATAATTTAATTATAAAAATTAGATAACATTAAATTATTCATAATTTTTATTAATAATTAATTTTAATTTATTAAATATATAATGTTGAATTAAATTATTCATACTTTTATTAAAATTTAAATAATTAAATAATAGTAAATCAAATTATAAAAAAACAGAAACAGAAAACAAAATTTAATATTTATAATTTTTAAAAACTGAAAAAAATTAAAACTAAAAACAAAATAAAAATAAAAACAAACATTCCCTAACTAAATTCTGATTAACTAGCATCTTGAGAACAGCCACCTGGTGGTAAACGATCATGGCAATATATTGACCCGACTCGGGGATCATGACTTGTTAATCTGACCACGACCTCCTAATTAGTGTGTCCTACAATTTCCTTACAGGGATGTTAGCAATTGTTTCATTCTAGGTATCTGTCCTGAGAACCAGATAAGCCAAATAGTGCAGAACATTATCTGTCTGATAAGTAAGAAAAAGGAACTAATGGGTGTCTTTCTATCGCATGACGAGCTATTCCGTTTCGCCATGTGACAGAGCCTTACAAAGTGACAACTTAGGTTATAAAAATAACTGATACGTCCACTTATTGACAATGATTTTGTGTACAAGCAAACCCCACCTTAATCGGTGCATCAATTAATATATAACGCAAGCCATGGTCTGTGTATGGACTGATTTCCTTACTTTGCTGTCTGCGTATAACACTGTACCAGTTCGTGAATCACAAATTCTTTTTTCTGGTCTTAATCTAGTCTGAGTCGACACTTAACACAAACTTGGCGTGATGTTTCACATCCTTTCTTGGAAAGTTTCAATTTCAGGACATCTACCTTTGGCGCTATGCATTTATTTTTTAATTGGAGGCCAAGGGATAAATGTAAAACGGATCCTGCAGTAGCTGCCAACGAGTCCAAATTCAAATGAATGGTGTTGGGAACTATACTGATGAGTCATCTTAATCTGCCTGCAAAGTATATTTTGTTGGAATTTAGTTAGTCGTACTATATCTTTCATTAGGCCCCTTCTATAATTAATTTGATTCATTGTGATTATTTGGCCAAATAACAAATATCAAACTCGGTTCATGATGATTTCTTTTTTTTTTCAACAATATTTTGAATCTAACTTTAAATGTAAGTGGAAAAGATAATAATTTAATGGCATATAAACGACAGGATTTGTTAAGAAAGCCGTGTAATAACTAGCATTCTCCTATGATCAAACTTAAGTTTTATTATTATTATTACTACTTTTCTTAATATCTAATAAGTTCATTAGGTGAAAGCAATAAAGTGGAGGTTGGAAATAAAATGTAGTACAGCTTTAAAAGTTGTAAAAGTTAGAAGATCAAAGTCATACTGTTATGTCATGAGTGAGATACCCTTGAAGTGCTATCAGCTTTATTCACATTACTTGTGATAGAATTGTGGTAAAAATGTAATGCACGTAAAAAAGAGCATATCCAAAGTGAAATGATTGCATCATGGACCCAAAATCAAACGGCTCATATTACATTCAAAGTCAATCAACTTCAAAAATCTCTCGTAAAAACCCCTTCACAGTGGGACCGATCCTGTAGTTAACCTAAATCTTTCCTCCCTCCGTAAGCGTAACCCTTCACATATTTTTCCCGATGGTGACGGGTGGCGAAAGAAAGCAAATATCTCTTCTGAGTCTTAAAAATGATTAAAACTTGGTTGACTCGCAACTTGCCACAGGTGTTATTCGCAATATTTTTTTTTCTGATTTATTAGTTGATTGTGACATGTCAAATATATCAAACCTTTAACCCCTAATGTGGTGGCGCCCAGGCGGCAGCAGCGGTCATCCTACGGTTGCATACGTTCTTTTGACTCGAAACTGATCACTTAGTTACCCATCTTAGTAATTAAGCTTCTTTGATCAACAAGCTTGAGGTTTATAAGTGAAACATGCACCTTTCCTTTTTTAATATTGATTTTAATCGTTTTTTTTTGGTAATAAAAAAGTAAGCTTTGATGTGAGCTTCTAACTCATCACTAATAGTGTTAACCAATAAAAATGTAGGTCAACGACCCTAATCACTAAGTGCGTACCAAAAGATAATGAATAAAAAGAAAATGGAGTATAGTTACAAAAGTTAGTAGTTTTAAAAGATTTACAAAATATTTAGTGTTGGAGCTAAATATACACCTCATTCTAAATTTAAATTTTACTGAAACTTTCTACATAAGATTTTGTTAAAATATAAACACAATTACTAACTATTAAACTGATTATGGCTTCTGTATTGTATGTGTATACGTGAACTTTCTAATTGACTTCATCAATTCAGATATTTATTTTCAGTTGACTCTACAACAACATATTCCGTATAGTCGTATTTGCTTAAGTAGGAAAGGACTACAAGCAACAGAGACAATGGAATCTATCCGCAAATATGTGAACCTTGTTTTGGACTCCTCTTGCCAGCCAGGGCAAAGCTTTTTGGACTTGAGGTCATTGGTCTCAAGTTTCACAATACCCCTACTATACTATAGGGTGGGACTTTCGTGGTTATGTGATTTGGACCTGATGAGACGACTTGAATGTCTTGCATGGAGTAATGGTTAAAGATATAACCATCCCTTTCTCACATCAGATTCAGAAGTAAGTCCACATCATCTTTTCTTTTTTCACAAATCACAACCTCTACTGTATTTTATGCCTGCATTGGAATTGGTGTAAAATAAAAACATTTACCTAGTTGTAAAAAATAAAGCTAAGAATGATGTCAACAATCCAGAATACATTTCTGTAATCTATTTCTTTTTATGACTACTGGTTAGAAGTAAAAATGTATATGTTTTGTTAATACTTTTATAAAGAGAAGAAGTGCTTCTCTCGTCTTTTGCCTTTTCCTTTCTGTGGTGGGCGTGGGTTTTCCTTCCATGATTCTCTTGCTCAATCGTTTCTTGCGATGATTGCCCAGCTGGCTATCTATCTACTCTTGTTTCTCGCTTGCGATGGTAATAAAAAGGTGATTAGTTTTTAATAACCCATTAAACATTCCAATTTGAGCTGAAAAGGGTCCTGGGTACATGACATGAGATCTTTGATGTTGCTGCCAAGAGAAGAATGAGATCAGAAAGAAAAGAAAATCCAATCTCGTAAATCTAACCCACCCAGAAGGGCATTTATAATTTAACCCAAAACCTCACCCTCCAAACAGTTTGTGGGACCCACCCATGGTTTGCTTCTTTGCCCAACTCCAACTCCAAACTCCAGCTCCACAAATGGAAATAGAAATACATTAACACAACTGACTAGAAGAATTATATTTTGATTCAGTTGCATTACTTTTGTACTAAATAAATACCAGGTAATAGCAGTAGCACTGCATCATTTGAAAAGATTCTAACCTACCTATAATAAACTAAAACCCAAAAGATGAAAAAGGATGATCATTGTTTTGACAAAAGTTTGGTAGGAAAGATATATAAAAATACTGATTATTTAATTATAACATATTATTAACCATTTTTTCATTTTTTTAATCTCATACTAACGCACCTCTTAAGAATTATAATAATAATATAAATATAACTTTCTTAAAAGATTAAGAGTAAATTAGATACTAATGTGCATAATTGGTTTATTAATTTCTTCGAAAACCAAAAAAAAAAAAAGCAAGGAAGGCGGAGAGAATCTAGAAAATGCCCAGAAACGAAATACGAACCAAATGAGTAGTAGTACTATATATGTATGGCACCAAAAGATAAAAGAGATTGAAGGAGAGAGAGAGAATGAAGAGAAAAGTCTGAGAATAAAGAGACCGGATGTTGACGAATTTCATGTCACTGTTCATAGAAGGTCATTTGTTTGTGTAAAGATTTCTTATCTGGGATCTCTCTCACTCTTTCTCCCTCTAACATAACATTAATCAAATTCTTTCTCTCTCTATTATGAACCTCTATTCTCTCCTTATTTTACCCTTTTCGTTGCCGGTGTCGTTGTGTGAGGGGTAGAGACCTAGGGTGCCCCCAACAGGTCAAAATCCCTTCTTGTTCAATTAGCAGACGATCTGAGCGCTTTTAATAGAGTTGGAATAACACCCACTTTGTTGTTTAATGTGGTGCCGGTGTTTTTTTTAGCTTATTTTGTCTGTGTTTTCTGTGTACTGGCAATCCTCCGAAACTTTTTGAATTTTGTTCTTGGATCTGAAAGTAGCTGTTAAATGATTGAATCCCTGGGGGCTTCTTGAGGAAACGGAGATAAGAGAATGTGGGTCTGAGGTAACATTTATTTTTTACTTCGTGGTTAATCTTATTTTTTAGTTTTTCATTTTTGGCGATTTTTTAATGGGTCTTATGCTCTTTGTAATCTTTTTAATTCTCTGCTTGTTCACTGAGTTCCAAACTTTTTTTTAATTAATTTATCGCTTTTTGTGATCAAGTTACAGTTCCATTTTGGCTTGCTTTCTGGCTAGTAATTGCACATATTTGCTTCACTGCATTTTTCATTTCCATTGAGCACAATTAGATTAACTTTTATTTTTGTAATGGTTCTTATGATATTACGAATTGTGTATGGTAAGTTCTGCTGATTTCTGATAAATTTTCTTTGTTTAGATGGTAGGCCTATGAGATCTATTCTATTCATTTTTAAGACAAGTACAGCCTTAATTTTTCATTAGGATGACTGGGGGAGAGTATGCGATGAGTTTTCCAGGCTTTTCAGTTACGTTTCCTTTGTCTTTCAATCATCCATAACACTCCATCTGCCGTTTCTTGGAAGTACAGTATCAATCTATCGTTTATTGGAGCTTTTAAGGGATTATGGTGATAATTGATGTTGTCTTGCTTCTATAACTTGGTAATGTGCCTCTAATCTTACAGTTACTTTTAACTATGTTAGCTGAGATTATAGCTACAGGACAATGGCAGGAAGATGTTATACTTCTGCCTAAATGTTGCATTCATTTTAGCTTAGATTGAAGAGACTTACTACTGAATACAATCCTATATTTCTACCTAAATGTTGCATACATTTTAGCTTAGATTGAAGAGACTTACTATTGAATACAATCCTATAAAGGTTCATCCTTGAAGATTGATGGTAATTCTGATTCTCCACCAATAAATGCTTTAGAATATGGTGAATTGATTCCTTAAAAAATGCTTTGTGGTGAATTCTTTTTTATTTCAAAATTTATAACTGCCATCAAGTGAAGAAGATAACATTATGTCTCTTTCAGTAGGAGACTAAGAGCATTAGATTTCCCACTCTCACAATTTCAATACTTAATTGGGAAAAAAAGGTTGGGCATCTAGTTTTCAAGAACTCTGGAACACTAAGGCTGATCTTGAGATGGCTGAATATTTTTCATGCTTAACTGAGTCTTCATTGAGTATTGGTTTAACTTCTCTAGTTGATCTATCCCTCATTCAGATGCATTAGACTTCGTTTCACTATGAAAAATGTACTTGGGCAAAAGTAAGCTGGAAGATGGATGACTGTACTTGATATGAATCAACCTTCAAGTGCCCTGCAGTGTTATTTTCATTTAGGGTTGTGGTTGTTTCTCTGTTGTATAGAGCCTACATACTAGATATGAATGACTGAGAGCTGATTCAAACAGTTCTTTGTTCTTTATTTGTAGTGAGAAACCCGTACATAAAACTTCAGCTAGGATTAAAATTTAAATGCTTGAAATGAATCGGTTGATTTTGCTTGGTTTGCAGTTAAGTTTCATGTAAATTCTTTGATTGATTGCAGGAATGGGAACAAAAGTGCATTGTGATAGCTACTTTCAAGGACATTTCTCTATGAAGGATCTAACTGAGGATTCTAATAGTTGTAACTGGCCCCTCTACTATGGAGATAAAAGCTTTGTAAATGGGCAATGTTACAATGGTTTCTTGCCAAGGGCTGTTACAGACACATATCCAGGGTATGACAAGGATGTACTGAAACGAACAATGCTTGAGCATGAGGCAACATTCAAGAACCAGGTATTAAGGGTTTTCAGTTTCCTTTTTGGTCTGTTAATTTGATGTGCCTTCATATTTATAGGTCAAGCAGTTCATTTTATTTTTGGAAATAAGACATTCAATTTTTTGCTAGGCCCCTAAACAAAATTTTGTGTTTTGCCACGTTGTATTTAATCTAGCTGTATGAACTACACCGCCTGTACAAAATACAGAGGGACTTGATGGCTGAAGCTAAAAGGAAAGAACTACATAGGAACTGTATTCATTTCGAAGGACCATTATCAAGCCCCTTGGTTTCTCAAATTACACGTGAAGATGGTAGGAAATGGCATATACCTAGCTTTCCTTTGGGAAATTCTGTGGGTGCTAGAACATCTACTTCAGGAATTGATGACATTCATTCTCCATTGAGTTCTATGAAAGGAAGCAGTATACAAATTAGTCCCTGGCCATCACAAAATGGAGGTTCTTCAAAGGATTTGGAGATCTTGGAGATCAGACCGACAAAGGCGAGGAAAAAGATGTTTGACCTTCAACTTCCAGCTGATGAGTACATTGACACAGACGAAAGAGAACAGTTGAGGGATGATAATTTATCTGGCATTTCAAGTTATCTGTCCAGTAAGTATCATAAAATAGCATCTGAGAGTGAAAAAGATTTGTTTCCTGGTGATGGTGTGAAGAATGGCTTCCAAGGGGATACCTTTCAATCAAAATCATTTTTAAGGAATAAAAGTAATGTGGCTGACTTAAATGAACCTGTTGAGGTTGATGGGACTCATGCTTCTCCATATGTTAATCTTTTAGTTTCTACCACTTCTCGTGGGGAGCTTCAAAGGCATGAGGAGGCTGCTAAGCTAGCGTCACAATCTGTTGGTATTTCCAAGGATATGCCACTAGATGCACGTCATGGTTGTGAAAATGGAACTTTCAATAGTTCAATTTCGCAAAATGACCCAAATGAAAAATGCTGGTTTACACACATACTTGGTGCAGGTGAGGCCTTGTCTTGAAGTTATCATTTCCATCTTTTTGGTTGTTGCATAAGGCCTTGGAACTTGCAAACTTTTAATCTGTAGTGTATGTAACTTGTTACAACAGGATAGAGGATTAAGTGAATAACTTTCAGGTTATGAAATTGAAGGAAATTTATGCGAGTGTTCAAAATAAAGATGCCTTAGTTGACAAGCAAAGCAATCTGTGACTGTTTACACTTTCAGATTGGCAATTATGCTCTTTTTTTAATATTAGCTTATGATTATTGATACTCCAAATACAGTTCAACAATTTGACATAGCCTTACAATTGTTCCATCTGTTCTAATGGCCACTTGTTTCTATCTTTTTTATTTTCTCTCTTTTGTAGGCAATGGCAAAAGCAGCCTGAAGTCTGTTTCTCAAAGTCTTGAACATGAAAAATTGGGTGCGTCTTCCCATCCAGTGCAATTTCTGTTCAATAAAACCCAGGAGCAGTCAAAGTTTTTTCAAGCTGATGATAGCAAGGTAGATAAGTGGAGAGAAAGACTAGTAAATGGTTCAAAACTCTCTGAAAGAAATCGTGAGAAGTCAAATACTAACCTCCCAGAATCATTCATTACTTCCCATTTACACAGTTCATGCCGTACTGCCTCACTCAATTTGGGAAAGTCCTGGTCTCATTCTGTTTCTCCTTGGGATAGGCCTAGTGGGAGTATAAACCAGGTTCAGATACACAGACTTTTGAACACTTCTGCAACCTTGAGTGGTTCTCCATCATTGTCTCATGCTCAAGGGCTTGTTGCAGAGCGTTGGAATCATAGCGGCAATGCTGCATGCATCCCGAGCTTCCAAAATGAAATGCCTAAGCAAAATGGATTGTACCATGGGTCTTCATCATGGTCCAAAGAACTACCTAGTTGCCCTCCTTCTTGCAACTATGACTATTTGCACTGCCGTGCTGCAAACAACTTAGCGTCTGAACAGTACATCAACGATAGCTCAGCAAAGTTTTATAGCAGTTCAAATTGCAAAAACTTGAAGTCTGTAAAAGATGTGAACTTGAATGTGATTCCTTCAAATAGTTCTTCCAACGGACCTAATCTCCAGTATAATCACGAGCTCATAGACATAGAAAGAATTCCTGATGACAATCCTGAGACTTTGCCTTGGTTAAGAGCTAACTCTGCTTGTCGGAATGAGGTTACTGATGCAAGGCTGGATGTAGAGACAAGACGAACCAGTTCCTTGCAATCTGCTGTTGATCAGTTGTTAGCTGCAAATGAAACTAGAAAGGGTCCCAATCATATTATTCTGCAGAATTTGAAATCAACGTCATGCTCAAATGTTGATAAAATGAGCAACTCCCTGGGTTGCAAGAAACTTCTTGGATTTCCAATTCTTGAGAAGTCTACCGCTTCCAAGAACGAGTCGTTTTCTTTGACCTCTTCTTCTGTGTCTCATCCCCAGCCATTAGAGGGAGAAATAGAAAATAAGAGGAAACTCACAGTTCTTGATATTAACTTGCCTTGTGATCCAGCTGTTCCTCAACTAGGTCAACAAGCTACAGCAGAAGGCTTGCCTCCTGAAAGGGAATCTGATGCTAAACTTGGCAATTTGAGACATGAGATTGATCTGAATTCTTGTATGAGTGAGGAGGAAGCTTCTTTGATGCCTTCTGTTCCAGGGTCTAATGCAAAGATTGTTTCAGGCATAGACCTAGAGGCTCCTGCAGTTCTTGATACTGAGGAAGTTGTCAGTTTTGGAGAAGAATGTCTAGAAAATGTGCAGGGAACATCATCACAGTTAAATCAGTGCAAAGCTGCAAGCCCATTGGATGAACTTGTAAGATTGGCTGTTGAGGCAATAGTTGCCATCTCTTTGTCTAGTTACTGCAATGGTTTCAATGACACAACTGTTGCTCCATCAGAAGCTTCTATGACAGATCCAGACACTCTTGAATGGTTTGCGGAGATTGCACTCTCTTGTGGAGATGATCTAAAGAGCAAGATTCATGCCACCTTGAGGGCCAAAGATGGTGGAGACAATGAGAGATCATCTCCAGAGGCTATTGACTGTTTTGAGTCCATGACCTTGAATCTTATAGAAACTACGGAAGAAGACTATACACCCAGACCTCTGGTTCCAGAAAACCTGAATCTCAAAGAAACTGGTACAACCACACTACCAACTCGAACTCGAAAGGGCCAGGCAAGAAGAGGAAGGCAGCGAAGAGACTTCCAAAGAGACATTCTTCCAAGCCTTGCTTCTCTGTCAAGGCACGAGGTAACAGAAGATATTCAGATATTTGGAGGGCTGATGAAAGCAACAGGCCATCAATGGCACTCGGGGTTAATGAGAAGGAACTCTACTAGAAGTGGAGGTGCAAGGGGGAGGAGGCGCTTAATGACTTGCCCCACTCCTGCTATTAAAGCAATCCAGCCTTGCACTCCTCTTATACAGCAACTTAATAACATTGAAGTGGGACTGGAGGATAGACGCCTAACAGGGTGGGGGAAGACAACCAGACGACCCCGCAGACAAAGATGCCCTGCAGGTAATCCCCCTCTGGTCACTCTAACTTAATAACAAGGAGAGGCTTTGATTGATCAATCATTCAACTGAGATTTCTATAGATGGAAGCAGGCGTTTGTTTCCATGGCTTTAGGCATTGAGGTGGTTGTGAGCTGTCGGGAACACCCTGGATGTTTCTTGGCCCACAATCCGGGTCCCTGTTATTATTAGTCTTTGGATCATTACAAACTTCGTATTGTCGCTATATAATGCTGGCTTGATTTCTTCTGGGATATATTCTAAACAAAATTCCTTGAGCCATGTATGCAATGTCCAACTTCTACTATAGGAGTGAATTGTTGTGATCCTGGATACTTTTTTTTTTTTGGTGTAAGTTGTTGAGTTGACTCGAAGAGACAGGTCACCAAAAACATGAGAGGCTTTGCATCTCGTAATGAATGTAGTTACTAAGAATGCACGATTTGGTCCAGTCATTCTTATTGATAGCAAAAGATGCACTCATGTCCTGTGCAATAGAAATTTTTGACGCCACTGGCCATGTCCATGATCGGAGTTGTACATTGTGTATCATTTGCCTGGTTAGCTTAGGAATTATGAAGAGTTAACAACATGAGCAATGCTTCTTTGTGTAGAAAGACGTTGAATGCTTCTTTGTTTGCTTGTCCCATTTAGTTCTGCAACAATGTCATTCTACGTCCTCCGCTCTGCCCAAATGTGTTGTTTTGACCATTGTCATATTCCATCTTAAACCCTAAAACTCCATGACAACCAACCAAGCAAACAAACAAACAAACAAATCATGTTTCTTAATTCATATTCATGGGAAGAAAAGGGGTACACGCGCAGTACAGAGAGCGTGAGAGAAGCAGAACAGAATATCTATCCTTTGTACGGCAGGTGTTGGTGTCAGGGATTGCGAAACAGAGTGGGGTCCACAAACCAGTCCAATGTCTCTTTTGCTTCCAATCCAATTCCAATCAGTTGTACTCTTTCCTCCAATCAGCGTCTTGACTTGGACCAGGTGCTTTTCTTTCACCACCCTCGTCGCCATTGGCCTACGCTCTTTTTGTGGTGAGCGTCAGCTTCTGGATTTCTCCTTACTATTCTTCTAAAGCTATGCTCAAGTGTTTGGACCATTGTGGGCGTGCCAACACCAATCATCATATCCGGTTTACAGCAAACAAAACTTGATAAGTTCTTATTAAAATGATAAGATAGATTGTAAAATTTGTTATATAATCTATTAGAGAACACAAAGGATCCAGTATTCCACTTAATAAAATTAGGATTATGGTCCATGATATTCCATGTTTACCAAAACAAACGAAAAAAAAGAGAGGAAGAAGCAGTATTGTATTTGTATGTTTTACTAAAATCAGTCAAGAAATAGTTCTTTGTATTTTACTCACAAATCTTAACAAAAATATGTTCCCTCTTTTTGCATTACCGTTTGACACCATATACAAGAAAATTTGATGTTCGTCAGTTAGCTGTATCTTCTCTTTTACCTCTTCAACATTAACAGAAACTCAATTGTTTTCTTTAGCTCTTGAGGAAACTTCGAAACAGACACAAGGAGTTGTTTGGGAAAGTACGACAAGATATGCCCAGGTTAATCTCCCTTTTACATGGGCATATTTGCAAGAAACCCTTTCGTTGTCATTGGAGAAATCTTTGCTATGTGAGTGTGACCCATCCGCTACCTTTTGACATGGACCTCCCTCATGAGCTTGACCAAACGATGGCCTCTTTACACAACATATATACAAACCCAGTTCTTAATCTGCTCAATCTTAGCAGGAGTACCCGTTCTCTCAAGAAAGTTCACGGCCTTTTCATCGTTCACGGCCTCAGTGGTGATCTTTTTTGCAGCACCAAATTGGTTAGCTTGTATGGTTTGTTTGGGCACATTGACCTTGCCCGTTCAGTGTTTGAAAGAATACCTGACCCCGATTTTTACTTCTGGAAAGTGATGATGAGATGGTATTTTCTGAACCACTTGCACGGGGATGTGATTGGATTATATGCCCGCATGAGAATGTTTACGAATGAGGCAGATAATGTTGTTTTCTCGGTTGTGCTAAAGGCTGCTAGTGAAAGGCGGGATCTTGATGTTGGGAGGAAAGTGCACTGTGAAATTGTCAAGGCAGGGAATCCTGATAGTTTTGTTTTGACCGGTCTAGTGGACATGTATGCAAAGTGCGGAATGATCGAGTGTTCTCGTTGTGTGTTTGAAGAAAATGATGACAGAAATGTGGTTTCGTGGACTTCACTGATTGTGGGGTATGTGCAGAATGATTGCCCTCGTGAAGGATTGGTTTTGTTTAATAGAATGAGAGAAGGTTTGGTTGGGGGTAATCATTTCACGTTAGTAAGTTTAGTTTCTGCATGCACTAAGTTGGGAGCCTTACATCAGGGAAAATGGATTCATGGGTATCTAATTAAGACTGGCATAAAACTCAATTCCCATTTGATTACAGCTCTTTTAGACATGTATGCAAAATGTGGAGTTGTCAAGGATGCCAGATTTCTGTTTGATGAGATGATCTGTATGGATCCTGTGTCATGGACCACTATGATCGCGGGGTACGCCCAAAATGGCTGCCCCGAGGAGGCTTTAAATTTGTTCATGGACCAGAAATGGATGGGGATGTGGCCTAATAATGTTACTCTTTTAAGCGTACTTTCAGTATGCGCACAGTTGGGAAACTTGAGTTTAGGGATGTCTGTTCATGGTCTTGGTATTAAGCTTGGGTTGGAGGAACCAGCAATCATAAATGCTCTGGTGGACATGTACTCAAAATGCAATAGGAATGAAAGTGCTCGTTACTTATTTGAGACAGTTTTAGACAAGGATGTGGTGGCCTGGAATTCAATTATATCCGGGTATTCCAACAATGGATCTGCATACGAAGCCCTTGAATTGTTTCATCAAATGAGAATGGAATCTGTATTGCCTGATGAAGTGACGCTTGTAAGTATCTTATTAGCTTGTGCTTCCCTAGCTGCCTTTTCTGCTGGTTCTTCTCTGCACGCCTACTCTGTAAAGAGAGGGAAATTGTCCTGTAACGTTAAAGTTGGCACTGCACTTTTGACCTTTTATTCAAAGTGTGGAGATGTTAGATCTGCTCGGTTAGTTTTTGATGGTATGGAAGAGAAGAGCATAGTCACTTGGAGTGCAATGATTGGTGGGTATGGAGTTCAAGGAGATGTTAATGAGTCCCTTGCACTTTTGGATGACATGATAAAGGAGAAATTGGAACCCAATGAAGTGATCTTCACGAACATCTTATCTGCTTGTAGCCATGCAGGGATGGTAGAGGAGGGTTGGAAACATTTTGTTTTGATGTGCAAGGACTATAACTTTGTGCCTTCAATGAAGCATTGTGCATGTATGGTTGATTTATTAGCACGATCAGGCAGGCTTGATGAAGCCCTAAATTTCATTGAGAACATGCCAGTTCAACCAGATATTCATGTGTTTGGAGCATTTCTGCATGGATGTGAACTTCACTCGAGGTTTGATTATGGAGAGGTGGCTATCAGGAAAATGCTAGAGTTACTTCCTGATAAAGCTAGTTATTATGTGCTAATCTGTAATCTATATGCTAAAGATGGACGATGGAGTCAAGTTGGACAAGTAAGAGAGATGATGAAGCAAAGAGGATTGGTCAAGAGCTCAGGATATAGCCTCACGGAGACAGATATCTGTTATAAGTTACAACCCTCTAGGCTTGCAGCTGTTGCGTAATAATGGACAAAGTATACTTGTGGGATCAATAGGGTTTCGTGTTGGTAAGTGTATCAATATCGTAAATTGACTAGGAGCAACAACCTAACAAGCCTTATGAAGCTTGAACAGTGTAGCATCCATTTACAATGCGTTTCAGGTTGGAATTACCGCCGGTTTTATCATAATATCAGAGCCACTCCTAGTTCAATAGCGAGCCACTCGCAGACGTCCAGATGCACCAAATCTTGACGTCCAGATGCACCAAATCTTCATTCTTACAACGTACTTTCAGTACAAAAGCGGGAAATCTCCAATCTTGAGCTTGTCTTGGCTGTCTTTCTTGGCGTGTTAATTGTCTCTCTGGGCAGTGATGTGGAACTATGACGTGTAAATGGACACTGAGCAGCAATGGACTTGCAAAGGGGTAATGGACATGCAGGAAAAGAATATGTGGAAGTAATACCAATATATCAGATGGTTATAAAAGAGGGGGCAGTTTAAATGTCTACGTTCTACTGCCAATGATACCACAATTCTCTTAGTTTAGTGGCATATGGACGTAAAAAAGCTATGATACAAAGCACAAATGATGGGAAAGCCTTGCATATGGAGGATCATCTTTGACCAAGTTAGTGAGTGAGGAGATGATGGCAAATTTACGGGAATGCTGCTGGACTGATGAATGAACAGAGTTCACTATGATCTGGATTTTCTTGGGGCAGCAATTTTCTGGAGGGATCAGATAAATCTAAGGAAATCGTATAGTTTTCTAATGTTGCTTCTCTATAATTCTTTATATACTAGTAAATCTAATGTAACAGAGCAATATCAGGTTTCCTTTTTCACGTTACAGGGCAATGGGATGATACCAACAAGGCCAATTGAAGGCTTTTTCCGCCCAAGTGGCAAGCTTTTTAAGCTATCTTAAAATCTATCTGATAAAAATAGCCGCAACTATGTCATTACTTTACAGGCCAATAGAAGGATTCGTTTATTTAAATAGCAAGCTCTGAAAATTTCAAGCTTATTAGTCTGTTAGAAAATTTTTACTTCATGTTGTATTCATTTTTTAATCAAATACTTTTACTAAGAAAATTTAATTGAGTCCGTCGTTACTAAATTCCCTTCCATTAACTTCTTCAATGGAAAGGATTACATGCCTTGCTAATGTCATTTTCACTTGAATTCCATATCAAAATCAAGTAGTTATGTTCATTCTTTCATGGCAAGTTAATGTGGCCGAAATGAGGCCTCATGTGTCATGTTGTCATGCCAATTTCTACGCTCATGAGGCCCGAATTTGGTTCTTCCATTCTCTAGCATTTAAATTTTAAAGAAAGACACAAGGTAATATTCTGTTAACAATTTCACTTATGTTTGTTTCTAAGATTTCTTTAATTTGTTTCAAATACTTATTCATATTTGTCTAGTGAAAATACAAAAATGAAATTATCATGCAATTGTGATGTCGATGCTATTGTCAAGGCCTCAAGAACGTATCTAAATATTGGAAGAAGATTTATAATGTATGAGATGCTCAATATTAAAGAAAGTGTAAAAAGGTACAAATTCTTTTAATGATTAGATTTTTTACTTTTTTAGTTGAGTTTTTCTAAAAGCATATTATTGAGAAAATGAAGCTTTTAAACAGAAGAAAACCATAATATAGTTAGCTTTTAGGTTATTTTAAAGTATTGTTCATTATAATTTTTAACAAAAATCAAACATTTGCATTATTGAGGTAAACAATATGATGGATTTCAAAGTAGGAGTTGGAAGAATAAGGTGGAAGAAGGAGATGGAAGAAGTTGGTAGTAATATCATTTAATTTTATTTCGAAGCCTTTTATTTTAAAATTTTTCTAATGAAATCTTGTGTATTGATTTCTGTATTGAATGTTGGGTGTAAGATATGTAAGTCTTGAGGGTAAATGTAACGTGTCTGGTTTAGTGAATATGGATTGTATGATATCAATGTATTATAATTATTATTGTAATGAATATAATATTATAAAAAATATTATTAAGCTCCATGTTATAAAATTTGACAGTCTTTGTAAAGACATTATGTTTAATCAATATATACAAAAATATAATGAAAATGTACATGAAATTATATATACTAACTCAATCAACGCATTATATATATATATATAGAGTTAGTCAATGCATATAAACATCCAAACAAACATGTAAATATAAGTGTATATGAAACAAATAAAATACAACATTATTGATGAGTAAAATCACACACATGTAGATAACGTGTTACGTAAAGCTGAAGCTTCTTACTATCTCACTTGGTCTTGTATCATACTAGTTGTAATATAAATTCATAAGTGAATGGTTAACTATATGAATGCAGTAAACACCTATAGAGAAGTTGGTGTTGGTGTCCTAAACCTTAATATGAATTTGATAGGATGTATAAGTTTGTTATGACTCTTTTAAAAATAAATCTTGTAATTAATCACCATCTCGTTCCTTAAGATTGAACATGTCCTTGAAATTGGCTCTCCTAGCTCTCTAATTGTTTTCTTTTTAGGCTTTCCTGGCATAACCTTTAATAATGGCAACTTAAAAATGTTGAAGTATTCGTCTAAGATTCAGCATATTTGCGTAAGTGGCTAAGTATTTAGCCTTGGAATATCATTCACTCATATATTTACCTTTCCATTTTTGTAATTAATAACACTGAAGTATCACAATAAAGTGTCTTAGAAATATTATAGACTTTACAACTACAAATTCTCTACTTAAGTTTACAACATATGTAATCCCTTTTTCTCGTACTTCAAAACTTTCAATGATATTCTATATAAAACGATAAAAAATCAAAATGTGTATTCTCAATCAAAATTTCCTAATTCCTAATCGCTCTTTCTACTTAAAGTCCCTGTCAAATTATAGTCTTTTTTATAGCATATGTCCTAGTTTCCTCAAATATTGAAATAATGGTTTTAGTTTTGACACCCATAATTTTACCATTAAAAGCTTCACGTAAGTTATCTTTTATTACATGGAACTTTATTTTAGAGTGTCATAATATTTCCTTAGGAACCTCCCTAAAAGTCTGCTATATATTCTCAAATCACTTGTTAAACTCTCATTTTTTACTTAAAAAAGAATATTTATTGACTTGACAATATTCTAAAATAATTTATATCACAAATCTTTGCTTTACATTTGGAAGTTTGTCTTAAATTAAATAGCTTGAATAAATTCTTACTAAAAGAAATTATATAGAACATAACCGGCATTGTTATAAATAAAAATCATACAAGAATGAAAAGTGACAAAATAAATTTAAAAATGACAAAATTTTGTCTAACCTTCTGCCTGTCACTTGTAACAGCCCATTATATGGCATCTTCAATGCCAAAGTCAACCATTAATAGCCTTTAGAACCAACTCCATGTATTTCTTGTCTTAATATCCATCAATGTCCTACAAAAATGAAATATCTTATTATATGTATCTTTACCCATAATAGTAACCAACACTCCCTCCATAACTCCTTCAAGAATACTCCATTAACGCCCAAAATCACTTTAAATCCATTAATCATTCCTTTCTTACAGTAGTTAAAAGAAACATACAACTTTTTTAAAAAAAGGAATCCCTAGTAAATATAAATCTGTCCACATCAATTTTAGTTATATTATCTAGATTAGATATTTTCAACTTTATTTTATAATTCCATGACAATGTAAACTCAACCTTAACACCCCCTTCATCTTTCAATAACAATCTCTTTTACTCCATACAAGACTGACAAACGCCTATATGTAATACATTTCTTTATTGTCATTATGTTCATGACCCTTAATAAAATTGAACTAATGTCCTTCAAATCACCAAAATCTTTCTTAACTAATCATGACTTTCTAATTATTTTGTTATCGTGCACCTTACTACAATTGTAATGATCGATATAATGTATAATATGCCAAACATCTTCTTATCTACATAAACATCCACTAAGTTTTCAAGGTCACCTAACAATAACACTTAAATCTCACAGTAAACTTACAATTTCTAACAAATTCAATTACATACCTTTCAATAGTGGGGTACTTGGTTACTACCTATTTAAATTATCTCCATCTATACATTATATACTAAGTACAAATTATGAAGAATCACAGCTTAGTACTAAAAAATTCAACGCTATATTAAGGTGGAGAAGTATTATGTACCATACTCTAGCTTACTAACATTTTCAACTCCAACTATTTATGAGTAAGAGATGAATCTCCTGGTGAGTTAATAGCGATTGTTTCCTACATATCAACATATAAAGCTCTTTCCTCCTTTAACACTTTAGCATTTAATTTACCACCTTTAATTTTATTTTTTTGGGCTATGTCTGGTTGGATAGTTATTAATGGAATAAAATAGAATGTAATATTATCCCATCGTTTGAGAGGAGTGTTTATAATGAAATAGAATGGAATATGATGAAAGGGGAGGGTTTTACATTATATCCTATTTGTAACGTCCCAATATCCCATGTTAGGGGCTAGGACCTCGGAATAGTGTATATTGGGCACTTAGAAGTGCATTTCATGCACATCTGACATATTTCAATATGTGAAGTGTGTGAAATTCATGAAATAATTGTACATGCACTTGTTGACATTTTTCGGGTATAATTGAGGTATAAATGCGATTAAATGTGAATTGTGGTTTTTATGTGTTGAAAATTGATTTAGAGACTATTAATATTATTTTTAAATGTTTGGTGAATTTTATAGAATTTTTGAAAATTTGGAGTATTTTTAGACTAGAAAAAAATTGAATTATGGACCAATGATAGCGTGACACGTGGACTAATGAAATAGTGACAAATACACTACATGCAATGGGGACACGTGGCAATGAAAAAGTAATACACGTAGTTACGTGTTTAGGAAAGAAGATTCTGCAGCTGGAGTTTACTCTTCATTTGGTTTTGTTCATTACCGAAAACACTGAAATTATCTTCCTTCATCTTACACACCGAACCACTTGTGCTTTAAGTTTGAAAACTTGGCTATTGATTCTTACATCATGGTAAGAATTGCAGTCCATAGAGAGAGTTTGATTGTTGTTAAAATCTCAGTGTTCATCCATTTACCGAAGTTTGCATTGCTGGAAATTTAGCTAAATCAAGTAAGTTAAGTTTTAAGCTTTGTGATACCGTGAATGGCTTTTTGATAATGTTTGAATCGGAATAAAATGCTTGTGATATTGGAGTAAAATGAAAGTGCAAAAATTCATGCAAGTTGATATATAAATATACTATGTTTTCACTGTTGATGTACGTAAATCACTTGGGTGTTTTGAGATGAACTGAAATGAGTATTTATGAATGAATGCATGCATGAGTGGAATGAGAATTTGGTGAGATCTTGATATAGAGAAGAGTTAGATGAAGTGAAAGTGTTGTTGAAGATGGAAGAAAGATACAGAAAATGGAAACATGCGTGAGTGAGGATCAAATTTTTTATGTTTATGCTGAATCCTGAATTTTTGATTTGTTGTGTTATGTTGAACTGCAAGTGGAGTAGAAAAGATAATTTATGTGTTCTTTGAATAATAAAGGAGAGTTAAAAATGATAAAAGAAGAAGAGAAGAAGTACTGCAAAATCTGGAAAATAATAAGTGCACGATTGTGCACCTAAAGGTTTTCTGAAATTGAACATACTTTACTCTTTTTGTTATAACTTCTTCTCGTGACCTCCAAATGATATGAGACTTGAACAAATAGATTCTTAACACATTTTTCTTCCTCTCCATGAAACCTTATGAACATTGGAATTCATTCAAAAAATATTAAGTGATAAATTTAGGATGAAATGGTGAGTGTGCTGGAATATTTATAACTAGAATGATTTCACTGATCATGCTTCCAGATTTTGACTATATTTTGATTTGTAGGTTTCTAAATGAGTTGATTCTTGATTCAGATTACACTAGAGACATATAGATACATTTTTCATTAAGAAATTGAATTTGAAATCTGTCCTTAAGAGTTTTGAACTTTGGATTGAATTTGAGAGTTGTGTTCTGTTGAGGTATAAGAAATAGTATGGAGTATTTTGATTATAACTTGCACGATACTAAACCAAAATGTCTGAATTTAATGTTATTAGAAACGTAATACATAGAGGAACTTGTGATTGGAAGAAAGTGTTGCCTAAAAATGTCTAATTCTAGGTCAAAATGGCAATAAAGAAGGAAGAAAACATAGCAGGTCACGATCGTGCATCAACACGATCGCAACTCTGCTGATGAAGGAAGAAAGTCACGATCGTGACCCAAGAGGCTTTATCAAAGGGTGATTTTTTTGGATGTTTTTCAACTAAATTCAAGAAAGGATGTTACCATAAAGAGTATATAGGTTTAAATGAGCTCTTAAATGAATTTAATTGATGTTGACTGAAGGGATTAAAGTGAATAAAAAGGTATTAAGGATTAAAAGAATGTTTGAAAGGTGTTGAAATTATTTATAAAGAGTATTAAAGAAACATACCCGAGAAATTGTCATTGAACATGCATGTTACATGATACATTCATAAATGTATTTATGACTGATAATGCATATAAGTGACATATAAATGCATTTGATTGTATATAGAAGAGCAAGGAGAGTGATCACTTCTAGATATTGCTCGAACTTAAATGGATTAAGCAAAAAGGGAGGGATTGTGAGTAACTTAGATGGTCTCACTCAATTAATGTTTGTTTTGATTATGCTTGAATTATCTTATTAATGTGTGATTGATTATACTAATTTCGGACATTATCTGATACAACTCGGTATCCACGAGGGATATGAGTTAGTAAAAGGGCACTTGGTCACAACAATAACAATAATAAGTGAAAATAAGTCTCACGAGCATTGCATATACATTTTAATACGTGTGTTTAATTGATTAGAATGTGATATGTGATATGTGATATGTGATGCTACATGTAAAATGCAAAGATGTGAATTATATGTTACGAGTATTGATGTGTTGCATGAATTGAGTGAACCATCGATGATAGTTACCTCATTGAGTTCGCAAAACTCACCCAAAATTAAACGTTGATATTTTAGGACCAAGAGAGGACATTAGGTACTGAGAGACCCTATAAGAAGCAAAATTTTTGTACTTTTGTGAAGAAGACATGACTCAAAGGTTGGTCAAATGAGACTAAAGGAGTAATTAGTAGTTTTGTTCATTTCCTCTTTCAAGCAGTATGTTATGTATAGGGTACATTGTATATATTCAGATGGTTTTGTAAAGCCATAATGTAAGTTTGGGTTTTATACAATGAAATGAGGATTGTAGTTTGTTTGTTTTTTTTAATTTGGTGACTTTTATGTATACTAGTTGATGCCACGACTAAATTTTATAAGTTGCCATGTTATAAAGTGAGGTGAGAAAGTTAACATACTATTATTATAGATTATATACTAGAATGTCTACAGGATGTTCCGGTATGTAATTTATAATATTGGAGTGCTACAATATTCCATCCTAAATAGTAAAAATAAGTTGCCTCTAATTTGAGAGGTTTAGGATAGAATGTAAAATGATAAATAACATCTCACTATATTACATTATGAACTCTTCTTCTGAACAACATTTCACTATATTACATTATGAACTATTTCATTCCTCCTAAAAAAAAATATTCTAATATTGCATCCATTTATATTCCATTCTATTCTATTCTATTAAAAGCCTTACATCCAATTAAACATAGCCTTAGGGTCCTTACACAAGTGTTCTTTCCTCCACCAGCTCATCACCATCATTATTAGTCACCTTCTACAAATACTTTAGAGAGTATATACTCTGCATCACTACCTTCCTCTACTTATGTGTTAAACTTTATGCGATTTGTAAGTCCCTAATATCACCGCTGCTCATAGTTAGTTGCTTTAATTTCAATCTGGTTGATTTCTTAGTAGAAATTGCCTTAAGATAATCTTCAAATATTAATTTAGATTTACCTTTTAGTGATTTTCTACCAGACTTCTTAAAGATGTCACCTTGCACTTCGAAGTTTCTTCATTGTCTCTCAATGCAATATTTAGATTTAAACTCCCATTTATCCTAATTTTTCTTTCTTACCTAATAAAAAAATTTCCTCACAATAGTTTTTGTTTGACATACATATGCACCACTTTACTTTTTCTTGATAACACGCGATGGAGTATATCAAAGATTTGTTGGTCATTTTCCAATTCCTTCAAACCATGACTTAAATCCTATAGTGTAAGCACTCGATATCATTCTGACGCATCCATGCTTTAACTTCATCAATAATGTCCCAATGGCAAAACTTGTCAACATCTTCAACCTCAATGACTTTGACCTTTCTACCAATATATTTACCCGTTATTAACTCCTCAAGAGCACTACTATAATGGATGTGAAATGACCTATCCTTTCTCTATATGTTTATTTAGGATAAGTAAAAATGGCAACCTTAATCCCTATATTTAATATGACACCTTAAATGCAACTTTTAAAAGCATTAAACATGAAAAAAAAAATACAATATACCTAATAACATCGATCGTTCTCTTTTTGAATGATGATATAAATGTAATCCATTATCATCTTATTCTTAATAAGGGAACAGACAAAAGCAAGTAGAAATGAAAGATGACCGAATTCTTTTATTATAAAAGAAAAGAAAATTGAATGGATCATTAAATGTGTTAATGGATCTTCCAACAAGTTGTTAGTATGTTGCATTAAAACTTATCGGTATATGTTTTAATAAGTTGACTAAGTTCTTATTAGCAGAAAAGAAAATAAAAAATTGAATGAATATTTAAATATGTTGATAAAGCTTCCTACAAGTTAGTACCTTGCACAATAGCTAATGAGTATTTATCATTTATTTTTAAAAAATACAAGAAAAAAGGAACATAATTAATTTGTTCAACTTTGGCCAACATATACTAAACATGGCAAAGTGGTGATTAAAATTTACAAGTGCATTATAAAAAATAAGAAGTTTTATTTATTTCAAATACTTTTGGTGTTATAAATTGTCCAAGGATGGACTTTGAATATATGAAACTATTAGTCAAATCTATTATTTAATATCTTTATAAACATCTCTGGCAAAGCATGAACACTTTTTATATCTTAATTGATCAATATGATCTTTATAAGAGACTACAATTGACATGTATATGACAATGACAAAAATTAAAATAGACAATCAACAACACATAAAAAAACAACACTACTTTTGTAAAAATGAATTGATATGTAAAAAAGAAACAAAATTAAAGCATATGCAAAAAAAACTTATTAGAAAAAATATAAAATTAATTAATTATGAAGTAAGTTAATTGATTATTGATCCATGTAAAGTATATATTTTAAGAATTGGTAATCAAACACATGTGACAATTTAGGGAAAAAAATTATTCCTAGGGTAGGTAACTCTCTATTCATAACCTAATAAAATTCGTTAAGTAACATTACAAATAGATTTTCTTACCTTCAAAAGCTAAGAATTTATGTTATTTAAGCCTCTTTTCCTCCTAGTCTCTATCTTTTCAATCTCAATTAATAGTAATAATGGAGAAACACTGATAAGCATTTATCTTTTAAAGCAAAAAATTTCAAAAAAATGGTTCGTGGCCTGCTCGTGGCCCGGCCAACTCGGACCAAATATGGGCTGGATGGGCCAAGCTGGGCCACTATTATCAAGTCTAAACACTGAGTGTTCTTTGTTTTTAGGTTGAGAGAGTTGTTTATCTTAAGAATTTGAATTTTAAAGAGTAATAGGACCAAATTTAGTCGGTGAGTGAAATCTAATGTGAACATCTAATGTGTTCACATGAGCCTTATTATAACCATGTCAGCTTGCAATAAAGGAAGAGACTTACCAAATATGACTTTCAGGGGCTACCAAGTTATCTTCAAGCTAATTAGGTTACTACATAAGCCCTTACATTAAAGGAGTTAATGGAAGAAACTTGATTATGAAGATTAAAACTGTAGATGATACAATTAAAAATATTTTAATATAGCTACTTGATTAGCGAATGAATATAATAAAAGGACCAAAAATATCATAATCTCTTTTTTAACATGTACTAAAAAATGATGCCTCTAATATCATTATAAAGTTATACTTAACTTTACTATACGTAACTTTATTAAGGAGGATTCTCCAAACAGTATAAAATTTATAGTTTTTTGATTCTTAAGTAATGTAGGATGTTTTTAACATAATTAATGCCAAACTTATTTAAGATTTCGTTTTTATCTGACTTTTTTTATTGATCAAGGATTTCTCTCATTGTGTTTGACTTGGAGAAAGAAAGGGTAATAACAAATAATTGCTAAAAAATGTCATGCCAACTTATGTGAAATTAAACTTAATGAAGTATAAACAATATTATCATTTTAGCCTGCATTTGATCTGTAATCATTTTATAGTAATGAAATCCTCCTTTCCAATCTTAGTATAGTATGATAATCTTATTAATAATGCTCAAAATTCCAATAATTTCATTCTTAGATAACAATCATTATGGGAAAATTTTTTCATAAATGATTATTTCTGTTTTCAAAAGTATCATAGTTCTAGCATTCCAGGCTTTTGTCTTTATTCTCTACTTAATTTCTATTAGAGAATAAAAATAAATTAGTATAATTTTGTTTTTAAATATCTCTACTTAACGGAAATATTTTAAATATTTTCTAAAAATTTCATATTGTCCTTCTTATGCTAATGAGATGTGTCACTAGCAAATTTTAAATATATTCCCAAAATGTCATATTTTCCTTCATAAATTTTAGTTGTATTATCCTAGTAGATGCTTTTAAGAGAGGTATTTTTCATAACTAATATGACCTCTATAGGTGCACACTAATTCTCTTATTATGCATATATGTTAGACAAAATAGTCTAAGGTTATTTTCAACTCTTTTGATCAATTACATCCTCCAATGAATTTTGCAATAATTGACAAAAGCATGGCAAATAGTAGGATTTGTGTGGAATGGCATGGTACTAATTCTATAGTGTTCCATCATATTTGATTCCAAATGTCTACTATAAAGCTGAATGTTCTATTCTAGTTAGGTTCAACACCAAATTTCCTCATTGTGAAGGAGTGTTCATAATGTATGCGTGTAATTTTAGATGAGAGTTCTTAAATTTTTTACAATACCTAATCGAGGGCATCATATTTGAAGTATTATTAAACTTCAAATAGATTGTATTGTCCAATTCAATTCAACAATTTTTAATTCAATGATAATTTTGATTTCTTGTTTTCATTCCATAAAATATTTGTTGCCAAGAATCTAACAATATTGTTAGTAGGCCTCTGTATAAAACTATAGACGTGATCATACTAGTGACTATTAGAACTAAAATATGACTAAAAAATAAAACTTTTAGATATATTTGTATTACAATTAAAATTAATGTGAATCTTAAATTTACTTTGCAATTTAAGACTACTTAGTTGATTGATTATATCCTTCATTTTTATTATTCAAAAACTAACCTTAGTAACTCCATCATAACTTATAATAGATTTAGCATCAATGAAACATCTTAGTTTTTAAACTTATTTGTGATCATTATAGTGGCTAATATTGTTTCTATCTCATTTGTAATAATAAGTCCTGTCTTTTCAAAAGCACTTTCAAAGTAGTAAGCACATCTTACAACATGTTATCTAAATCAATTAGCCCTAAAGCTAATTTAATTATTTCTAGTCAAATTTTCAATAAAGTAAATTTTATTATTAAATTTTTTTTTGAAATTTAATTTCATCATTGAACTTTGTTAACTATAAACGATGCAATAAATATGCTTTAATTAATGATAAATATGAAATTAAATTGACATGAACTAAACTTGATTAAAACCTAGAAGTCACGCTACACATTCTCCTTTATACAAAATAAATAATATAAAATATATTTTAAGGGTTAATTAGCAAAAATGAATTTTCAAATTATTACTCTTTCGTAGATATTATTTTATAAAATCAATTTATTATCCTTATTATTTACTTAATATATCTTCTATGAATGAAAATAGTATATAAAAATCACTCCATATAAGTAAGTAATTTTATTAATAAAGAGAATCCTTTTTAAATAACTTACATGTCTAATTAGTAGCTCATTTTGACAAAACAATTAATTTATTTTATAAAATATTCCACTACACCTATTCAATAATTTATGTTTATATTTAAAGTGATTTACATATAAATACGTAAAAAGGGTCGTATAGGACATATATACTCATATTCATCTAAAAAAGGATATTCATATAAAAAGAAAATTTGAGATGCGTAAATAACAAAACGTGTATAAAGCAACCAATCACTCTTTCTTTCTTATAATCGATATATATGCCTTGGATCTATTCAAAAAATCCTAATTTAGAGAATAAAAACTATCTTAAAGATCATTTATGTTCATAAGGTAAAGACCTTTGTAATTATTAAGATATAAATTTATTTTCATTTATTTTATGTCCACATTATCTTAAAAAATATCACCCATGTATATAAAAGATGTGAGAGTGCGAGCCTTGTAGCAACTGGTATGGTTACTCCTTTCTGATTGGAAGGTCATGAGTTCGAGTCACGAAAACATCCCTTTTGTAAGATAAAAAGGAAAGGTTACATACAATTGATGACCCTCTCTCAAACCTCGCAAAGCGGGGAGCCTTAAGTATTGGGGCTTTTTATATAAAAGATGTGAGACTCTCTTTTTTGCAAGTTGAACAACTCCATAATTGTAAAAACTTAATGGGATGATGACATGCTTTAGAAAGAAATGGTATAAATAAGGTTGTTTAGAAAATTAGCTAAGTACTAAAAGTTTTAAAGATGCATAAGTCATCCATTTCGGTCGAAATATAGCACTTAGACCATTTAGTAACGTTCCAACATCCTAATGCAATATTGGCACAAGTCATTGCATGAAAAATAGTTATTGGAAATTGGGAAAACATGGACAAAAAGATAGAAGCACAAATTAGGCATTTAATGCTTTGGTGGATTAAGCATAATGGTAGTTTATGTAGTTAATAAACTATCCATAGTTGAATTTTCCATTTGTATAGCATATTTGGACAACCTATTGACTTATCAATGACGGAAGTTATAAGTAAATGTTGTTCAAATTTATTATAACTGCTTAATAACCAACTTCAAATACATTTTTCTATAAACTTGATTCTTGTTGTTAGAACTTAAGGTGCCTTATTATGACCCTCATCATATCTATTAACTTTGTTATATATCAATAAAATTCCTTATTATATTATACTCCACGGTGGGGTTTAGCTCTATCTCAAAATGTGCCTAACACTTATGTATATAAGGTGTTTGATAAGTCTATTGTGAGACAACTTGGTTGTTAAATGTAAACTTACTCGAGAAAAACTTACAATTTCTTTTTATGTGTGAAGAAACATGTTTCTTCATATATATTATGTTGATTATTCATTTTCCAAGTCCTAAAATGTCTAAATCATAATGCCCACGAAATGTTTGATAACAAAATCACTAAATTAAGTTAGTGCAACTTACTATAATATAAGGCTATTTGTGCAAAATTTCCCAACCTTATCTAAACTATATAATAAGTGGTATCATAACATAATTTTAAGCAAATTTCAATGGCAATAACGGGTGAATACTATGTGGAACAAATGAGAGAAAGAATTATTTGGTTAAAGCAATTACTTGGGCCAACTTCGAAAAAGAAGGGACTTTTAATGATTGCTCAATGGGATGAATTTAATAAGGCATTGAAAAATATCCATAAAAGGCTAGATAACTTTATAAGCACAATTATATGAAACAATTTGGCGACTATCAATCTGCCAGTTATGGAAAAAAATCCAAATGTAGAACTTTTGGACTATTTAATAAATAATCATATGTGCTAAATATAAAGGAAATTCAAGATGTTATATAGGGTAAGGTTGTAAGGGTGCTATTTAGGGAGATACCAAATGTCTCTTGATAAACAAAAAGGGTTACAAACTGATCAGTAGTCTTGATGATTGCTTAGTAAGGATGTGTGATTCGATTATTGCATAACTGTATTTGATGACTTAGAAGCAACTGGATTGTTTTAAATTGATTTTTGAATCCTTAGTAAGGAACAATGATGTTGGCTTATCAATAATTGCCTCTGCATATTTATTTTGGACTAATAGCATAGATGAGAGTGCTTATTAATATAACATTTGTTATGATTCTTTTACAGGGAAAAGAAGGTTTTGTATATAACTTTGGGAGTACGTTAATAATTTTATAATGAAAAAGTTCAAAAAATTTCTTGCCGATAATGATGTCAAATTTCTTTTAGTAAGGAGATTTGTAAGACCTTCTTTTTAGTAAGTCAGACAATTTCATAATTGTGCGAACCATTAGAATGATGACAACATGCTTTGGTGAGAAAATTGTATAAATAAGGTTGTCTAGAAAATTGGCTAAATTATTAGAAATTTGCAAGATGCACAAAATTTTCATTTTGGTGGAAATACAAAACTTAGGCTATTAGGTGGAGATCCACAAAGCATTGATATGAAAATTTTACCGCTGGATATTGATAAAACTTAGACTAAAAGCTATAACACAAGTGAAACACTTAGAACCTTGGTATATTGTAAGGGAACTTAGTTGTTAGTTATTCACTTATTCAAAAACTCTTACAAAAGTTTCTAAATCATAACCTTTATTAAACTAAAATGTCGTAACTAAGTGTACATCGAGTTTAAGTTTGAGAGTCCGACCTAAAATCTTCCCTCAAAATGACTTTATTTTAATTTAACTTCCCAAAAAACATTGTTTTGATTTTTAAGTTTAAAAAATTCAAAACCAAAACAATGATATAATTTTAAGGATCAAACTCGGTCAAACCATTCTCAGGCCGCCTTTCCCCTAACTCCGCCCAACTCATGGCTAGGCCTACTAAAGAGGATAATTGTTTGGGTTTTCAAGAAATAGTACTTGTTCAATGATATTATCATAAACCTGTGCAGAAGCCAGACATTTAATGTCCCAATAGTTGAGTATTTGTTTAGTTAAATCAAAGACCTCTCAAAAGCGTGCAAAGATCTGCTCTCTTCGCGTAAGAATTTTGGAATAGACTTCTCTTAGAAGCTGGTTCAGATCGGGGGGAAAGGTAGACTGGTAGTGTTTACCTACACGAGTCATGTACAAGAGACGGTATCATATTGATTAGCATGATAATCCAAGTTTCGACAAAACAAGGAAATGGAAACAATTCTAGTGAATTGCTTTAACAAGACTAAGATCATTAACTAAATACCATATGCTAAAGCTTCACATATTTTAGTGCCCAGATGGCCTGAAGCCAAGAACTTGTTTAAGCATTGGTCCCACCATCCTCATCTGGTGGATCAATTGGCACCTCATGCCTCGGCCTATTATATTTTTCACGCAACTGCTTGATTGGGATAAAATCTCCGGCCGTGTCTGCCCCGTAGAATAGAAATGATAGATAGGGATGATCAAACCTGCCCTGCACATGTTTATGCACAGCCTTAGTATCAAGCCAAAGACCTGAAGCCTTTTGATACTATTCAGCATTGCAACTCACCCTGTCCAGTTGATCAGGAGGTACTAGATTTTCCTCAGCAACTGCAGTAGTGGCACAATATCAAAATCAAGATATTAGAACAGAGCCATCAACTTACAAGAAAATAGTATATATTCCAACTAAGTTATAGTTTACATCCCAATTCCCAAGGGAGAATAAGTACACAATTCAAAGATGAAAAGCCATAAAATTCAAGAGGGGAGAAAATTGAAGAATTGTCAAGTACCATAAGCCACCAGTAACTCAGGATCAGCGTGTACATCAACCAAAACCTGTGAAATAATGCCAAAACAGAATTGTAGATAACCGTATCTTCTAGAAGCGAATGGACAAACATCCTAGATGATACTGTCCTATTTTGTTGTTTAACATACAAATGCCTTACAATTATTTGTATCAAATAGACCAGAGAAAAACTTTAGTTAACTAATGTTACAAAAGTGTTCAAACAAGAAGCAGCTTTCATAGCGAAAGCAAAAGTATGGAGAGAATATGGAACAGGATCCTAAACCTGATAAAATGGCTGATTACAACCTCGAGACAACTTTTCAACCTGTGCAGTCTCCATCCATGAACCTGATTCACAGCAAACTGGATCCATTCCACACACAACAGCTCGATAGCCTGTGATTAGAAAATGGTTTCTATTATCAAAAGTAGCAAATAATAAAGGAAATGCGGCAAGAAAGAGAATAGAGCAGTACAACTCCACTCATCCACTCTATTAAAATTTATGTAATCAAGCAAGAATTTGCAAACTAAATCTCGAAGTGAAGAAGCACCAAAGCGTAAAACATCAGTTGAAATCATGCTAATTTACCAAAAACTTTGTGCCTCACTTTCTGTCCTAATCGAAATGCATAATCAACTTTTTCATGAGCCAGGGCTTTAGCTGATGCAGCCAAAGACTCAGCCTCCAGTTTGGAGATCTGGTCTCGTAATTGAGCAGCGATTGCATAATTCTCACTCTCTACTGCATTCTGCAAATCTGCCCTGCAAAGAAAGAATAATAGCCATTTACCTTAATCAAAACTGAATTAGTATAAACATTTCTACAAGACTAATTAACAAAGCCTACAATTGACTGAAGACAATAGGTCAATGTGACCCCCACCGTAGACGTACGATACTTAAAGCCTTATCTTGAGCTTCACTCTTTGAAGATGATCCCCTTTTTGCCTCCCACTGCTTGATGACCTCTGCTTCAACCTTTGAGGAAGAATTTTTAGTATCATTTTTTACGAAGCCAGCTTTCTCATATGGACAATAAATGAGATTGTTTTCAGTAAGCACACCTAATCTAAAATTTTCTATATCACAGTTGCAAAATGGTTTAAACCACAAAGATTTTCATCCATGACTCAATAACCACAGCACTTTTCCGTATCAGTGAAACCCAAATATATAACCTTTCTGTACATTATGATACGATATGATATGAAATTAACTACCAAAACAACCAAGCAACAAATGATACATGTAAGCAGGATCTGTAACGAGATCTAACCTCAGTGAGCTTGTTTCTCAGCTGCTGAGCAATGTCATACTGCTCCAAATTCATAGCATACTGCAACTCCATTACATCCCAACCAGCAAAAGCTTGTCAATAATGACCAGAAACATCCAAAAACAGTGACTAATGTGCAAAAACAATACCTAAAAGAAACCAGGCCAACCTGAACGCGTGTTGCTAGGTCTAGCTGAAAAAAGAAAATCAATATATCTTCATTAGCACTCTCGCTACGCTCGGAGCTGGCATCCAACTCCTGCTCACCTCTTTTATTGAACAACCATCCAGCATTAACCTTCAAATCCCTTACTCTTAGTTTGTTGGGGTTACAAGGAAAGTATAAACTCTGAAAACATTGTGACCCGAAGGGTGCATAAGGTTTTTTCATTAGCTTGAATTGAGTCCTCCAGGATGTGATTGACCCACAAATTCCACAGTTCCCAGATGTTGATAACGTGCTTGACGATAAACCTTGCAACATCTTTCTGCTAGGTAACGACTTCAGACTACAAACTTCACGCCCCTTCTAAAGGAAAGAAAAAACATTTCGTTTCTATAAATTTGTGAGGAACCTGGAAGCCAAATACAAAGACATGCAAGTTGAGGTAAATTAATGAAGAAACTCACCGGCGGTGGTACCGGAAACAGGATTAAGAATCGGTAACACGAGAAGTTTATCTGAGGGTGAAGGAGAAACGTGAAGTGTTTGGTTGTAGGGATTGTGTTCTGACTGTTGCAAGAAACAATGACACGTGGGCATGCGAGGAGATTTCAATTTTAGGCGATTATTATTTATTGGGAATGGAAATTTTCCAAATATTTAATTAAACCATAAGACGGGAGTCAGTGCTCTGTGTTGGTCTTTTGTGTTCAATTTCTCTAATGTTATGTTTTTAGGACGGACAGTAGCGGGACTGCAACCTGCCCCCGGCCCGGCCTCAAGTGATTTCGGTATTTGGACGGGAGTCAGTGCTCTGTGTTTGTGTTTTGTGTTCAATTTCTCTAATGTTATGCTTTTAGGACGGACAGTAGCGGGACTGCAACGTGCCCCCGGCCCCGCCTCAAGTGATTTCGGTATTTGAGGCGTCTAGTTTAGAATTTAGATAGATGTAATGTTGCTGCTGCTTTTGTATTAATTTTGTATCATAACGAAACGAATGACTTAATGGGCTCTTAGTGGAACTTGCTCCAAAATCACAATAGACTCCCCATTATCAGTAGGTGATGCACCTCGGGTTGTGGTTGCTCTTGAACTGCTTCGGTCGACGCTTATTAGACCAGCTACCAACTTGAGTTTTATGTATTTAAAATCACAATGCACAGAAGTTCCCTAAAAAGAAGATCAAATTGCGTTACACACAAAGATTAAGTCCCAATTCCTATGAAAGTCAACAAAATTTTCAGATACAAGTAGTTCCCTGATCACACCACTGCACCAAACACAACTTCTAAACCAGTCCCCAACTCCCCATCAACCCAAAAAAGTTGCATGAAACACAAATCATTAGTAATTGAATATCAATATCTGTCCATTTTGTCCAAAAAGGATCTTTACAAGGAAAAAAAAAAAGGAAGTAAAGAACAAAATAACAACACACAAACTATGCCCTTACATCACCTGCACCTGCACGCTATTATTAGGAATCATATCAAACAGAAAGACGAAAATTTCCCAAGAATTTTAACCTAATTTTGCAAATATTTGAGGATAGAATTGTATCAAATCAGCGAGAATAGATGCTTAACAGCAATAATTGAATTATGGGCAATGAAAAAAATCTGAGATCGTCCCTCAGTTTTATTCTGGCTTGATGAGCTTGCGATTTGCAGAGCTTATTTAGCCAGAGAGGATTTGGGAAATAAGAATCAACTCTTTTTTTCTATATTAATGTTTTTGGGTATTTTGCCTTGGAATATCTATACCACCCCCTTCAGTTTTCCAATTTACATCCTAGACCCTATACTCTACTATTCACTGTCGACGATTGTGCTGCGCTTGATCCGATACATTACAGGTTAAAGATTGGAAGTTGAGGTTCTTCTCTTGCTTCTGATATCTTCTTTAAAGGTTCGTCCACTGCAAGTCCAACACATTGTTGTTTTTGGAATTTGTTCTTTTTCCTTTTTCTTTAATTAGTAAAAGTAATACTAATACATGAAGTGAAAATGCGGAAAGCATTTAATCATTACATTAGGGCTTAAGCTAATCTCAACCTCTCCCCCCTTTGTGTCATTTCATTCCGGCCTTTTGTTTGAGCATAGAAATGAACTTCTCTCTATCTTCAGCCGTCATTCCCTCAGCAGAACAATCTCCGACACCCCACTCTGCCCCTCGTATGCAGTATTTGTCTTCAATCTCTTTCTTGTTCCTGAAATTTTTCACATCATATAAACCTCAGAATTTAGCCCCTCCCACACAACTTTCATTGACAACCTGCAAACAGATTTCAACGTTGTGTGGGGAAACTCTACTTTCATTCATACATTTCACAACAAAACTAGGACTTCAATGATTCCTCATGGACTGAAAAACTTGAACCAAATCTGAATTAGCGCTTCATTTCCAATACAATCACCACACTGCAGGGATATGATTTCAGAGGCTTGGCATATCTATGTCACGAGTTATGTAGTTATTTCGAATCTACCAATGAACATAAAGTCACTCAGAAGTAGCTGGAGTTCACTTACTTTTCTTTGTTGACTTTGGATCGCTCTAGCAGTTCCTTGAGAATACGAGATGATTTGAATCTCGCATCATTTTCCGCATATTTCTTTTGATTTTCTTCTGCAGAGGAATAGCAGATAAATTAGTAAGAAGCCATTCTCATTTCAAGCACGCAGCCAACTAAGAAAATCGATGGAAATATGCAAGAAATCAAACCATTGAACCGACTTAGAAAGTCAATTTGAGGAAGCTCTGGACCAGGGACAGATTCTATCCCAGAAAATCCTGACAAAAAGCCAGCCTTTGCTGAAACAAATCAGAAACTGATTCAACAGTAGTTACAGTGAGTGCTGACGCTAAAATATCACCGAAAATACCATGAAATAGACAAAACAGAGCAGGGCCTTTACTCAACAGACAAGATTTAAGTGTTATTTTAAAGGTGATTGCTTTTCAAGTTCAATTAACACAGCTGAAAAAAACAGTTATCAACTCTTGTTACCAAGCAATAATGATCTAAGCATATTAAAGAACATGAAAATACTGCTAAAGAAACCAGAAACCAGAAGGCAAAGAGTTTACGTTCACCTGGATTTGCAGAGAGAAGTAAGACAATAGAAGCAACTAAAGGGAGAGACTTGTGAATCAGGTTGCATTGGTGAGATAAATTACAAAACAAGGAACAACTTTTTGTTGATTTTATATTAAACCCAATGTGGGATTTCTTTTCAGGGTTGAGAAAGATCGATTTCGATTTCGAGACTATAAATCTTGGGGATTGGATCTGGAAGAGAGGCTTCGAAACGGAAAGGGTCTGCATTTCTCTCCCGGAGTAAGCTTCGTGGGAAAGATAAAAATTGGGAGGAACTATCGGTAGATATGTAATCAACGGAAATCCAATGACAAGGTTGTCGTGGAAATCGTTGGACCCACGTGTCGGATGTATATTCACACACGATTTGGAATCAAAGAACTGCACCACAGCACCATAGCTCAGATTACTAGCTAGAAGCCGTAACTTTGCTTTGCTGCTTCAGTAAATATCTTTTAGTAAAACCAACGGCTTTGCTGGGATTTGATTTCTTTCTTTGTGGTTTTATGTTGGGAAAGCCGATGTTGTGAAGCTGATCCTTAAAAATCCGTAAAATAAAATATTTAAAATTTAAACAATTTAATTGACATTAAATTATTATAAAATTAATTAAAATTGAATAAAATTTAAAATTTAAAATATAATTAAATATTAAAATAGATATTATAACCTTAATAATGGTTAAGTTAATATAAGTTAGCTATAATAAGTGCAGATACCAAATCTTAGTAAGGGATAGGGATGCTTGTCTAGAATAACGCGGTAAATCTCCTTACTCGACCTGACAATTCCTTACTAATACAAAGGCGGAAGCTCGTGAATTCATGATATAATATTGATATTGCAGACTGTTGTAAGAGAGAAGTCACTACCGAGGTAACTCTCACAGAGGTTTACTTTATAATCGAACTTTTATCATAAATCGTGCTTATCTTTGTACGGCAATTTCATTTCGGCTTGTTTAAGCAAGGTTTAACCTTCTCATATGAATGTCGCCGAATAATTCCGTTAACTCTCAAATATATAAGTGTTTAAAACATTTTTCTCGCACACAAAATAACACAAGTATATAATAGAGTAAAGAAAGCAAAAAGAGATATATATTTATAGCTGAAGCTAATCTTTCATTAATTCTCAACAAAATATTAACAAAAGATACAAGTACTTCCATCTCGAAACACTTACCAGAAATTTCCTACTCGAAGCTCTTACAATAAGAATCCCCCGAAAGCTCTAAACACTCAAAGCTCTCTTTTCTGAGTGATTTCTCTCAATGAGTGAACGACTCAATGATTGAATGAATAACTCTCAACTCTAAATGACTAAGTTAGAATCCTAATAGAACTCTACTAACTAAGATAACAATCTTATCCTTATCAGATTATATCAAACTAACCAATAGATGACATCCTCATCTAACTAGGACTCTATCTAATAAGATTAATTTACATCACATTAACAAGATAAAAGGTTACCCTATCGAGGAATGATTAACAAGATAAAAAATTACCCTATTTAAGAATGATTATCCTTATCCACGAAGATCTCCTAAATGATTGTCCTTATCTACAAAGATCTCCTCTATTTTCAAATGATTCTTCCACATGATCTTTATCTCTTAAAGCTGATGTTCATCCACTGTAATATTATTCGTAACATCATCATCTGCTACATCATTTACAGTTGCCATGTCACTGCTGATGTGTTTTCCAAGTCACCAAGGTCTATCCGTACATGGGTCCATAAATGCACGTCCATGGACAAGTTTATCTTTCATGATCAAGCTCACTTATGGTACAGTCTTATTGCTCCATGACTAAGTACAAGTCGCAATCAGAGTTAGTGTAAAACTTCGCATATTTTACATATTTTCAACCTGCCTCGTCGAAGTCAAGTGCTTATGTGTCTTTCCTCGCTCACATGCCTTCGCACACTCTCAGATCTCTCATGACTTAGTTCGCCAAGTCCGCACTACCTCGTATTTGAATTTCACATCTTGTTGAAGATTTCCGTTAATAAGTGTCTACGCGTGCGCACGTGTATCAAATCTCGCCTACTCTCAAGATCTTTACCGATACCTCCCACATCCCTCACCTACTTCGCAAGTTCCTCAAGTTTTGCTCGCCAACTCGCAAGATTTCACCTTGTTCCCCACATTAACACGCATTTCTCATGCCGACCTGCGTGCCAAGCATTGGCCAAGACTCATCAACACTCACATGATCCCACAGTGTGAACTCAGGAGTCTAACAAACCACCTCCCACTAGAAGAATTCGACGTCCTTGTCAAAATAATCTGTGGGCACTCCTCCACGAGTGGTTCTCTCGAAAACTCCTTCGTCAACTGTCAAAGACTAGAGTAAGTCTATTCTTCCATTGGCACCTTTCCCACATGTTACTTCCTCTTTTTGTCGAGTTTGTTTTTACATGGGTTCTCCTCCACAAGGCCTATTGTTGGCTTCCAAGTCTTGGTACTTATTATAAAGCTACTTTACAAGAGGATCGAGTAAGGATTATATACAAAGACTCCCAGGAAAAGTTCACCACGACCAACTGTTGACTTCACTGCAGCAAACTTTGAAGATCAAGCAAAAAGGTCTCTCGAGAAGAGTTAGTCGTGGCCAACTTTTGGCTTCGCAGAATCAAACAAGAGCATCTCTCGGGAAATGTTCGTCGCGGCCAAGATTTGGCTTCATCGCGGCGAAACCTTCGAATAGATCCGAACCATCTAACACTAAATGTACATACATCCTTTCAACACAACACAAATTCCATCACTATCAACAATTAATAATCTCAACCAAGAAGATAGATATGTACGTGTACGACAGAAACTTCTTCAAATCTTAATCTCATTACTAAATCAAAATAGAGTTTGAATACAGCTTTAGTTACATATCAACAACTACATCAATAACTTGATACAAAATACAAATGAATGCTCATGTTTGATATGCTTATAAAGCTGCCCAAAAATAGTCGAACTAACTTAGTTACAAAGAACTATCTTGGAGTTTGCCCAAATGCCTTGCAAGGATCGCTAACCTTCTCGTCCTGCACTTGAGGAATAAAAATAATGGGTTGAACTACATAGCTCAGTGACTAATACATTTATGGTTATTGGTAACGAGCCACACCAAATTCAAGCACGCGCGCGCACACACACACACACATATATATCTCATTTTATTTAGCAATTCAATCATCAACCGTTCTAGCTCAAAACTCATAGTTAAGGAAGTTATCACATAACACATAACATGTATAA
>JANIIA010000003.1:23648846-23671876 GCA_027478495.1 Erythroxylum alaternifolium
TTCTTTTTGTTAGATTTTTGTCCCTTTCTAGCATACACAATCGTTTGATTTTAGTCATAAATTACGAGTCGCAATATCTTTTTTCCTTATTTCCTAGTTTAGAATCACTTTAAATTATTGGCACGCTCGCAAACACATTCACACTAAAACAAAGGGCTACATGTTAACCTTTAATCAAAATAAAGGCAAACATATTTTTGGCAAGCCCGGTGGGACCACGCAATGACGAAATCACAATTTAGTAAGAGTACTGACATTTCCATCAGTGGAGGTGATGATATGGAAATTGTTGCAATAGCAACGCAGGAAGATCAACCTTAATCCGTTGAGTTAAGTCAAGCAAGCAACATTGAGATCCTTTTAATAAAGGTTCTGGAGGCCATGGAGAAATCGATAGCTAAAACGGACACTCTCTTGAACACTTTGGAGAGTAATCAAAAAGAGATTTCGGCCGCGATCAGTGGATCTGCCATGCCAGAGAAAAACAAAAGAATAGGCGGAGGAGGGTCAAGCAAGACACTGCCTCAAACTGAATCGCCAGCCAGCAAGGTACCAGTGGCTGTGGAAAATCAGTCGGTGGCACTTACGGCCACTCCAACTGAAAGTGAGGAGTCAACAGCCCAGGCCGCCAAGTTAGGAGAAACTTCTTCTGTAAAGGAGCTCAGGGGGAAATCCACCAGGATTGACAGCCCCAATAAGGAGAAACAACTAGCGTCCACTTATCAGCCACCACACAAAAGGGATGAGACACCGAAAGCTATTTTGCCTCCGGTTTCCATCAACAATAAGACCCTTGTTCAGTTCCACAGCCACACTGGAATAGCGACTCAACCTTACCTTTATGAAGAGGGAATGAGCTCAGGAGGCAATAGGAGTTTGGTACTAACCATATGCAGGCCTTCAAAAGGGGTACGAGTCACTAGGTAGTTCAGCAACTTGTGATCATGGACCAGGCGATGTATGAGCAAAACACTTAAATGATAGATCATGTCACCAGGGATGAGCTGCGCGAGATTGCCCAAGAGTTATATGGGCCCAGTTTAATCAAATTGTTCGACCTGAATTTAGGAAGCCTTATCCTGAGTTTATTGACAGGGAAGCTTTTCCCAGGGGTGTAAAAATTTGGAATTTTACATTATTTTCTAAAGAAGAGGGACAGTCTACCATCAAGGACATAGCAAGGTTTACCACTCAATGCTCGAAATTTTCTAGCTACGAGAACTACCAGTATCTAATCTTGAAATTGTTCCCAAATTTGTTAACTGGAGCTGCTTTCTCTCAGTACGTGTCACTGGCAAAAGACTCCGTGTTTGGTTAGGCAGACATGGTAAGACTCTTCCACACTCAATTTTACAGAAGTGAGCCTGAAGTCAGTATCGCAGATTTGTCCAGGCTTACTCAACATACTGGAGAAAAGGCCGATGATTTCACTACCAGGTTGAAGCGAATGAGAAACAAGTGCAGGATCAATATTCCGGAGACTGAGTTCGTGAAGATGGCGCAGGAAGGTTTGGACTTGGAGCTGAGGAAGAAATTTCAAGGCATAAATTTTAGAGACTTTTTCGAGTTGGCTATGAAGGTGACAGAATAGGAGGAGTTGCTCAAAGAACACAATAAGCTGAAAAAGAAAACCATGGGGACTTATTTCAAAGAAGTCCATAACACTGAAGTAGAAGTTGTTATAGCTGTCGTATCTGATACTGGAAGCATAGTGTGCCCACATCTGGCAAAGATGCCTCCTAGAATGCAACAAAATAGCGATAAGAAGGGGAACAACTGTACTTTCGATGTAAGTAGGATGTCTGAAATTTTCGATTATCTAATGAAAATTGATTTTATTTCTTTGCCAGAAGATCACGTTTTGCCTACCAAGGAGTAGATGAAGGCCAAAGACTATTGCAAATATCATAATGCATGGACTCATTCCACCAACATGTGCTGGTCCTTCAGGAACGTGATTCAGGATCGCAACAACAGGAAAACCCTCAAGTTCCTAGAAGAAGCAATGCTTATTGACAAAAACCCATTCCCAGTGGAGTCGGTAAATGTAGAAAGTGTTGATATGAGGAATTGACTCAACCAAAAAAGGAGGCGGGAGCATACGAATCAAGTGTAGAGGCCGAAAGGGTGAAACATGTGGAAAAGGAAAGACGACCTAACAACTGCCTCTAAAAGTCAAGAGAGAGTCAGTGCACTATAAAGGATCGGTGACCGGGTCCCCGAAAATAATAGTGAAGTTGATGCCCAAGTAGCCATCAACCCTAGTGGTCACCCAAAATTTATCAAGCCACCGATGCCCAAAAAAGCTGGAGAGTGGGTTCAGGTGGAAAGAAAAAGGAGAGATAAAAAGAAAATACTTACTGCTGCTGAGAAAAAAGCAAAAATGAGAAAAAGAAGGTGGCAGCGCAAAAAGTTGGCTGAGAGACTATTCCAGGAAAAAGAAAAACTGGAAATAAAACTTTAAATTCAAACCTAGGCTCACTTGGTGGAGAAACAAAAGATGCTTGATAAAGGGAAGAAGTTGGCCAACATGACCAGACAGATGGTTGAGCACTGTGAAAAAGGAATTCAGAAGGAAGGCAACAGAGGATGGTGATATCGAGGAATAGGAAGAAGGTTACTTCAACGTTGGTGATCCCCCTATTTATTACCTGGGCGCCGCTTCAGTGTTATTGCCAGCTATTTTCCACCATGTTGATCCAAAGAACGAAGTGGAGGACAAGTCAAAAGATGAAGAAAAAGTTTGAGCTGCAAAAGAAGAACAAAATCCAGCGTAGAAATTCTCAGAGAAAACGCAGAAGACCGAGGAGAGCAAAGCTCTGACGTTCGACAAGCTATTAACAGTGAATCACACTAAGCCACTGTACATATGGGCTTGTGTCAATAGGAAGCCACTGAACATAGTTTTGGTGGACAATGGAGTAGCTGTAAACGTGATCCCTTTGAAAGTGTTATTAGGATTTGGGAAAAGAGAAGAGGATATCATTGCTACAGACTTAGTGGTGATTGGAGTAACTGGGGACGTGGCAAGAACATTGGCAGTAATTCTGCTACAAATAACAGTAGGAAGCAAAACGTGTGTGTCTGCTTTCTTCGTAATCAATACAAATGTAAGTTATAAGTTACTTCTGGGTAGAGATTGGATTCACGCCAACATGTGTGTGTCGTCCTCTCTTCACCAGCTCTTATTGTTCTGGCATGGTGACAATGTGGAAATGGTAAAGGCAAACAATAATCCTTTTAAAGCGGAAGTCAATTTAGTGGACACCTGTTACTACCAGGGAGATACCACACCAATTACTTTTGAAGGTTTGGACAAAGTTGGCAGACCTACAATAATGAAATTTGCAAAGACAAGCATTTGCTGCTCCAAGCAACTGGTGCTAGTGAGAAGAATAAAAGTATCAGGCCTTTTAGGCTGATGGAAGAAGACATTGGCTAATTAGGCCAATGATTGCTCAAGAAAGTGAGGAAAGGTGGTTAGTAGCTGTAAGGGCCATCCAGGAAGTAATTTTGCAGCAGGCCAGGAAACAATTAACAGCCAACTATGAAGTTGAGATTTTCATAACAGAGTTAGTTTATGAGGGAGAAAGCCCAGAAATAATAAGAGATGAAATAAGTCTGAAGGAGCTACAAGTCACACCATCCAAAATGGAAGATGAGAGACTTCAAGTAAAGGACCCTCTAGAAGAAATCAACTTAAATACTGCCGAGGATCCTAAAGTAACATACATCAGTGGGCTTATTAATAAGGAGTTGCGTGAGGAAATAATCAAGTTGCTTCACGAGTATAAAGACTGTTTTACATGGGATTACAAGGATATGCCAGGCTTAAGCTAGAGTTTAGTGGAACACTGACTACCTATCAAGCCTGAATTTCGTCCTTTTTAACAACCACCCAGGAGAATGTCCAAGGAAGTGGAGATGAAGGTGAAAGAAGAAATAAAGAGGCTTCTCAAAGTAGGCTTCATTAGACCAGCTAGGTATACTGAGTGGCTGGTAAATATAGTCCCTATAGCAAAGAAAAATAGAAAAATTAGAGTGTGTGTAGATTTTCGGGACTTAAATGCCGCCACACCCAAGGATGTGTATATAATGCCGGTTAGTGACATGCTTATTGATGCCACTGCCAACCATGAAATATTAACATTTTGGGATTGTTTTGTTGGTTATAATCATATCAAAATTGCTGAAAGTGATATTCATAAAATAACGTTCCAGTGTCCAGGAGCAATCGGCATGTTTGAATGGGTTATTATGCCTTTTGGGCTAAAGAACGCTGGAGCTACTTATCAAAGAGCCATAAACCTCATTTTCCATGATATCATTAGGAAAATTGTGGAAGTCTACATCGATGATGTAGTTATCAAGTCTAAAAAACAGCGTGACCATGTAGAACATCTCAGGTAAGGGTTTGAGAGACTGAGGAGACACTAGCTCAAACTCAATTAGTTAAAGTGTGCTTTTGGAGTCAGAGCTGGAAATTTTCTTAGATTTCTGGTCCATCAGAGGGGCGTGGAGGTTGACAATAACAAAGCGTCCAAAAGCTACTATAGGCAAAGGCATTGGCTAAATGGTTTTCTAAATAAGTCAAGGGCCACCATAAAGCTTATATCTATAAGCCCAATGGTGCAGGGGGCAAATGTTTACACAAAAAAATAAGTTCGGCCCATTTTTACTGTTTTGGACCGAAAACTTGAAACCCAAAGGAAAGCCCATGGTTTGGAGTCCAAAAGAAATCCATTGACCCTAGCCCATCAGATTCCAGTGTCTAACGAAGAGGAAAGTAGTAGAATTGGAGTTAGATTAGGAGTTTAAAAGTCCAAGATAAAAAGGAGATAAGATGATAAGCTTGATAGACATCAGCCCAAACTCTATCTCTATTGGATATGATAAAGTTTATCCAAATTTTATTTATATCTAGTAAGATAAAATTTTATCAGGATTACAAGTTTAACTGCAGTAGGACACTCATCATCGTTGGCTATAAATAGAAGTTTTGAAGTAGAAAGAAGACTCTCTAGCCTTTGACATATCAAAAGCCTGGCAGCCCAACAAACCTATTAGCTTATTTTTATTTTCAGCAATCCTCTATTTTTTCCTTAGGATTAGTTTTTTCTTTTTAATTGATTATAGCAAATTTTAATTTCTTAGTCATTGTGTTTTGTCGAATTGTTTACTAATAAAGCAAAGTTCTTTTTGTTAGATTTTTGTCCCTTTCTAGCATACACAATCGTTTGATTTTAGTCAGAAATTATGAGTTGCAATATCTTTTTTCCTTATTTTCTAGTTTAGAATCACTTTAAATTCTTGGCACGCTTGCAAACACATTCTCACCAAAACAAAGGGTTACGTGTTAACCTTTAATCAAAATAAAGGCAAACAGAATTATATGATTTTTAGCTTTTTATTACTGTTAGTATATTAGGTGTTTGTTAATGCATTGAAGTCAGAAAAAATTAGATTGTAAGAATAATATAAAATTGGAGTGGTTAGCATGGAGGAGTAGAGGTATTATAATACTAAAAAATTAAGAGAAAAAGGAGAAAGGAATAATTAATATTGGTAACTATAATTTCTTTCTTTGTAGTTTGAAAGCTCTCCTTTTAACACTGATAAGTTCGTGGGGAGTGTGCAAGGCCTGTATTCTCAGTGATCTCTGATCATCAATCTCACCCTTGGAACACTCCAAGATAAATAGACTAGTTTCAAGTTTAGCTTGAAATTTTCTAATACTTAAATTTGATCCAAAAAATTTTGACCATAATAATTAGATTTTAGGCTTTTTAAAATTTAAAATTTTATTCATGATTTAGACTAATATTAATAAATCTGAGATGCATTTGAATTAGTTAAGTTAAAATTTAAAATTATAATTTTAAATTTATATCCATTTAAAAAGTAAGTATAAAGTAAAAAAATATACATTGGAATCTTTTGTAAGAAATATGATATGATATTATTGCCCATATTTTCTTTAGGCCATATTAAACTTAGCTTAAGGTTTTTCTTTGTTTAATAGTATATTAAATCTTGATCATTAATTTAGTACTCGATGGACTTACAAGATTTAGTGTAAACAAAGGAGCGTATATAAATTAGTCCTTTCTTTACCTAATCAAGTGCAGACAAAACAAATACAGAAAGAACGAGTTATCTATCAAGCTATCTGTTACATAATGAGGGTTATAAGAGATAAACTAGTTTGTGATTGTTGAAAGTTTTCTTTCTATATCATGACGAATTCCCCTCAAGAAAAGTGATTTATTCCCTTCATTTATGTGGTTATTATTATATTTAAGATCCTGATTGGCATGAATGATTAACGTATGATTCATTATTTATGTATGATTTATGTATTTAATGTTTGAATAATAAAATATAAAAACTTACGTGTGTGATATAAGAACCTCAGATTTTGAATAGATAATAATCCTTATTCTTAGTATAATTGATTTGATGATTGTTTCAATTACGATGTTTTATAAAAAAAAATTGATGCCACCGCTCAAGATCTTACCATGAGTCTGTTTACTTCTCTCTCTGGACGTTCCTTGCTTTTTATGTTCGGTTAGCTTGTAAGACACAAGATAAAAGTCTTTAGAACAAAAATCCAAAACCCAGACGCACTACATACGTTCATTGGACGTCGCATCTTCTGGGAGAATGGTGGGCCAACACCATGTGATTCTCCTTGGATAACGTTTCTTGGCGAACATTCATATCTTTCATAAGATACTGTTGGTTCCATTAGGGTACAGATCATCTGTACCCCTTATTCTGTACCCTCTGTCCCTTTTTGATCTCAATCATTCAATTTATTGCATTGAATGGTTGAGATCAAATGGGTACTGGGTAGGTACAGATTAAAGGGGACAGAAGATCTGTCCCCCTTGAAATCTACCAATAAAGCAACACGCTACCGACACGAATCATGAGCTTGTCCCTGTAAGACTTGCGTGCCACTCACCAATAATATCTCACAATCTCAAGTCACATGTAAGCAGTCAAACAAATCCACTTTCCATATAGATCTCTGTCCCTAGCCGATCCCAGAGAACACTTTACCCTCTTGGCAGTTATCCATGGAACCAACTGAGTCTCACCACAAACCCTCAAAGCATCACCAAACATCATCATCCGATCTTTTGTCCAGCGCCAAGTTGGTGGCAGAAGCAGCACAAGCCACGTTCCGCCATGACACTGACAAATTAGACAAAGGAAGGGTCGCCGGAGCCGCCGCCGATCTTCTCGACGCCGCCTCTCATTACGGCAAACTCGACGAGAACAAGGGAATTGGCAATTACATGGAGAAAGCTGAGAACTATCTCCGCCAATACCACACTTCCCATTCCAGCACCACCGCCACTCCGACCACCTACTCAGCCCCCGCCCACGGGGAAACACGTCCATCGCCGTCGCATGGAATTGACTACGGTGGAGAGGAGAAGAAATCTGAAGGTGCGCACGGAGATTACCTGAAGATGGCTCAGGGATTTCTGAAGAGCGATGAAACAAAGCCCTCCTCACATGGAAGTGAGGGTAGTGAGAAGAAATCTGAAGGTGGGTACGGAGACTACATGAAGATGGCTCAAGGGTTTATGAAGAGTCACGAAACAAAGCCATCTTCACACGGAAGTGAGGGTGGCGGAGAGAAGAAATCAGAAGCTGGCTTTGGTGACTATTTTAAAATGGCTGAAGGGTTTTTGAAGAAGTAATAAAGTTTAATCATCGTCGTCACCAATAACAAGGGGGAAGGTTGTGAATCTTTCCCCTGCCAATAGATGTGGTGTGTAATTGTGTTTCTCAGTTTGTGGCTCATGAAATGAATGTTACCCCAGACCCAGAAGTACTGGATCACGGTAACTTGTAACAGCTTTGTTGTAATGCGATCGAGATAAATCCTGTCTTTGATAGATACATCTCGTCTATCTTCAAAATCTGAAACTTCCCTTAATTAATATATCCATCATCTGTCTTCGTCTGACACTTATCGTAATTAGCTAATCTCCTTGTCGACTTGGCGCAGTTTAGTTGTCCATTACATTTTTATTTTCTAGATTTAGTGAATTACCGTTATCATGTTATGTTACTCTAGGAAACTAAATGATTTTTAAAAAACCTTTTTATTCAATATTGACAATATCGTATGGAGGATTGTCTGCCGCCACTTGAAATTGCAATAGAGCATTAAGCTGATCCGTGTATAAAGAGTATATCTAAAAGTAAAGAGGAGCCAAAATCGAATTGTGGTTATGAGAACAACCGAAATTGTCTTTGACATTTGAACTCAGGAGCTTTGATCTTCTAATAAAAATGTTTCTATAGGGTGTGATTTGTTAATTGTTATACAAGAGAAACTTTTATTTTCTTAAATTATATCAATCTTCAAATTAATCTGCACATATCTTAAATTAATTTGCGTTTATTTAATAAAAGTAGACTTTCTACCATGAAACGACTTTTTTTATTGAAAAATTTAAGGGCTTCACTTTGAACCCCAATTGGTATAATATTATTAAGAGATTGCTTTAACAAAATTTAAACATTAATGCTTCAATGGTTATGTTTTACATAAAATTGCGATCCAAGCTTGTAATAGAGTTTTTAAATGTCTATCTCAGTGACTGCAATTAAAGTGAACCCTTCACATATTGACCTTGTTCGGTAAAGAGAGGATCAACTATTTTTTAGCTGTTATATTCAAATTAGCTGTTTAACCCATATTAAAAAGTTGATTATTTATTTAATTAAGAGCTAGTTGAGTTGACTTATTCAACTCAACCAGCTAATTTTTCACAAGTTCGTTAACTGGAGTGTTTGGAAATAGCTGATTGACTTATGACGTTATTGCCTCGACTTTACTCTCTTGTCTGCTCTCGTCTCATTTGTCATTAGGTTATCTAGAACGTTTCTCACATCTCTGTAACTCTCACGTCACAACGGCCATCTGAAGTTCCAAGGCCTCACCCAGCCGAAAAAAAATTCAAACTTCTTTCTTTTAAGATTGTTTGCTAATTTATTTCTGGCTAAACATGTGAACTGTTGAAAGGAAACAAAATTATGAACTACTATTTTGAGGGTAATTTGTGTGGTTAATTCTCTGTGTGTGTCTTGACTTTATCTACTTGAAATTTATGAACATCGAGCACAATTGCTTTACCATCCTTTAGACACACTGCAAAGTTACGGGGAGGAATAATTGCAGCAAAATATTAGACGAACAAGGAGGCCACATTCGGCATTCTTTAGGCATAACTAACACATACCGATTTCCCCATTATAAGACTTTCTGAACTTACTTATATATATACTAGACCTTTAAAAAATTGAGCGTTTAATCCCAACCATTCTGTTGTCGGCTTTGTTTTATGTTTATCAATAATTTCTTTTGAGATTCCACATGTTAGATCTATTGTTTATTCAATTCCTGTGTCATTGAATTACATCTGGTTAGTAGGACAATCAAATAATGATCACCCAATTAGTGATTATGCTTGCTAAAATTTTCCATTGTTAAGTCTAATAGTTCTGTCTTGCAGTATTATTCAAAAGGCTGTAGTAATGCGCTAGAAGTTTTGAAAGACGTCCTTGATGCTATTGATTCTCAGAATCCTGAGGTATACTTTCCGCAGACTGTTTCTCTTGTTTTCTTTCCCATCTTTTGGGTGTTCCTCTCCTGTAATTCAGTTTGGATATGAGTCAATAGACATCTTCTCTTACCCCTTTTAATACTGATATAAGAACTGCAAGTATAGTATTTCTTGGAATTGATCCACACAAAAGGCATCTGTTTCTTATCAAATCTTTGTAGAAAGAAGCCAAATTTACTAATTAACAATGACCTTGATCTTTTATATTATAATGTTTAACTTCACTCTAGTTTGAGATTTTTGAGATAAGCTCATTGCAAGCAATCAACATTTATCTGTCTCTGTGTTGACTTGATTCCTCAAAAAGACCTAATGTTGTTAGTGTCAACAAAAGAGCAAGCATTAGATTATAGTTTTGAAATATGGGATTCTATGAATTTCATGTTACTTGGTTCTATATTAACTAACTTGGAACACATTCCTAATTCTTTAGAATTAACATTTTATCAGGTTGCAAAGAATGGGTTTCCTCTTGTTCTTGTAAAGCAGTGCTCATTCCAAAAGCAGCGAGTAATGCATCTTGTGTTGACTTCTCGATAGGGGCACTTTTTGTATTTTCGATTTGTAATGAGAAACATTTATGTAAACAAGGTTTGTGTTACGGGTTGAAATTGTACGTGTTACTTCCAATTAGTTTAGCTGCATTTTGCATTGTAAATTATCATCATGCAGTTGTGATTGCCTGAGAACTTGGATTTTATGCCTTCACCTTTTTTTTGGAGCAATAATAGAATTAATCTAATTGATAACATAACCTGTCATATTGTCCTATTTGTTCATTGCAAGTTTTGATTGTTGAAATTTGATTCTTGCTCGAGCCTGGATGATGAAAAATAATCGTATGGATGTTGCTTTGTCCTGGTACAGGGATGAAAAGGTGGTCTCTCGAGCAATCGAATTAAATGAACAGTTTTATAAAGTTTTAACACGACATGAAGTGCTCCTCTCGGGTACATCTACTTTTGCGGACAGGTCAACAATTTCAAATGGTGTTACTTCAACACATAATTGTAATCACGAAGAAACAGAAGAGGAGGAGGAGACAGACGAGTGACTATTTCGAAAGTCTATTTTAATGTAGATTGCCTTTCAGCTAACGTGTCTTCATCCTTCAAAACTCTCTAACATGGAAACAAACTGATGAGTCTCTTGCAGACCAAGGAAATATTTCTTTAGAGCATACGCCTAGCTACCTTGAGGTTTTACCGGTGTTTTCATATCAATAATGTTATTGCTTATAGAGAAAACCAAAATTTTGAACTCTGCGACATTACCTTTGGTGGTTTGTATAAATATATTTCCCATGGTGTATTTTTTTAATTCATCTAAGACAGATTAAGTTTGAACTCGAGCTTACAATATTTTTTTTGGGTTTAATTAATTATCAAATTTGATAAATTAAATTAAGTTTAATCAATAATCTTAATTAAATTTGTTCTTCAAGCATCAATCATCACCTAAAATGAAAACACATGCTTGAATCTTGAAATCTAAATAACATGGAAATCAAACAACTTAATCATGTCTTTATAAGTTATTTTACACATAAACAGTTAATACTAAATAGCTAATTTTACCAAACATCTCTAACAAACAGCTAATGCAATCCGCTGGTCAAATCAACTATTAATTGATTGCCAAACAGGGCAATTATTTCTGCACCAAATATACTTAAATAGCTCAATTTCATATTCCAACAATATAATATATTTTCTGTTTATTTTCAAATATCAATCATCAGATAATTTTTATAATAATAGTTATTATTAATACATAGACTAAGTGAATTTGTGGTATATAAAATATTTTATTTTACAATAATCATAATGACTATAAAATTTATTACTAGATAGGCCATGGAAAGCGCAAAAGGCAACGTCAGCATGGGCAAAGGTAGACAACACTCAAACGACAGCGTTTCTACTCGTTATCAGTTAACCTTCGAGGCGTCGACTAATTCCAAGGAAAACTACAGAACAAATGAGAATTCACATCATAGCACAGATCGGGAGACAGAATTTGTTCCTCGTTGGATCTGTGTTTTACCAACTCTCTGTTTCTCACCAAATTTTTTTTTGGCTTTAAAGCTAAAGTCTTTCGTTGTAAATGTTTGTACGGATCATCTCAACACCACAAGGTTTTCAACAGATCTGTCCATTCTAATGTGTCGTGTTTTTTAACCGATTTTGAGGTTTTACGGTTTCGTCGTCGTTGGAGAAATGTTTCTGATTCTGAATCTTCAACAATTACTTGAAAGTTGAATCGAACGTCCGGCTTCACGATGTGGGGTTTCGCTTCCAATGCCATCGCAGCCATGGGCTTGAAGAAAAACTCCGGTGAGCCTTCGATTTCCCATGTGCCTGATTGCTCCGACGACGAAGACGACTATTCTAGTGGCGGCAGAGAAGAGGGACTGGAATGTCCCATTTGCTGGGAATCGTTCAATATCGTCGAGAATGTGCCTTATGTGCTGTGGTGTGGCCACACACTTTGTGGAAATTGCGTACTTGCTCTTCAAGGTGCGGTCTTTGAGTTCTCTGGTAAAAGGGTCGCCCTTCCCTTGTTCATTTCATGTCCCTGGTGTCACTTGTTCTCGTTACGGCTGGTCTATTCCGGCGGTCTCAAGTTTCCTCGCAAAAATTTCTTTATTTTGTGGATGGTTGAGAGATTGAACGATGACAGAGTGAAGTTTAGTTCATCTTCTTACGGGGGGAGTAGGCCAATTTGGCCTACTGGTGCAGATGAAGATAGTGGCAGGGTTGTTAGGAGGAATTCATATGATCAAGGTCGCAGATTGGTTGGTTTTGTTGGTGATGGTGACGATAACATCAATGCAGAGAGGCATCATTATTATTCGCTATATAAATCTCTGGACTTTTTCATTCATTTCACGACCAAGTTCCCATTTGTCATCATATTTCTTTTTATTGTCTTCTTTGCAATACCCCTCAGTGCCGTCATTCTAGTTCTCTACTTAATGCTTACAGTAATTTTTGCAGTACCGTCTTTCTTGGTATTGTACTTTGCATACCCTACATTGGCTAGGCTGTTGAGGGAAATAATCTCCTGAGATTTCTTTGGTTCGTAAGTTCTAGGGATCTTCTGGCTCCGTCATGGTCTTGTTCCACATTCATTTAGGCAATGGCGCAGTTGTCAACTATTAAGTTTCTCTATTAGAAAGCAAAATTTGATGCTACTCTAAGATTGAATTGCTAAATGGCCTTGATCTTTCAGATTGTACTTGTAATTTGAGTGGATAGGCAGAGTTAAATTCAATGTACTCTTGTACAAGCGACTACTGCCAAGTATTGTATTACTAGTTGATTGTTTTCTGATGTCTTAATGGTTTTCTCCTGTTTGATGTACCGAGTAGAATGTTAAAATATCGGTATCTATATTTGGTTCTGTAACTTTCATTCATCAATGTTTATATCACCAAATGACAATCCTCTTTGTTACAGAAAAGTCAAATTGAACAAGATGTCGCTTTGTTTTCAGTTGGTAACAGGAGCACCTTGACTTAATTATTTCACCCGTTCCACATATTGATAATAGTCATAATGCAACGTTCTCAAGCCTTTCTCTATATGATGTTAAAAATTTAATAAAGCTTATTTGATGCTTCCAGGCCCCAGGAAGGCTACACTACTACCTGCTTTAAAAGATATTTCCTGATTTCCTTATTGCATTTGCCCTTTCTTTTGCTTTGAACTCCTCAGAGTGAAACTTTTCCAAGACTTTTAACTGTCTGCTCCAGTTCACTCTGCGGAATATCAACTAGCCCATTGGTATCCAATGCTTAGTTTGAATTGAATAAATGTAAATTAAATAAACCTATTTTTTGTCCACATGCTGCCTTGCTTTTGCTTTCTGCTTGTTAGTGAAAAAGAAAGAGGAGATATCTAGTTGCATTCATTTGGAAATTGCAGGGTCTTTATATATCTAGAATTCCCATATATCCATATATTGCTTGCATTATGAACTAGAATGACTCTCTCTGTCTTGAGATTCTGTAAAGTTAATTATAACAAAATGAATGGGTACCTAGTTATGATTTTTATCAAACTCAGCCTTTTCGCAAGAATCTGTGCTTAGATCTCCTTTTATTAGGTTTTATTGTTGTTTGCTTTGGACCTGATTCAAAAATGTTTCAAATCCTCCCCTTCCCTTTTACATTGGGATTGCCGACACTTTAAGTGATGCGATCACATACGCTGCAGCTGCCACTGCGGTCACTTGTTTCGTTTCATTAGGAACATAATCGCTTCATTTGTCCAGAAAACTGCATTCGGAATTAGTACTAAGTGGAATTTAAGGGAGCACTTAGTTTACATGGCATTTAGAATGAGAATGAGAATGAGAATGAATATATTGAGGAATGAGAATGAATATAATCATTATAATTATTATGGTTGGTTAAGATGAAAGAATGATTACTGTTAGCATTGATGGTAGTTGGTTTGTTAAAAATGTTGAGAAATAAAAATTTGTTAAAATTTTATTTTATATCAAATTTTAAATATATTTTAATTGATTATATTTAATTTATGTATCCTATTTATAATAACATAATGTTTAAAATCAAGTATATTGCGGTATTTCCTTTCTAATAGCTCTCGAAGAAAAAATACTCCAATATTTTATTGCATCAACATATCATTAGTTACATAATATCCTCAAAATATAATTTAATCATCTAAAATATTGTACAATTCATCGACATAACCATAATATCCATCATTCTATTACTATAGTAAAATCAAGTAACATAATTTAATACAATTTACATTCCCCCAATAATGCAAATGATGTTATATTTTAAGTAATTAATGAATAATATTTTAATTAATTACATTGTAATTAACTAATTAATTAATTAATTACATTTTAATATTTTAATTAACTATACTTTTATCTTAATTAATTCATTAATTATATTTATATTTTAAGTAATTAATTTTAATTAAATATATTTAAATTAATTACATTTTAATTACTTATATTTAATTAAAAAATTAAAAAATATTAGTATTTGCAGGAATCAAAATCATTCCTCCCATACATGAAGGGTATGAACTATTACCTAAAATTAGAGTATAAGAAAACTATTCAATCATAATAAATAACTAACTATTACTATTCATTCATTTCCTAATTATTTATTCCCATATCCCTTAACCAAGCACCCTCTAACTCGTTTGCCTCCACAATTTTCAAAGAAAATTAATATAAACTTGAAAGGCTTGTGGAATCTAACTCCTTTGCGCTAACAAATTTCGAAGAGAAAATAATTTTGATAGGTTTGTGGAATCTATCTCATTGACAAATTTAAAAACAAATTAAGATAAACTTATTAAAGTAGAGTCTTGACTCCTTTATCATGAAAAATTTTAGAGGACATAGCGTCTAGCTTATTTGCTTTAAAATTTTTCAAAGAAAATTCAAATAAACTTGGTAAGCTTATGGAGTTTAGTTTCCTTACCTTATCAAATTTCAAAAGATAATTTAAGTGATCTTGATATGTTTTATGGAGTTTAGTTCTTATCTTGTCAAATTGAAGCTTGATATTTTTCAACATGTTTTTTATGAAGGGCATAGACATTCATCATAGAAATCTCTATTGGTCCTAAGGTTTTTAGACTTCGGGATTTTTATACATATAGGGAATTGAATTGACTTTTCATAGACCTAAAATTTTTGAACCTACAAGTTTTTTCTTAATAAATCAAAGAACTAAAGGTACTTCTCTTATATTTGAGACCATAATGCCGGTATATGTTTTCTTGATAATCTAAGGAGCCGAAGGGATTTCATATGGACCTAGGGCCTTTATATCTATAATGTTTTTTCTTTACAACAGGAGCAGAAATAGATTTGTTGGACTTGAACTTTTCTAATATATATGTTCTTTTATGATCCAAAGAGTTAAAAGAGACATCTTCTAAACTAGAGGCCTTCATGCCTGCAAATTTTTTTCCTTTACACCAATAAGCTGGAGGAAATTCTCTTAGAATTCAGGTTTTTGGACTTGAAAGTTTTTTTTTTGGTATATATAATCTAATAAGTTAAAGGGACTTCTCTTTAACTTGAGGGTTTCATATTTCTAGGGCTTTTTCTTCAGCTAGAGAGTTGAAAGGATTTCTTTTGGACTGGAGGGATTTAGAGTTGCATGTCCTTTTTCTTAAGCTAAGGAATTGAAAAGACTTCTCCTAGACTTAAGGCCTTCGAACTTATAATTTTTTTCTTGAGTTAGGGAGCCGAAGGGACTTCCCCCAGATCTAAGTACTTTAGCCCTACATCTATATTCTTATTGATTACAATTTTTTTTTGTAAAATTAAATAAAAAAACCATAAGCTATATCCCTCTACTCCAAGTTTAAAGATAAGAAATATAAATATTTTTGATATTTAGTCTAATTTACTATCTTTTATATTTATATATGTAGACAACTAAAATATATGTAAATCAAAGTAGTCAACAGGTATATTCATGCCCTTAAAAACACCATTATGTTGAGGAGTACTTATAACTACATATGCCTTGATATATCATGAATTTTATAGAATTCATCATCTTCTCCAAAAAATTCTAAACTGTTATTAGTTTTGAGACATTTACTTTTTTGTTGGTTTGATTTTCAATCAAAGCCTTCCATTGCTTAAATGCAATAAAGACGCGAAGCTTATGTTTGAGAAAGTATAAATGTTACCTTTTGATTATATGATTGACTAAACTAAAGCTAACTTCTTTTTTTTGCTTCTTAAAGAAGTAATGCTTATAGGAAAGGAACTTTTGACACCACAAACAAAGCCATCTTCAGTCTTTTCTTTTCAAACCCCAAGTTTTTGTCCTCAGTTTTTGTACAAGGTAATCAAGCATCAATCTTTTTCTATGTATATACTCTACTGGGTTTTATTATTTTGGAGTTCTTCTTTGATTTTCATGTGAAAGATTGGTTCTTTAAGACCACCGGCTTTAGTTTGATGGTATGAAGTATGATTGGATCTAGTCTTGTTCTTATGTTGATGATCCGTGGCTTGTCTTTGATTACCTGATCTGTAGTTCCTGAATGTAGATCTATGCTGGATTATCATTTGGTTTTGATAAAAGATTATGTCTTTTATTTCACTTCATAATCAAGTTCATTAGTTGATGTTTGTGTGTGATTGAAAGTGAAGTAACTTGTGCAGAATCAAGATTCAGATTTTGCTTTGCTGGGCGATGAATTGTTTAAATTTTTATTCTTTTGGAGATAAAGGTAATTAATTTTTGTGGAAATTTTGGTTGGCGATAGCGTTGATTTAAATCCAAGCTCTCATGTCTTGATAACTAACAACATTCACTCCTCTTTTCAGGTATGTTTCTTGATTAAACAGTTTCTTCTACTATGGTGTTTCCTGGGTTTTGTGTTTTTTGAAATTTTTGTTCTTTTTGCATTTTTTGGTTTTGATATTAGCTTCTTTATGTGATTTAAGGTTGAATGCTTTCTGGGTTTTATTATTTTAATCTCTTTGTATTTGATATTGTTGGGTTTATGTCAAGATTGAATTTTTATGCTTAATGATCTTATGGCTTCATTTTGGGAGATCTTCTCTTGTTCTTTCACTTCAAGGGATCCCATTTCTCTGCTCTATCGTGATGGCTCTAATAAGACTTAGATCTTTACAATCTTATGAAGGGTTACTTGGTTTATTCTCATTGTACTTGGTTTTGTTCTACTCGGTACAAAGAACTATTATAGTTTTTTTTGTTTAATGGTAAAATGATGCATACAACCGAATGCTTGATGATTTGGTGATTTTAAAAACTCTTCACATTCGTATCTTCTTGATAATTTTTTTGTTAAAGTTCTAACTTTTGCTATCTAGATTATTGTGGTTCCTTTGAACACATTTTTGGTAAATATTGTATTTTTATTCTATTTATTTATTTTAGTTTTATTTATTTACTCTCTTTAACGTGTATCACTTATTTGTAGTTTTTTGTTGTATTATTACTATACTACGGTCTTTTTTTGTCACATTTGCATATGGGTTTATCGAAAACAACCTCTTTATTCTGTAGGAGTAAGGCTGCGTACTATCAGACCTCTCCAGACCTCGCATTGGTGTGAGATTCAGACTAGGTGTGATGATGATGAAAGATGTAATGCTCATAAAATTCTAATTTTGATGTACTTTGCTCACCTAATAATCCTCTCTTACTCAACAGGGTCATACCTTTCTATAACCCTGTTTGGTAAATGGCTTATCAGCCATTTTTTGGTTGATTGAAAGTTTTTAGTTATTTGACATGTCAAACAACTAATAGACATGTTTGATAATCAGTTTATTGGGTTGGCTGATAGACCCAAATAAGTTAATTTTAGAAAAGCTCCTATGCAAGAGTGTTTTAATGATTTAATATGCAATCATACCCTTTAATGAAGCCATGCATGAATGAAGCCAAGATCCAAGTAGTGTCTCCTTGTTCTTTTGTCTCTTGCCTTTTGTTTTCATTTTTGCAGAAAATGTTGTAAAAAAACTTTTTTTCTTTGCCATATAACCTTCTCTCTCTTTTTTATTACACTATAGCCATTTATCCTTTGCAGACCTAAAAACTAAACTCCATTAAAATATACATTTCACTGACTTCACCTTTTCATCATCATCATCATCATCATCATCATCATTATGAAAATGATTATGATTAATTATTATTATTAGATGTTCTATATTTTTATTAAGGCTATAAACTTAATTTTTGTAAAATTAAATATCTAAAATATAAATTCTTAATAGAATATTCAAAGAAATATTAAGATATAATATATACTCATGTTCTTATAAATCTTTTTTTAAAGTCATACCCTTATAAGTCATTTCACACATAAACAACTAATATTAAACAACAAAATTTACTAAATATTTTTAATAAACAACTGATGTTATCCGCTGATCAAATCAACTAATCCGTTGTCAGCTAACTGCTGATAGAATCATCTAACAGGTAATGCAATCCGTTAATTCCCAAATAGGGCCTATATGTCATAATCTCATATGTCATACTATGGTGACATCATAATTTAATAAGAAAGATGTAATTGGTGAAATAATACTTATAATAATACTTTATTCCATAAAATCTAAGATAATGATCTTCTTAAATTTCACCATGACTCGAGCACCCTCTATGACTTTCATAACTCTCCCTCCACTAGTGTAACTATACACATTAGCATTAAAGATATTCAAGTTAGTTAAATTACTTCTTAATTTTGGAAGTAATAGATGTTTGTTAAAGTTCTCATCATATTGTTATGCATTTTGATTTGAATTGTTTATATCCTAGAAAAATGTAAGGATTGGTTGTTTCCATTGATACATTCCACCTTTGATAGCTTGATAAATGGAGACTAATTCATGGTCAATCATATGTGAAAAGAACAAGCAATATCCAAATTTTACTCGTAATGAGTTCCTTGTCATTAGTAATTTGATGATTTTAGAACCATAGGCTACTTATAATAGTTTCAATATGTGAACTTACAAGTCGCTAATCTAAACTAAATCTTCAATTTTCAATCATTGAAAGTGATGCCTAATAATGCCAATTTGATAGCATCCTTAAGTAAAGCATAAGCTAGGAAAATAATTATATACAGCCATGTGATCAATAATGCATGAAAGGAGCTTCATTTCTTTGTTCAAAAAATGATAAAATATTTCATGCAAATTGTACTTATGTTATAATTAATTTGAATGATTCCAAAAAGTTTATTAAGTGGATATATTCTTTCCATTCAGGTTGTTGAGAGACAATAATACAACCCACTAAAAGATCAACCAAATATCAATGATAGGAAAAAACTGTTCAACTTGCGTTAGGAAAACAATGTGAGAATAAGAAATTAGACGATGAATCAAACACTAGGATTTACGTGGAAAGCCCTCTATGTAGAGGGAGAAACTACTGGACAAATCAAATAGCAATCAACTAAATTCAATAAGGATTTACAGAAAGTTGATCACTCCACCCATAACAAATTGTCTCACAAAGTTTCATGATTAAAACTAAAGTTGATATCACAATTAACAAACACTCAAACCAATCCCAAAACTAATCAAACAAGGATGAGAATACAACACTATTTTCCCTCTATTTATTTTCATCACTTTTGGACGTTATGGTTGCAATCTTGACAAAAAGTACGTATTTTTCTCTTTTATATCATAAAATAGGTGTTTTCTGCACCACACACAGTTACTTACATGGCCATGTTGGTGACCATGTACTTTCAGTAATGCCTCACTTGCAATTGTACACGGTTACAGAAAGTTACACAGTCTCCACACACGATTGTGTATTTTCACACGAGCTTGTATATAATCATGTATATCTTCTCTTTTCACACTTTCCTTGACATGTTTCCAGAGAAGTACAAGGTTGATCCACATGGCTGTGTGCGTCAAGACACGTGCGTGTAACAATCTACACAGCCATGTATCTCCTTAGAAGAGTTTTGTCCATTTTTTCTTCACTTGTTGTTCATTCCCACTAACTGTAAAAACGTCTATGATCACCGAAAGTCTAGAAAATGGGGCTGGATACTCAGCACATATCACATGAAACAGTTTTTACTACGAGGAGGAGAAATGGAAATTAACCTTTATAAATTTTCAAAAAAAAGAAAAATAAAATAACCTTTATATGTATAACCAAAGTTGATTTCTATCTCTCTTTTCTCTTCTTGTGTCAATTCTGAAATTACTATTGATAGAAAGTCACTGTGGTTAAGGCAAAATATAACGAGCCAACTTTTGCTTTAATAAACGGGTTAAGAGCTACTTGGCAGTAGAAGAAAATTCATTTCAAGTTTTTCTCTTTAGGGTTAAAAAAATAAAAAAAGGAAATGGGAAGTGGTAAGTACTTTATTTTTGTTAGTTGGATGCAATCTCAGAAATTTTTATATTGTTGTCTTTATTATTGATTCAGTTATCTGATGATGCCATTGAAAAGGTATTGTCGATTCTTTTTATATATTGACGGCTAAAATATAAATGAAAACAAAATTATCGTGTTGCAATTTAGTTGTTACGCCAAAAAATAGAGCATGTTTAGAATTGTTATACTGTTTCTCCTCTTGGGTACAATTTACAATCAAATTCGAAAATATTTATAATCCACATTAAGATAAAAACTCCCAGTAATTATTTATCCGTAATATCTATCTTCTATATATCTATGCATAGACTACTAAGAAATACACACACTTCATATTTGACACTTATATTTAAAAGTAAGATAAACTTAGCAAAATCTTAGCTTTCATTAGATAACCATAAAAGGATAGATGGAAAAACATCTTATATCACACTTTTTGCACAAATGCAAACAAGTTCCTGAAGTTATTTACCAAAGAAAAATAAAAAATCTAATGCACTGTACTCATCTTGACAGAAGAAGAAAGACTAACAACACTCTAAGCACAAGCAGGTGCCTTGTAGTCTCTAATAGTTATAAAAACGATTGAATCAGGAGCAATGACGATGGGGCTACTAGGATCGACCAACTTGGGTTTCAGTTCAGGAATGTCCAGGGAGGGTGTGAGCTTCAGTGGAGTATCGTTCAACAATACCACATCACTCTGAATATTGCCGCCTTGTGGGGTCAAATGATACTCCTCCCTTGACAAAACATTGCTCGCAGAATCGGATTTATACAGATTCCCTTCATCTGTCACAGAAATCTCGAATTGGGTGGAGTTGGACATGTTAATGAAGAGAATGGTGACTCCAGGCTGAAACAAAGAGATAAGATAAAATTCTAAGATCAGGAATATCATCAACAACAGCGAAAATCCAGAAAACATTTGCTGCACTAACTCAATTACCTTCTTCCTTGAACAATGAGAGTATGTTCTTAAGTAGGCAGAGCCCTTTTGACTAGTAGCCAACACTCGCTTTCCCATCAGACGATGCCACAGGAGGGCACTGGTAGAAAGAAGAAGCCAGTTACGACAGGAAAAATGATGAACATTCTTCAGAATTAGAATAGGGCATACCCATAATAGTCTGGATTTGGAATGAAGGTTGTTGTGTTAAGGAGAGCATAATTTCCTCCAATAAGTGCTTGTCTGCAGTAGACCTTATGGTCGTGTTTTGATGTCATGCCCAGTTGGTCTAAGTACCTGTTTTAATTCCTCCGAGTAAGTTAATCACAAGTAATTTTGAATGTGGAGGATTGAAGCTGTTTTTGTTAGTGCTTTACCAAAATCCGTCGGCAAAGGTGTGCGAAACATCCTTCCCACCACTGTTATAAGCACCACCAGATTCGCCAATCCATGGGCCTGACCATGGCGCAAATTCCTTGACGACTGTTTGTGCGTCTTGGAATGTCTGCTCTATCTGGCTCAGGAAATAAGGGTCCTGAACCTTCCGAATCAAAGTAGGATCAACACCTGTATACATTCAATGTTTTATTTTACGACTGTCAGTTAACTGTTGCAGATTTTCCATTAGCACGTACGTCTTGGAGGAAGATTCGCAACATACCTGCACCGAGATTGTAGATATGATGAGTTACTCCATCAACAACATCTTTTCCTGTATGCTCGAGGAATTTGGCGAACCATTTCTTGTCGAAGAAACCAGCAGGACCTAACACCTTTGGTTGTGTTGCGGGATCTGGATACAATTCATTCACAAGTGCTTTAAGAGTCATGATGTCTTTGGCATACTGCTCCGGTTCCAACCTAGCAGAAACACCACCTGCGCACAACTCATTTCCTGAAAACAGTAGAATCGACATGTTACAGTTAGTCAGTTGAAATCAACAAGTGGGCTAATACGATTTTGAGCTACTTATTTACCAAGTTCGTAAGAGTGAATCTTGTATCCCTTTGAGACGGTATATTTCATAAAATCACGAGCATTTTGAGATGACCAATCACCAGTCCAAGTTATGCCCTTTTTAGGCTTTGTCTTTCCTATCAGGGCGTTCAGTCCAAATGTAATTAACGAACTGCAATTGAAGTTTCCAGAGAAAAAGATTAGTTGATGCTCTTATCATTTATTTTGTGCTGAAAAACTTGAAACCCAAGGGGCTATGTTGACAAATACTTTGTTTCGTTGAAAAAGCAATTGAGCTCATCCCATCTGCTCATAGGAAGAGATCCTCCGCTAAATCCAAACATGCCGTTTTTTTCTGAACGGAATTGCTGCTGATCCTTGATTAAATCACCAACTTGGTACGTGACCTGATCTTGCAACGAACCTCCAATCCTGATCCTCATAGTATCAAAAGCTGCATTTATAAGAAACCAAGTCAAGAACACAGTGAAAAGGATGTTTGTAACAGCACTTACAAAAGAGCTACATCCTACATACCCCTAAGAG
>JANIIA010000003.1:23757547-23779719 GCA_027478495.1 Erythroxylum alaternifolium
AGAGCACCGACTTGGAGCCGATCCAAGAGGAAGCTAGAGGTCACTTGCTTCGCAAGCTTGAGAGTAGCGGAGCGATGCTGGGATCGCCCGTTGCTGCTGGTGGTGATCCGGCGGCCCCTGTCGTTTCCGATGGGGGTGGACGTGATGTGTCAACTTCAAATCAACCGTCGGTTTCTTCCAGCTCCAGCGAGGATCCACCGGAGAAGTCTACTGGTTCCGGTGGGAAATCGCCTGAGATACCGTGAGTGGACACACACACGTACATGTGCATACACATACACAACAAAATCGACGTTACAAGAACTGAAACGATATAGTCTCTAATATTGTAAATATCTCGAATTCAGAGGACCACAAACGGGTTTCAGAACCGAATTCTCTAGCAATCAGTTCTCTTTGGGGCGAGAAAGAGAGACGACGGGTGCAAGCAGTTTTTGTGTCCGTACGCTCTAGAAACCGTCAAAATCTTTTTCTTTTTTAATTTCGGGTTCATGCAAGTTGGGGGAGAGGTAGTTTCGTAATTTGAGAGAAACCCTGCGGATAGAAATAGAAATTCGTTGGAGTTAAAAGATGCATTTTCAAGAAAAGATAATAATTGAGATCAGAGACCCCATGAACACCGCCGCTATTGCGGCGGGAATGGCGTGCTCTAAAGGCATTCTTCGCTTTCCACTATTTAGAATATATCTACAATTGTATATTTGAGTGTGTGATCTTTCTTATCAGTTCACTAACAATGTTGGCGGGAATATGAACAAGACGAAGAAGAAAGTTGTTTTTGTCATTGATTACTTTTAAGCATCTGTATATATACTTTCTTGTTTGCTGTTCTTTTCGGTGCTAGCTAGTTAGATACTAAAGGTGAATAAAATATTATATAAGTTTTCCGTTTCAATTCCTGCTTTATCTTCTATATACGTTGTAATAATCTGACAACGTGCTGTTTAAACTTTGAAGTCGTGCTCATTGACTCAGAAAATTCACTTTGATGTTGAAGGGTAGGGGCTGTGCATAAATTCTGTATCGTTAATTTATAAATTTAGAACTGATCACTTGCTAAAAATGCATGTACTCTTCTTTACTATAACTAATTTCTCTGAGTTACTACCTTGACTCTACATCTTAAATTTATGGTCTATACACTTCCTTTTCACAACACAACTTCTTTAGGTTTGTTGCCAAGCCTTGCCATTTGAACTAAGGGACAAAGTGAACGTGAGTTCTAAAGGATAGTAGTACTATGTGCTTGTATGAATGAACTTGGTACCATCCATCATTAAAGCATCACATTGAATTCCCTAGCAATTTAGAAGTGTCTTTTCTTTTCTTTTTCCCCGTTCCTCCTGATTTTTTTTAGAATATTATGTCTATTTGCATAATTGTAGGTGGGGTATTTTGTAGGAGTAAGGTCAGAAAGAAGGGACAAAAACGAATCCGCCAGCCTCGTTTTGCATTTATGACTAAAAGTGAAGTTGATCATCTTGAAGATGGCTATAGATGGAGAAAATATGGTCAGAAGGCAGTTAAAAATAGTCCATTTCCCAGGTATACGATTAACTCTTTAACATCATTCTACGTCTACTCTGTCCGAAGATTATGTTTCTCCTTCCCTTAATTTAGCTTTAATTTGGGGTTAACTCATTTACATACTTTGAATTTCTCGTTTGTATCAATGAATGACATGGAATTTTAAATGTTTAAACAAATCATAAGACTTGTGACTGTTAAGTTTTTTATCTGACAAATTGGGAAGTCTAAATTTTACATTCCACACTCTACATACTTATTAGAATGCATAGTAAAGGTAGGTTATGAGGCAAGTTATTAAGCCATTTTGCAGTTGATACGGTATAATTACAACTATTAACAATTGCAAAATACAGGAAAGATAAAAAAAAATATCTACAGTTACAATATTGTGATCACTGTTATAATTACAATTTGCGATTTAAGAACTTGCCACGTTGTTTCATTAGGACAAACTCTTAGTCCAAAGTCCTAAGTACTAGATTATGAATAATTGTTTGGAGTTGGTTTTTCCTTGATGTTTACTAATTACATTCTTAAGGTATTAATTCCTTGATGTTTTGACCTTTGCGCTGGTCATATGTAACTTTATAAATTTTCGAGGAAAATGGTCCTCAATTATCACCATGTCTCCAACATCTGCTCCAGAACTATACTCAATTTGACATTCTAAACAAATCGAATGAGATTTAAGGTGTGTCATTAGATTTGTTAGTTCCCTTCAAGGTCTATACTCGTTGTAAAGGACTCGGCATATGGGCGTACTTGGGTAAGTCTTCTTTTTGATCTATGATGCAAAAATAATGAAATTGTTAGAAACTTAACATTTAGACAACTATTCTTCAAGCATGTTTCATATTTACAGGAGCTATTATCGCTGCACAAATAGCAAGTGCACTGTGAAAAAAAGGGTTGAACGATCATGCGAAGATCCTACTGTTGTGATTACTACATATGAAGGGCAGCATTGCCATCATAGCGTTGGTTTTCCCCGGGGAGGAATCATTAATCATGAGGCTACATTTGCCAGCCACTTGGCTCCTCAAGTGTCGCATTTCTTTTATCCTAGAGGCCAGGTAGCTATAGCGCATCATCCTACTAATGCGCAACAGGCACCAGTTGATGCAGAACCATGTATGGTGTCAGAGGCCACGCCGCGTCATCCATCCGATGAGGGACTGCTTGGAGACATTGTGCATCCGGGAATGCGTGGCAGATAAGATAGAATATAGTGCACATTTCTTTCTTTACCCAGTTAGATTGACTACTTATTTAACGTCAGTTAACGAGTACTGTCTTTCAATCTGTGTGTTTATGTCAGTTTTATAGGGGGGATGTGGGAGAGACTACTATTCATGAAAAGCATTAGTTGTCAATTTCGTACTCATTTAGCCGGAAAACCCACCTTTTACCAGTTCAGGAGGAAGATGCGTACGAGCAGAGATTGTAAAACGTACAAATGGTTAGTTTATAAAGTCAAGCCCTTTGCATAAAGCATCCATCATTATTGAAAGATCTAGTTTCATTCACGGCCACTAGGGTGAAAAGAATTTGTAATATTTGTTAGAATTCGATCATTTATTACCTTGATTAACAAATTAATGCACTTCAACGCATTCCTCACTTTTGTCGCCGAAGCGTAAAATGTAAATAGATTGCATAGTAATATATTAAACCAGAACTCCTGATTTTCAGCTAACAAAGTCTTTGATTTGAGGGTAGATAGATAGAGAACCCGCGTCAGTTGACTGTAAATGTTACTGTTGCCAGACTTCACCTCTACGGATATGGACCACATGTCCACTGCAAAATCTAAGCACGAATGTGAAATACGAGGGGTGATTATATGTTGACTAGATAGATACGTCATAGGTAGAACAATTACCGACACCGTTGAGATAATAGGCCAACGATTATCTAACGTTTGATAGGTACCGCGTACTTGTTTTCTTGTGGCGACGCATCATTGCCAGCACTCTTGTTATGGCCTCCAAAGTTGTCTGCTATTGTTGCCTTTGATATCTTTTGCTTAGGGATACCTTATCTTTTTAATAATTGCACCTGTATATCCTTTCTTGAGAACAGAAAGGGAAAACTTTAGGGTAATATTGTGGCTGAAATAACTTCTGTCAATGACCACCCAAATGTTCTTGGACCCTTTCCCATGAAATGAACATTGTATCGTTCATTTCCAATCATCAGTCTCTTTCACAACTTCTGTTATCCGTTAATGGTATCAAGTAACCGAACAGCTAAACTAGAATGTTTTAGGTTATAGATGAAAGGAAGTAGAGTTACAAGACTAGGGTAACGATGCTAGCGTGATACTATTGGAACAGTTCAGCTGAGTCCCATCCTTTTCCATGAGTAGAAAAGTTCAGTTGATAGTCAATAGGTAAACCTAGAGATAGAATGGAGCTCCTTGTTGATCATAGTCGTCCATCTATGACAGGGGCCTTATAGTGAAAAACAGTCCCCTACACCGGAAGTTTTTCTCAATTCTCATCCGCTATAGATTGACCTATCTATGTGGAAAATGTAGTTATACAAGCATCATAGTCTTCCAAAAGTTACTTTGTAGTTATCCCTACTCTTTTAGTATAGTACTCGGGAAATTCTAGCAGTTGTATGGCAAGCATTCTATTGTTGGTCGAATTTACTTTATGAACTACTAATAAAATTTTTAGATTCCATTTTCCACTTCTTCGAGGACAAATGTGGTTGAGTTAGAAAGTGGATGGACGTTGCTTAAACAAATTCAACTACTTTATTGAGCAATCATTCCTGATTCCTTTTTCAGAGCATGCATGTGGCTATTCTACAGGCCATGTAACATGCAGCATTGGCATAATAACAAGCTACAATTGGTCTAGGGTTGATTGAGCTTATTATCTTGAAATGTAGCACAAACGAAATACCAGACATAAAAGTACATTAGTTGGCGGTGATTAATCACATGAAATTAGCATAACTTTTTTTCCCCTTGTTTTTGGTTGGCAACAGAATTAGGTAGACGGGATGAAAAAAGAAACTTTGTTACTCAAAAAGCTTAGATCTCTTAGGGAAAGGATGTGAATTCTCGTGATGAAATGTTTTATCTGCATTTAATTTTCTTGAGAAAAATATTTAAGACGCAAGATTAATTCAATGGTGCAAGTTACTTGTCTAGAAAAAAAAAAAAAATTGAATATAAATTAATTATTTGTAATTTATTGATAAAAATTTATCATACCTATTAAGTTATAGGATTATATGGTAACATTTGATTCCCAATAATCTCTATAAATCTATTATATGTAAAAGAATCCTCTATTAATATTAAGTTGTTGAACTTCATAGTTTATAAAAGGAAAAAGGCCGGTAAGGCGAGACTCTGCAATCATTCCTAAATTTTTCATCTTATTTCTTCAGTCCATCAAACTTACTCCTCTCTTACATCAATATGTCCTGCAGTGAAAATATATGTACAGTACAGAGAATTTATGTTACAGTATTGTGGAGATCCATCCCACGAGGAGATCTAGTGGCCAACGACATCTATCTTAGTTAGTTCCAACTCTCAGTCACCTTACCTCCCACACCAGGCCAGATGATTATGTTTGATATTCATGCTGAGTATGTTAATGTATCCATAATTTTAATTAAGTTACTTCCATAAGTATTTCCTTTTTCTTTTATTCATCCAGAGTCGGTTAGACTTCTGTCTATTCTTGCGAGTTCTGGGCGAGGGACGTACGCGAGGTGATGCTATGAATGTGGACACTGAGAGTACGGAATATAGGTCATAAAGAGGAGAAAGGAACTGCCTAACTGACTTAATTGGCTTCGGTAGCGGTAATTTCGATGTTGCTTCAGAGTCAGCCGACAGTGCTTTTTATGCCCTTTTCTTTTCACCTTTTTCTCTCTCAGAACAAAACCCTAGTAGTAGCAGCAGTAATAGTACTGCCCATTTCACCGTTTTTTATACTCTTTTTCTTGAAGTTTACGCTTCTATCACTACTTTGCACTGCTTTACTTCCCGGACAATTTTGTCCTCTCCCATATATTCCATTCCAATCGCGAATTTACTGCAATTTTCTCCTTGTCCATGGAAACGAAGTTTCATCATAAAGACACGAAGCAATGTGCATATTTTATTTATATACAATGGAAGTGTTTATGTGATGCTTGTAGCCTTGTTGATCATACTAAAATTGAGAGGCTTATTTAATAGTGCTCTATACATTTACAGCAACCAAATCAAATGAGAGAGTGATCGTATAATCAATATGTCTGTTTGGGATTATGACAATTTTTAGTTTTAATGTATAAATTTTTCTAATCAAGTATTTCTTTCTACTCATAAAATTTTTAACTGGGCTTTCTAATGGCGTTGATTTTTTAATCAATTATTTTCCATTGAGTCGCATACCAAATTAGGAAGATTAGGCTATGGAGTCAATAATTATTTTCCGTAGAGTTTGTTGGATTCCTCAACATTATTTTTTCGTCACATGCATTTGATTGTCAATTATTGCAGAGTATACATTCTACAACAATCCGAAAATTAATTAATTTATTTCACATTCAATTTTTGCATTTGATTCTTCTAGGGCTTGTCACATGCATGTTTATCTTTATAAGAGCAGTGTTGTTCATATTATTGTGATGGAATTTGATTGATTGTTAAATCTATCACTGCTTAATAAGCACTTGATGTAGATAGGCACACGAACCCACTACGACCAAAAAAAAAAAATCTAACTATTTTAAATGTGTTGCTTAAAACTAGTATAATATAATAATTCTTCAAATATTTTCTTCAATAATATTAAAAAGCAATGACAATAGTGATTTGTTGTTATATATTTAAAAAGACAACAAAACCAAAAGTAGTTGCCTATTTATTAGATACAGGCAACGGCAAAAAAGTTACTATTTCAAATATTTTAGGTACAATAACTTTTTTTAAAAATGAAGTAAATTCATTGAATTTGGTGATAACAGAGTAACAAATTAAGACAACCCCCGGGTATAACTACATACAACATCAGTTTAAACAACACAAACATATAAGTGGATTGGTTTCCATTTCAGATGTGTATTCCATGTATAGTGTTTAACTGTCTAATAAATAATAATTCAATATTACCACTCATGTTCTCTCTTGGATCTACGTCTTCCTCCGAATTTGCTTTGGGTCACTAGCAAATCAAGCTACTTTTACGTAGTTGCTTCAAGCTATTTTAGCATAATAGGTCTTACATCTCCACAAGGTTGCATGGCTTCAGGTATGTGATCCTTTTGTAGAATCTAACGCTGTTACTACGTTTTTGCATTTTTAATATCCTATTTTAGCTTGATTAAGCTTCATTTCTGTGGTCATTCAGGGAATTGTAATATTAATGGGAAAAGTGGGTTTCTTGGGAGCTTAGTTTGAGCTATCCAAGATTGAGCAACAATAAAAGGGGATATTGGAGGGCTTCTTAACTAATTACCATCTCCAAGTAATTTTAGGTGTCCATACTATGTTGTTTTTTGTTTTCCTTAAACAAAACCAATCACATGACATATACGTGAAGAAGTCTTCTTTTATTTTTGGAGACAACATCAAGCATCAAACTAGTTCTCCACTTTTTGCTTCTCTCTACTTTTCAGCCCCTACCAAGTACTCCCCCACTATTATGTCTTGAAGCAACTGTGTGCATAAACTCGTGGAAAAAAGAAAAAGTGAAGTTATAGGATGGGGCAGTGGGCTAGCAAAGTAGACAACAAGCAACAACTTCTCATCCCCCTTTACATTGTTGTTTTTTGGCTTACAAGTTAAACTCATCTATTTTGAGAAGGCAGAGTTGAAACTTTTTGGAGTTAAACACAAATGGGTTTCTCATTCTGGTTTTTAGTTTACTGCATTTTGGTTTTTATCGTATTCGATTTTAAAAGCAATTGATGCAGTTTGATTTTTAACTTTCTTTGCGTTTTTTATTTTCTCATTCCGTCATCCAAATTATTGAACATAACAAGTAAATAATAAGATCTTAGATCCTAACAAAATGAATCTAAAAGGACCAAATTGACACTACATCCAATCTTCATATTGCATTTTGTTCTCGCATATTCTTAAAACTCAATCTCCATATAACACAGTTCCTGATAGCCAGAAAAATCAGTTGCTAATTGATGAACATACAGATCAGTCGTCGGTATCCAGTTTTGGATTAATCTTGAGAGCTTACTTATCATTTGGCTCTGGCTTTTTCTGATTTAATGAGTGGCATATTTAATTGTATAATCTAGAATATAATATTTTAAATTCAAGCAATCAAATGATTGGCCATATGATTATCCCTTTATTATTTTTAGCAGAGGGAGGGCGTCTCCTTCAACTATAGTATACATTTGTCTAAATATCTCAAGTATAGAAGTAACACGACTTAAACTTGCTACCTAAAAAAATAGCTACCTCTGTTTATACAATTATCATTGTTCTTGTTTCTTGTTTTTAATAACTTTCTTCTTGTTTTGAATATATTTTTCTCCACTGAAGAGGGAAAGACTCCTTATTGAGGTTTTCTGCATCAATGTTTGTTATAATGTCCTAAAAAGTTTTGCTTTCTTGTGTTATAATTATAATGTTCTAAAGTGTGACTTCGAATCTTCCCTTATTAGTAATAGCAATAGGAGAAGAATCCCTTTTGGTTTGTGGTAAGGTGGGGGCCAACAAGAACTACAATTGTAAATATTCAAAACATTATGCAACATACTCTACTTTCTCTTCCAAGTGTAAGGGCTATATAGCACAAAGAAAGGTCGAATTAGTTTGCAACCTTCTGTCCTAAATTAAGATACTGCAAAATAAAAGTTTGTGGTAAAATGGGTTTTGAAAATGTATTTATATATGCTTCTTGGGTTGTTAAGATTAAAAGGGCACTCTTAGGTTCGAACATATTGCCTGTAAGATTTGTTGTAACCTACTATGCTTTAATTTTAATCACTTTTCAAAATCACAAGTAGCTTTTATTGAATTTTATAATATTTTAGATACCTTTCACATTCACAATTGGATGATTTTCACATTTAACAGTAATCTTTAATTATTTAATTTTTATGTATTAAATGAATTATAGAATTTCTATTGCTATATATTGTCAAAATTTAAATTTTAGTCCTAAAACCTCTTAATTTCATGATAGCAATAACATATAAGTTCACTGCACGTATTTTTTACAAATTGCAAAATTACTAGTAAATTATTTGGATTTACATCTAATTAAAGTAAACAAAAAAAGCTTATCGCTATTGGGATATTTCAGGTATATTTCTCTAAGACAATCTACTAGTAATTTAAATTGGTTCATTATGTCACAATAAATTTTTTTTAGTTGTAAACATAACCTATATTGTATATGTTACTTTGATGAATAGTAAGTTGTCTATGGAAAAGGGATACATTGGATGACTTTTCTTAGATATAGTGATGAATATATGAGTGTATTTGATCTTCTTTTGAAAAGGATTTTTCAAAGGTGACTAATGGGAATGAAATTTCTTTTCCATGCAAGAAGTGTTGTAATTATTTGATTTACAAGAAATAGTATATACGATCATTTGATTGTTGACGGATTTGCTCCGAGATATGATGATTGGGAATTTAATGAGGGATCATTAATGAAAATATGGATATGGATGATAATAATAAATGTGATGGAAGGTCTATACTTGATAATATAGATGGATTACCACATGAAACCTTTAAAGATATAGATGAAGATATCAATAGTTTTGCAGAAGTTAGTAATTTTCTAAATGTTGATGCTATGAAGTTTTTTATATTGGTAGAGGAAGGAAAACATGATTTATATCCTAGTTGTCAAAGTTTTTCTGAACTTTCCTTCACCATTTAACTATATATTTTTAAGTTTACCCCTAGAATTAGTAATGCACCTTATGCTGATCTCATGGGGATAATTAAAGGGGCATTTCCTAATGTAAAGGTTCCTGAATACTCTAATGCAATAAAGAAACTTGAGAAGGATTTAGAACTTCACTATAAAAAGTTACATTTATTTCCTATATTCTGTTTTAGGGGAATGATGGGAAAGTAATCAATTGTGAAGTATGTAGTGTATGTAGGTGGAAAAGTTATATGAGTGAAAAATAGTAGAGATCACTATATAACCTCAAATATAAGGAAAATTCTAGCAAAGGTGTTTAGATATTTACTATTAAAATCAAGGTTGCAAAAATCTTTACATGTTTCCAGAATTAGCTATATTTATGAAATGGCATAATAAGGGGAATTCTAATAATGGTAATTTAAGGCATTCTACTACTGGCCAAGCTCGGAAAGAATTAAACCAATTATATCCTAATTTTTCTTGAGATCCTCATAATGTCAAATTAGTTCTTGCAAATGATGGATTTAATCGTTTTTGCACAATGAGTGAAAATTTTAATTGTAAATGGCCCATAATTGTAGTAAACGATAATTTAACACTATAGAGAGGTCTGAAATCATAAAATTTGATACTGTCTTCAATTATACCTAGCCTGACTTCTCTTAGAAAAGATATTAATTTTTTTTGTAGCCCTTAACTAAAGAGTTAGTAGAGTTGTAGGAGTTTTGGGTATAGACATTTAATGCTGCAACTAATCATTCATTTAAGTGTAGCCTTGTTATGTACAATTAGTAACTTTCCAAGATATGCAATGTTGTTTGGATAGAGTACACAGAGAAAGTTAACATACCCTAATTGTAGTTATGAAACTTTTTCTTAATATTTAAAACATAGTAAAAAAAACTTGTTATCTCATTCATTAGAGATTTTTAGATAGAAACCATCCTTGGAGGCACAATAAGAGATCATTCAATGGTGATATAGAGTTGGGAGAACCATCAATTCCTTTTGTCATGATTTGATGTGTTAGAGCTTATTAATGGGTATCATAATTTTTGAGGAAGGAAAATACCAAGAGATAATCCTTGGAGGAAGAGATCTATATTTTTTGAATTGCCTTACTAGAACCATAGTGGGCGCCAATATAATCTTGATGTGATCCATATCGAGAAAAAATGTGATAATGTTCTTAGAACTTTATGGGAGATATTGGGCAAGTCAAAAGATCATCTTAATCCATAATTTGATTTAAAAGAAATGGGGATTATAAAAGATTTGTAGCCAATCAGAGTATATGACTATTATGTGTCACTAATTCAAACTTGCTTTTATTTGATCCCAGAAGAGAAAGAAAACTTCTGTTTTGTTTGGAAGAATGTGAAACTACTGCCAAGTTGTGCATTAAATATTACATGATATTTTGATTTTATTAAGAGAAAAATATTAGGATACAAAAGTCATGATGCTCATATTATTATACAACACTTACACCAATTTACTATTAGGAAAACAATGCCAAGAAAATTTGTTATGTTTTTGAGTAGGATGGGTGTTTTTTTTCAAAGGGGTATATGGTAAAGTCTTCAAGCCATGGGATCTTCTATAAAAGAAAATTTGTGAAAGTTTTATGTCAACTTGAAACACTATTTCTACCTTGTTTTTTTTTGACCTCATGGTCCATTTGCCTATTCATTTACCAAAACAAATCAAATATATTAGACTAGTGCATTATTACTCTACGTATTTTATTGAGAGGCATTTGGGTAGGTTAAAAAGATTTGTTCGTAATAAAAGCTACTTGAAAGGGTCTACAACTAAAAGATACTTAACTAAAGAGTATGCAAATTTTCATTATATTTATATGCATCACGAGGTAAGAAAAAATATAATAGGTATCTAGAAGATGATGACAACACAAATCTTATTGAAGTATCATCTTCATTTTTTTTCCAAAATTTAGATATCCTGTTGGAGGGAAAGGGCAAAAGAAAGGCAAAAAAGTCAATTTAGACTTAAATACCTTACATCAAGGTCATCAATATATTATATTTAATTTAAATGACAAAGAAGTTGAGAAGTACACTAAGTAAGGCACAACTATTTTATTTATCCATCTTAGGATCAATTTTTGATTCTCATCATAATAATTAACATATATCATTCTTTGTAGGGAGCATCACAATTTGAAATAGAAAAGTGATAAAAGCAGTTAATGGGCAAGGACAAAAGATCATGTCAAAGAATTTCCTCATTGGTTTTAGAATAAGAAAATATCTTGTAATAACTCATTAAATCATATTTGTTGGTTGTTCAAAGGCCTTAATAGTGTGGCAAAGAAGCATTTTGGTTATGTTATTAATGGATACAACTTTATGACTAAAAAATAGGATGCAAGATGTAAGAGTCAAAAAAGTGGAGTTTCTTTAACAACATCAACTCCAAGTTTTGCAAGTTATAGAGACCAAAATCCAATGAATTACTATGGTACCATAGAATAAATTATTACTAGGGACAATTCAGTGTAGTGTTTTTCAAGTATTTTTGGTATCAACAGGAGAAAGATGATTGTAGGCTTAATCGAGTAAACTTAAAAAGGTTGTTTTATATAGAGGATTCTTTGTATTGGCCAACCAAATACACCAACTGTTTTATGTAGTTGATTGTCTTAAGGAAGGTTGTCATTATGTAGATAAGAAAGTACCCAGGTATTCATTTAATGTATCTTTGGATGACAATGAAAATGTTGAAGAAACATATTAGGGAAAACTAAATGACTATGTCAATGATTTCTTTAAAAATAATAGTGATGTGGATCCTAATTGGTCTAAAGAGGATTTCACCATAGACGCAATTAACATACCTCCAAATATCTTAAATATCAAAATAGAAAATGATGATGATGAAGAAGATTCAGAATTTGATGACACTGATTGGTATTAGATGAATATTGATCAATAATTTGTTATAAAAAGTATTTAGCAAATTTTCTTTTTCTATAAAAAAATTTAATTTTCCTTACTATATGTTTTAATAAACTTTATTAATCTAACAATTGTTTATTTTTGTAGGTCTTTATAATGGAAAAAAGGAAGAACCAAACATAGGCAACCAAGTTCATTACAATAAGATCTATGACAAACTTTTAAGAAGACTCATGCCTATGAACTAAGAGATTTACTTAACTTGTCATATGGAGAGTAAGAGTATTTGGATGATGGTGAAGAGCAATACCAAATCACCAAAGAAAACATACCAATAATAATATCTAACTATTTTCTATGCAAAGGTATAAGTTTTCTCATTTATTTTAACATATATATGTGTGATTATTCTACTGTTAAATTTGGTTTACACATAGTTTCCATGGAAATGGTTATTTATATTCCTCTTTGTATTATGAATGTAATTTTTTCCAATTATTAATATAGATAAATAAACTTATAATTTGTTCTTTTCCATTATATGGTTTTAACACTCACAAATTTAATAAAATGAGAAGGACCAATCCTCTAACAAGAATGACATACCACAACCTTTATGTCCTTTAGGTAGTGTTAATAACTTTTTAAGGAAGAAAAAATAAAAGAAACTTGTTAAGGAACAACCATAAGTGGGATATATAAGTAGAGGGGATAAACCATATGAAAATGTAGTTGAAGGCAAAGCAGTGGAATAAATTGTTCAAAAAGAGTTTACTTGATAAAGTGGTAAGAGCTACTGACTAATATTATATAACAACAATCAGAACCACATCAAAATTTAGTAGAAGGCCAAGCTTCTAATATTCCCATAAAAGTGATTGCAGTATAAGAAAATGGAAATGATATAAACACAGATGTGACAGAAATTTCTACTGCTTAATGCAAAGGTAATCATATATTATACTATCATTTAAATGATTTTCCTAATTTATACTAACTTGAATAATTGTTTTGAATATATAATTTGTAAAGAAGGAAGTGAGAGGTCCAACATTGCTTAAGGAGGTTAATGCAAGACCTGTGGAAAAATACTTAAAGAAAAAAGATTTATGGATCAACGCAAACTAATTTTATTTAATGTTCTTAATTAAGTAGTTGGTCCTGCTGAGAAGACACTAAATGAATTCACACTTTCTTAGGTATTGTGGCTCGTAAAAAAAATCTCGCACTTGTAGATCATGTCAATTGGTGTAAGATTCTCAAATAACCTATTTAGGTATGTGTAAATGTAAGAAATCATTATATTAATACTCCTTTCTACTTGATTTATGAAATTTAAATGAACATTCATTTTATTACAGAAGAGGTATATTATACCATTAGAAGGTAAAGAATAGACTTCAAAGACTATTAGAAATGCATGGAGAAGTTACAAGTCTAGATAAAGTAAAAGCATTTTAAACAATATGTGACAATTGTAGAAAGAATGGACAATCATCCCAACTATATAAGAAAAGAAGTCTTTGAGGAGCTCATTTCTTATTGGAACTGCCCAAAACTAAAGATATGACATTTGTTAGTACTTTTTACAAATTAGTTTCATGACATTTAATTAATATAATGTTTCAGTAAGTAGCAAATTGCTAAAATAATTATTCATATAAGAAAACAATGAATTGAAATGGACACAGCTGGTCCTAAGAGTTTTACAAGTATTTATGTTAAATTGGTAATTTTTTAATGAGTTATAATATATCAACTTATTTCAAAATTCTAATTAACAATTCTTTCTATGGATAGAAAAATAAAAGAGAGGATAAAATTCCACTCTCTAATGCAGAAAAGATCTTTCAACTTATATAAAAAGTCTTGTAAAATTGTACAAGTAAGCAACTGTAGCTATAAGAGAGAAAACTAAGTAGTGTTTGTAACAAATTTTTATATTATTGCTATTTTCATTGAGATACCCATATTCATTGCTCATTGTATGTGTTTTTGATCTTATTGTGTTTTGTGCTATTCATATCACCTATATTCCATTCCATTCCATTTATTTTTTATTATTAATATGTTCTTCTTATCAAAATTATTTATTTCTAGAATAATTGTAATTCTAGTAGGTTTTTTTAATATTATATATGATGCTTGCATTTATTAATGCGATTGCAAATATCCTTGTTTCTTGTTTGAAATATAGGTGTTGTCATTATGCTTTGTAAACCCCATAAACTGGAAATTACATTAGATAGGGTCAATTTGATTAAAGAAGTAAATCAAAACTTTTCTTTTATAGACTCACATTGATGAATTGTAAAAAGAAAATGATAGTCAAAAGTTTGATGAATTTGTGGTTAATATGGGAGTGATAAGGCCTAGATGTAATAAAATATTCAAAAGGGGTGTGAAATTATCGGGTGTGAAATTATCTAGTATGAAAGGAAATACTATGGTGAGTCAAGCTTTGTATAAAGTTCCTAATGAGTGTCTACAGTCCACTAAGATGGCATTAGAAGAAGAGATGAACTAGAAAGTAGAAGTGATTGCATTAGAAGAAGAGATGAATTAGAAAGTAGAAGTTTAAAAGGACTGAATGAGCAAGGAATTAGAACAAGAGAAAGTTGAACTCTGGGAAATGAAATGACAATTAGAATGCGATAAATTAAATAGAGAAGAAATGATGGACAAATGTTCTCTCTCATTCAATCCCAATTTAGGCAAGCTAACACTACTAAAATAGACACGCCTTCTAAATTTATTACACCTAGTCAATCAAAAAGGGAATATTCAATTATTTTAAATTGTATATATCAACACGAAGAATATTAGGTGAAAAAGTTCCTAAACTCATTGTTGTTATACATCATTTTTTGTCTTTTCTATTAAGGTTAATTGCTTATTTTTTAATTTTCAAATCTAATGAACCTAATACGAACTGAAATGTTTGTGACTATTGAATTTGTTTATAAAAGGAACTAAATCATTTTATTATTAGTTTTTGAACTACATTAATTTTATTTATTAATTGCAAGTTACAATAAAGTAGTTAGAGTTTAGTTTTTTTAGATATATCAACATGTTTATGAGCATATTGGTTTTAGAACAATTCTAATTTACTTTTTTTTTGTAGGATGGTGATGATTAGGATTGGATAAGGAAGTACATGGTGAAGGATCTTAGAGTGCTTGTACATAGTGGTTTTCTTATGTATTTTGGTTAATAGAATTATATTTTATATAGACTAGAGGAAGATAAATAGGTGCATATTTTATCTATTGATTTTTGGTTATTGTAGTTTAGATATGTTATAGTTTGAATTTCACAAGTCCATATAGACTATATGATAGCATATATAAATGCATTTTTTTGGTTATTGAAAGTTGGAAGTACACATTTAAGGAAATACATTAATGTATGTATGGCAACTTTTAACACTATGGGTTACTATCTCAATAAACATTAATGTATGGATGGATGTTGTGTACATAATGAAAAGGGTCTACTTTTACATTAACATGTTATTGCTAATGAAAGAATAAACAATTTCTTTTGTTGTTAGATATTATTGATTGAAAAATACTTTATTACCTTTTAAAAACTCGAAATGGTGCTATATTTATTCAGTATTATTGTTATAGTTTGCCATTGTTCTATTGCTTTAGTTAAACCTTGAAGCAACATTACTCATTTTGTTACGTAATCAAGAAATTTTGTTGCCTTGTACTTATTATGTTGCGTTAATGAAAAGGCAACAATAATTACACTTTTCTCTGTTACTTAATGTGTTTTTTTAAAGTAATTTGAACCTAATCAATCATTCTATATGAACTTATTCTATATTTTCATTTAATGCATATTTATTTGATTTATATTCTAGTGGAATTTAGGTAGTGAGGGAAATTTTAGTTGGTGGCCAACTCTATGCTTATATTTATACGAATTTCATTTGTAATAATCGTCTCTCTGTTCTAACTGAATGAACTCAGGCACAAAGTTTGAATGTTCTGAGTTTCATTTTTGGAACATTCTTGGATTTCTCTCTCTTTAAATTGCATATGTTTCACAACTTAAAGCTAATTCATATATTGTTAGGTCATCTTTATGCATGTATTTTACTTGTTTAGCCCATTCCACAATCTTGTCATTCTCTAAACATTGTATTTACAAAGACTTAGAGTATAGATCCATAACATATTTGAGAAGCAACAAATGAATAACTTATGTTTTAATGTTTCAGGAACCTGATTTCAAAGTTTACATATGATGTTAGTAGGGATGTTACCCTTATTATGTCCAAAGTTTTTGGGCCTTTACTTATTACTAGCCAAAATATAAGTTTGCATTTTATTTGCTTCTTCAAAGTTTGAATAACTTCACCTTAATTTAAATATCCATCACATTATTATTAACCAAAATAGACAATAAATCTATAGAAAGGAAAAAAAAAGGTCAATAAAATGGCAACTAACAAGGAAGGTTTGAATGAGACAAAGAAAAGAAAACTTTAGTTAAGCTCAAATAATACAATTACCCACCATGAGATCAGTACCTGAAAGAAATGCAACTTATAAAGTAATTATTAGATCAACATCATCTATTGATAGACCATTAACAAAGAATTTCTCTAACCAATTCAAAGCTAATCCAGATTAGCTATTATCATAAGCCCTATACAAGTTCAACAAATAAAATAAGGTACAAGATTAAGGAAAATGGCTAGAAAGAAATCAAGGATAAAAGCAAATAGTGGGACTCCTGAATCTTGATCTAAATAATCATCCTAAACTATTACATTAACACAATTTTGTTCAAGTCAAAGTTGCCATTTCTTACTCACACTAATAAACTAGGACTTAATACGACTTATGTAATGTATGCATGTACTTAAATACATTGTCTAGCTTCTTAATGCTTTTACAAATCTTTAGTATGCTAATGATTGTTCCTATAATTTAATTATGATTTGTTATACCCAAAAGTAATTCAAATGGTTATTTCACATATTATTCATTATAATAACTAGTTTTTAGGCACATTTGATTAGCTAATCTCTTACCTGTAGCCAATTTATATATATTTAGTTATGGTTAGTCAGTCCTTTAGACAAATATATTGCACTCATATAAATTTTTATTTCTAAGTTTGGCTAGCATATACATGCCCTCATGCTTTAACTTTAAAAAATATTTTGAATCATCAATTTTCAATACTTTAAAGTTTTAAAAGTATTCAAAACCCAAATTTGGAGAAACTTGACGTAAAATCATTTCAAAAGTTTTGTAACTCCTAGATTGGAGCTAGTAAGGTAGATCTAAAGCTAAATTAAATATTGAAGGTATCACCTTTCAGTAAACTAAGTATATTACAACTTTTATGAATTATTAATATATTTCATATCCCCAAAATTTTCTTTGAAATTGCCAAGATGTAATCTGATTTTTTGTACAAGTTATTTGTAGAAAGTCTCTTTGTTCTTCTTTATATCCTGGAAAAATCTCTTGTTAGTTTCATCCTAAATAGTTGTCGCAATGAATGATAATACGACACAAAAGCACCACCTCTTAATATTACTTTTATGTCTAACATTAACACCATTTTATAATTTTATTCCATCTGTTTGGAGCATTGGAGACATGACACAAATTAAGGATGGAATTCTAGCTATCCTTGGTGAATTCACACTGAAAGAAGAGATGTTGCATGTTTTCTTTAAGTTTCTTACACAAAGTGCACCAATTGGGGATTTGAAAGTATTTGGAGATTCTGTTAATTGATGGAAGTCTGTATTTCATAGCCAACCACAGGATTGTGGATGCTCATGGGTTGAGATGCTTGGACCATACTACACTGATCTAGGGGATAAGATCTGAACTACCTCTTAAGAATCTTCTGCATGAGAGATTTGTAAAGTTTCTTGAGCTAAAATTTTCCATATTATACTATCATAATCATTATCAAGATGAGTATGAACAATTTCCCTTTTTATGTGTTTTGGAATGGGATAATTATTAAATGGCTACATGTTGACGAGAGTTGTAGCAACTGTATTATCATTGTGTATCATAGGCTTCAGTATATGCATGGAGGGGTAGTTCCACTGTGGTCCAGTTGATAGCCAGTTGTCATGCCAAAAACTGGTGTTGTTTCCATTTCCAATCAGATTGATAAATTCTAACCTAAATTTCTCCTTAGTTTGTAGTATGTTCTTCATAATCCAGGAGACTCCAAAAAAGGGATTGTAATTCCAGATGTTGCTACTTCCAATGTAGTACCCATGTATCCATTTGGACTACAAGGATTATCTATCTTTGCATAATCTCCAAAGTCTCTTAATCATCATAATTGTATTTAGAGTTTTAAGAGAAGTGATATTAAGGCCCCTTCATTCTTTAGGATGCAAATCTTAGCCTATTTGACTCTAGCTTTCCCTCTGAAGGTGTTTGTCCAGTCCATAGGAAATTTTTGCAAATTCTATCAATGTGCCTGATCATAACAGCTTGTAAGATCATATGAGTAGCCCAAACAAGTTTAAGGAAGTGAGGATGGAGGAAATAAGCTACACTTTACTAGTTATTGACATGTTTTTACTCATCTAATTGGATATTCTTGAGATAATTTTTTCAATAAGAAAGGCATACTCTTTGCAAGCCAATCTGTTATTAGAAATAGGGACCCCAAGATAGATCATTAGTAAGAGCATCAAATTGAAATTAACGATAGATTTTATACTATGCTTTAGGTGACTGGCACTCCTTGAGAGAAAAATGGCACTTTTAAAACAATTAACATCCAGCCTTGCAAATCTGTTGAAGATTTTAAGAGTAGACATTAAGGATTTAATGGAGATTGGATCATCATTTGCTAACAAGATTTAAGTCATCAACAAAACAGAGATTTGAAAACTTTAACTTCTTACACTTCTAATGGTATTTAAACAATTTGGTCATTTCAATAACTCTTTTCAATAATCTATTAAAGACCTTTGTGGCAAGAGCAAATAATTAAGGTGAAATTGGATCACCTTGTCAAATTCCCTTCAAGCTTTTAATGGTCTTGGTAGGTTGACCATTAATCAAGAAGTTAAAAGTAGGGGTGGAAATGTATTGCCTTATCCATTGGATGAAAGTTTGAGGGAAGTCCATCGTAACAAGAGCGTTGAAGATGAAGTCCCAACTAATATTATCAAAGGCTTTCTTTAAATCAAATTTGAGGATGCAATTCTTCTTAACTTTTCTCTTGGAATAATTTCTGATCAATTCCCACATTAACAAGATGTTGTCTCCTATAATTTTGCCTAGAATGAATGCTCCCTGGATTTGGTTATTGTACTTGGGAAGCATAGCCTTTAGCCTATCAGTAAGGATTTTAGAAATCACCTTATAAATTATGTTACAATAGGCAATAGGTCTATAATATGAGAATTTTTTATGCTCACCATCTTTAGGAATAAGAGTAATGTGTCTTTTTTTATTTAGAAGGAAGTAATTGATTCCTTAAAACTCAAGAATTGTATCAATAACCATCAGTTTTGTTACATTCCAATTTTTGATAAAAAAGTTACCACTAAAACCATCAAGTCCCGAGGCCTTATGGGGATTTAAGGACTTTAGGGATTTCTCAATTTCTAGTATAGTAACAGACCTGTATAGATTCTCTATCTATAAGGTTAAACACTCTTTTATAACTTCCTTTAGGAAGCAAACTGTAGAATAAGACTTAATAGCGACATTCATCAGCTTGGAGAAGAAGTCAAAAGCTCCATCAAGTAATAACTGTTGATTGTTCAACCTTTGATCACCATTTTCTAGGTATATTATCCTATTCCTACATTTCCTACTAAGAACTGCTTCATAAAAGTAGGAGAATTTTCTATCCCCCTCTTTAGGACATCTTATGTGAGATCTCTGCCTTATTAGAGAATAATCATAGGTAACAACTTTAGCTAGATTCCTCATGGCTATTTTCTCTATGTCTTGAAGAGATGAAGAAGTCGATTGGTGTAAAGCTCAGATTGAATCTCTTTAAGCTTGTTTTTGGTTGTGCTTAGTAAATGGTGAGTATTCCTTACGTTAAAAAAGAACAAACTCTTCATTTCCTACTTAATCAACCTGATCTTCCTTGCATACATAAATTGTTTGGATCCAATAATTTCAATAAAAAAGTTATTGAACCTAAAAGGCACTCTTGGATAATCAAAAGTTGTTTTAGTGATAATCGTGGAGTGATCAGACAACTTGTCATTCTCAAACAATATATAGCTGGATGGAAATGATTGAAACCAAATTTAGCTCCCCAAACTTCTATCAAGTTTATTTCAAATAAAAAGACCCATCAGTTTGGTTGATTTCTAGGTGAAAACGCACCCACTAGAGGGAATATCCATGATCTGGATATCTTCAAGGCATTTTCCAAGGTCAAGGCATATAGTGTCTATTGATTTTTTCCCTTCAGCTTTGGTCATACAGATGATTGAACTAAGATCCCCATCAATCAACCATGTTGTGCTCATTTTTTTTTGGCAACCTCTTTAAGAGTTATCCACAATGCTAATCTTTGATAGGAAGTGTATAAAGCATAGACAAAGGAAATATGAACAACTGAGTTAGTTACCTTATCCTTTACCTTCATGTTCATAATCTGATTAGACATAAGTTCTACATAAACTTGCACCATAAAGCTGTCATAACATACTATGATTCTGCCATTAGGATGTTGTGAGTGATTGGTAGTCTATTGCCAATTACTAGGGAGTAGCTTAGAGATATTGCAATTCTCTTGTTTCATCCTTATTTCCAAAATATCAACAATGGCTGCTTTATTATATAGGATTTAATACTTTACCAAAAGCTTCTTATGGGGGGCATTGGCCCCTCTAACATTCTAGGTCAGGATTATCATTTATGAGGATCCCCCCATAAGGGATTTTTTTGTTCCTGTTGGATCTTCTCTTACTCACAGGTTTAAAATCAGTTTAATTGCCAGCTATTTGATCTTTTTTTTAGGAATTCATCAATGCAACTAGTTATGTTAGTAGATCCTATATCCTAAATTTTTTATCTTACCATAAGGGTGCTAGGTTCATTCATAAGTTTTGCCTCTTTGAATTCACCAGCCTTGAAGACTTTAACAGTAAGCTTCCACATTTTCTTCTTACTTGTCCTAGGCTTTATGCATAACTAACTCTTAGAACATCTTTAGTAGGTTCTATATTCTTATCAAGTCTGATTATGGGAATTTCATTAGGTTAGGTTGGTCAAATCACTTACTAGTATGCATATTTAAACATAGTTTATCCTTTATATTTCAGTTGTAGCCTGATCCATGCATATTGATTTACCAATGAAACTATCCATACGATTTAGCCTTGATGTGGTCCAGTATTCCCTAAGCACATCTTATATACATATCCATGCAAGAATATGTCCATTTTTAATGTCATCAATGTTCAATCATAGTCTCCATATTTGTAGTAATAAAAACATGCCAAATACATACTTCAAGTATCTGCTTTCCCTTTTCCTCGTGAGTGAATTTAAAGATAAACATTATCAACATTAACAAGTACCTCTTACAGACCATTTTTTCTCTAACTGTTGAAATCCCACATCTTCATGACAGGAAAAGCCACTCTTTTGTTAAGAAAGAATCCAATAATAGTGGAATTCCAACTTTGAACTCTAGCTCTTTAAGTCTCCAAAGTTAGTGAGACTATTATGTTTTCAGTGAGCTCACTTGGGGGATAATAGCCAAGCTTGGTTTCTGGTTTGTGATCCCCCCCGACATGTATCCAAGTTTTCTTAATGAATGGTCCAAAAGGAGTGGAGTCAGTTTGGGGGGGGGGGGGTTGTGG
>JANIIA010000003.1:23792295-23805626 GCA_027478495.1 Erythroxylum alaternifolium
TTATTAAATTCTAAGATCTTGCGATTGTGTGTTTAAATTTTATACATGATAAAGTTTTCATGTAAGAAAGATTAACACTAAATCCATCATTCATGGAGTTGAAAATGCCATCATAAGCCGGTGCAAGACGAAAAAGAAAGTGGAGACTCAACGTGTCATTAGCGCACATACGTAGGAAATCACAATGTAATTACGAACGAGTTAAAGACAAAAAAGATCGATCATTGAGGTGATCCGAGAGAGGCAGTGGCTGTTACACAGTTGGGGTGGGGTTGCTTATGTCGCCACTTTTAATTCTAATAGCAACAAAGCCCAAGTTCGTTGCTATCAGTATATAAAAAATTAACGAAAAATTAGATGTTTTCGTTATTTTTGTAAGATTACACTTTTTCTTCATAATTTACTCGTATCAATTCATGCTAACAGCATATATTCAATTAAAATATATTACAATTAAAAAACTTTTCTTAAAAATGTTTGAATAGCTTAATTAAAAACTCTATACTGTATATTGAATTCGATAAACCTATTCACTATCTTTAATTTTCTTTTTCATGAGCATAACTATACCTAATATAAATGTCAGTTTTAAGTTACCTAATATAAATGTCAGTTTTAAGTGTACCTAGAAACAAGAAAAGTTAAATTATTTAGGCTTGGTTTGGAAAAATAGTGGCAGTTAACAACTTACTAAAATCAACATGATAGAATGATAAGTATTTATGTATTTAAGATTGTTGTTTTGGCAACTGCTGGAACATAAAAATAGGTGTTTGACAAGAGCGATTGTGGTTGCTAAAAAGAGATAAAATGACTAAAAAGTTCATTGATTTAATAAACTATTAATTGTTGTATAAATAATTAAAAATATATTATTAGTCATATAAATTTAAAATTATAAATAATAAAATATTAAATTAAAAATAAGAAAATATAAATAAAATAAATTTAGTAAAAAATATTTCATAAAAATATATTATTAATCATATTAATTAAGAGTATAAGAGAAAATAATATTTATAGTGAAGGTTATTAATGGAAGTAAAATTTCTACCGCAGAAGCAATTTCTTACCGCAACCTTCTTTCTGCTTATTAATTTCTGCGGTAGCACTGCACTTGTCTCCAATCCCAGATTGTTTACTGTAGATACAAACATATGACTGCGTTTGAAAACTGTAGTAAATAGGTACTTATCTATATCGTACCGCAAATCCAAACGCAACCTTAATGAAGTCCTTAGGAATCATTAAACATAAAAGAAATGACTTTCTAAGATGAGAAATTTAAAGATGATTATTTTTTCTAATTGTACACATAGTATGAAATTTAAATCAATCGAGTTAAATAGGGGTAGTCAATAAAAAGTATTGCTCTTTGAACCTGAAAATTAGGTCATTGAGAAAAGGAAGCTATTGACACAAAAACTTGAGTAGTGTAATGTACGTTACTGGAACAGTGATGTTCCGAAGAGTTGAGTAGCATTTACACCTCATATATACTAGACCATTTGGCTGCAACGTAGCACTTTAATCCAACCAAGAGTAATTGGATTTGGTATTCTGTCATTGCCAACTATAAGTGTCGGCTAATGCAAGAGTAAGGTTGTTATAATTTTAAGTGACCTTAGAAACTATAAGATAGGGTCCATTAAGGTGCTATTTGATAGAGGTCTTAACAAGGAGGTAGAACAAAACGAGACAGAGACAAGAGAATGGGTAGAGTTCATTAATTGCCCTTTGGGTGGCTTAACTAAGTAGTGGAACATTCCTAAGGATTCGCATTAGTGGTAGGAATTTACATTACATTTGAATTCACTCACACAAAGAATATCCAATACATGTTTCCCATCATAAAAAAGCAGAAGTATAAATTTCATTTCAGTCAGCATTAGAATACGCTTATCAAGCCAAGTAAAGAAATCCAGAAAAATAAGATAGGCGATGCGTGACTACCAAAACTTTTTGTCCATTAATAAAATGCGAAACATCAATCTTGATTCCTAATGATTTCAAAATCCAATCATCTTTGTTCCAATCTTGAAGCTTAAGAGTAACGTCAAAAAGTTCTTGCTTTGTTTGTTTGTTATAACATTAGTTTTGCCACAAACTTTGCGCTTGAGCGATTATGAATGTAAATCAAGTTAAGTATACTTTTCAACTTATTTCGTAAGTATTGAATTAGATTAAATAGTTGTAAAGATGGAATTAATCTAATATTGACAGATATTTCACTTCAAGTTACTCGGATAAATTAAAAATATGACCTTGCAAGATTTTAAACTTGATCTATCATTTATCTAACGATAAAAATTTTCTAGTAATTAATGAAGTAAATTAAATGTATGTAAGATTATCCATTTCTTACATAATTTACCCGTATTAGTTCCAAAATCCTGGATGCTATCATTATGTTTCAATTAAAGTATATTAAAATTAAGGCTTAATTATAAAAAAAAACTCAAACTTTTGTTAATTTTTAATTATAACCCAAAATTTAAGAAGTAACAATAAAATACCCAAATTTTCAATTTTTTCAGTTCTAGTTCGAACTTTAAAAATAGCAATAAAATGTTCAAACTTTTATTTTATTTTTAATTCTAGCCCAACAATAGTATTTTCGTTAAGTTTGTTGACGTAGCTTACTATGTGTTTAAGAAACCTTAACTATTAATACACGTCAGCCAAAATTAATACAATAAATAAAGATTAATAAAACAATGTCGTTTAATCACATAATTAAAACAACATCATTGTTTAAAAATAATCTAAATCAGATTATGTAGCCCTGACGACCTTATACTTTGATTTTAGTATTTTCCTTCATTTTCAGTTTGTTCTCTCAACATCCTCACCCTTCTATTTTCAGATTATGCAGTCCCGATGCCTTCAAACTAAGGGTATCAAGAGAACGAACTAAAAACGAAGAACTTACTGGTGTAGTACGCTATAATGCGAGAGTAATTTGAAGCGTCATAAGAACAAACAAAAAACAAAGGGCTAAGGGCATCGGAAGACAACAGATAGTGTCAGGCTATAATTGAAGAAAATTGAAAGTTTGAGTATTTTATTGCAACTTTTTAAAGTTTGGGCTAGAATTTAAAAATTTTGAAAGTTCAGACATTTTATTACTACATTTTAAAGTTCAGATTATAATTGAAAATTTGACAAAAGTTTAGATTTTTCTTAATTAACCCTAAAATTAATGAAAAGAATAAATTTTGCTATGTAAAATGTTTAAATTTTAATTACAAAGTCCTCTTAGGTATGCTGAATTCCATTAACATTTTCATTATCCTTTCGTTTTCCCTATAACTATAATAATCTTTCATGAGCATAATTACACATAAGGTAAATGCAAGTTTTTGCTTTATATAGAAATGTAAAGGCAATAAATGTTATATAACATTAAATAGTTAAATAACCTAATAAAATCCATAATAATCATCGAACAAAACATGACATTTTAAGAAGATAAATAAAAATTAATTTTTTAATCATCCATATAGTATGAAATTTAAATTAATTTATTAATCCTTTTAGTTAAACAAAAATATTTTTTAGTTAAACACAAATAAACAAACAACCATTCAGTGAAAGTCTCACTGATATGTGGGATCTGAGGAGATCCATTAGTACATAACATTATTCGTAACTAGTAGAAAGGTTGTTTCCAATAAATTCGCACATATGATTAAAAATAAAATAAAACTACAATAGACATATAAGAATAAAAATAAGTAAATAAAATAAGTAAATAAATACACAAACAAAAAAGAAGATAAGTAAATAAATAAATCAAACAAGTCATTACAAGAAAATATTTAGGATAAGAAAATATTTTGGCTAAATACTAGGATGGAAGTAATACATATTAGATATTTAGGCTAAATACAAGACATAAGACTTGAAGGAAAAATATTCAAAAAACCTATAAGAAAGAGAAGGACATCTCCATGTGAGATCCTTTGCCGGTGTCATAGCACCCCAAATTTTTCTGTTGAGAGCTATGTCCTTGATAAGTTCCAATAAAGCCATGCCATTTTTTATCATCTTCCCCCAATTCTTCTTAGGTCTTCCTCTTTTTCTCTTATAATCTCTCCTATCTTCTCACTGGAGCATTATGGTGCTCCTCTTAACATATTTGAACCACCTAAGCCTCTCTTAATTTTTTATTAATAATAGTCACCTTTATTTTGTACCATTACATTCATGTCTTTATCTCTTCTAGTAAGGTTACACATCCAATGGAGCATCCTCATTTTTGTCAACATTAACTCATGGTTATGCATGTGTTTTATAGGCCAACATTTCGTCTTAAATAGTATGGTCAACCTAATCCCTAAACGATCAAATTTACTTTTGAGATTGAGTGGTATCTTTTTGTCACATAAAACTCCTAATACACTTATCCATTTAAGCCACCCAGATCTAATACAGTGAACTATGTATTCATCTATCTCTCTATTATTTTGGATGATAAATCCTAAATATTTAAACTTTTTTATAGTACAACTTTTGAATCAATATTTACCTCCACATCAAAAGCTACCGTATGGCATAAGAAGTTACACCTCTAAGCATTTAATCTTATTGTTGCTCAACTTAAAGCCCTTTGAATCTAATATATTCCTACAAAATTCTAGCTTAACATTGATACCCTTTTTTATCTCATATGCTAAAACAATGTCATCAGCAAACAACATACACCAAGACATATCCCTTTGGATATTATTGGTGAGCTCATCCATTACTACTGCAAACAAAAAGGAGCTCAATGATGAACCTTAGTGTAGCCTAATATCAATATAAAATGCTCTGTATCTTATCATTTTGTCCTTCTCTGGTCTTTACATCTTCATAGATATCCTCAATAACTCATATATAGGTCATAGGAACTCCCTCTATTTATAAACACTTCCATATGATTTCTTCAAGTACGCTATTATACACCTTCTCTAAGTCAATAAAGATCATATGTACGTTACTTTGTCTTTCCCTATAATATTCCATTAATCTTTCAAGGAGATGTAAAGCTTCTATTGTGGACCTTCTTGGCATGAAGTCAAACTGGTTCTCCAAGATAGGAACAATTTTTCTCACTCTCTTCTCAATCATCTTCTCCTATAATTTCATGGTATGATTAAGTAATTTGATGCCTCTATAGTTGTTGGAGCTTTGAATTTCTCATTTATTCTTATATAAAGGAATTAGCATACTAAGTCTCCCCTCATTCAGCATTTTGGCAGACTTAAGAATAATTTTAAAAAGCTTGGTTAGCAAAATAAGTCTCTCTTTGCCTAGTCTCTTCCACACCTCTATAGGTATCTCATTAGGCCCTACTACCGTTTTGCTCTTCATCTCCCTTAAAGCTCTTTTAGTTTCTTCCTTTATAATTTACCAGTTATAAGTAAAGTTACAATATCTCTTGGATCTACTAAGATCATCTAAAAAGATGATGTCTTCTGCACCTTTATTAAAAAGGCTATATTAGTATCTCCACGATCTTCTCTTGGTGTCATTTTTAGCCATGAGCACTTGTCCTGCTTCATCTTTTATACAACAAACTTAATATAAGTCTCTCACTTTTTGTTCTTTAGCTCTCATTAACTTAAACATATCCTTTTCTTAATTTTTAGTTTATAATAATTGGTATAATTTCTCGTAAGCTCTACTTTTAGCTTATGAGATTATCTTCTTCACCTCTTTTTTTCTAGTTTGTAACTTTCTCTATTAGCTACTCTCTTTACCTCTGTGGGGCTATCCAATTGAGCTTTATAGACACCCTTTTTTATCTTAACATTTTTCTTGCACATCTTTATTATACCACTAAGACTCCATCTTACTCCCCTTAGACTGTTTAGAAACACCTAAAATCTCTTTAGTTGTATTCCTTAAAGGATTTGCTACTCTCTCCCACATCTAGTTAGTATCTCCTTCTAATTCTCATTATTCTCCATATATTACTTTATCCTTAAGTTGTTTTACCGTAGCTCCTTTCAAATTCTACCATTTGACTATGGTGCACCTCTTATAACTTCTCTTCTTCATTTAACCTTAATTATAACCAATAGTCTATAATGAGTTGATAAGAAAACGTTAGGTATCACCTTGCAATATTTACAACTAGGTCGATCGCTCCGTCTTATAAGGAAGTAGTCAATTTAAGTTTTTGTAGTTTTACTTTTAAAATTCACCAGGCGCTCCTCACTTTTCTTAAATAAAGAGTTGGTTATCACTAACTTAAATGCTATAACAAGATCTAACAAAGCATTCCCATTATTATTTTTATAATCATACCTAAAATCCCTATGAGTCTATGAATATATGTTTGAGGTTACCTGTATATGACCATTTTAAAGTCTCCTTCTAAAATAACTCTCTCGTTAGGAGGAATCTGCTAAATCACCCCACCTAGCTCTCCCTAAAATTAACATTTAAGTTGTTCATCTAACCCTCCTTGAGGTGCATAAGCACACACCACATTGAAAACAACACATTTTACCATAATCTTTAAGGATATAATCATATCATTAGTCCTTTTTATCCTAGCAACATGATGAATGAGTTCTTTGATAACTAAGACACCTACATTATTTTGTCATCTTAAACACCTTGAATACTAAAGTTTGAACCTATTAATTTCTTTTTCTTTAGCCCCCTTTCACTTTGTCTCTTGGATGTATGCTATATAAATCATATATTTATCTAAAATCTCCACTAATTCTGAAGACTTTCTTGTAAGGGTCCCGATGTTCTAAGAACCTATCCTTGATCTATCATCATCTTCTCTTCTCCAAAGCACAACTAAGGACTATCCTTTACTCTTTCAATAGAAGTCAAAGCTACCACTCCTATTTAAATGCCTAATACGAGCTATAGAAGATAAGCCTAACAGGTCCCTAAATGAATCTCATATTACTCGAGAAAGAAAAGAAAGATTGATATTAAATCTCACAAATAGGCACTGTACTAAACATTTATGAAATCATAAGTACACATAGCAGTAAGAAAATCAAAATTTGATGGTCCAAATCTAAACCAATAATAATAACTAGGTTGCTGCAAAATGTTAAAACATAGTATTAAATAGTTAAAAAAAGAATAATCAAAATATTGAAAACAATAAACCCAAAAAAAAACTTAAAATTTTTAATGGTTCGATGAAGACTAAAAATTAAATCCCAAAACCCAAAGAGCAATGAATCAACCACGAGCAAACAAAATCTAAAACCAATTATAATTTTGTCCAATAGAGAAGCAAAATTTATGATATGACAATTAACTAGAGAAGGAAACATCCAAATTGATTTGATCTATTTAAGAAGCCATACACTAGCTCTGTGTATTGTCATCGTAGTTTAGCACCGTTTACCATAAATTCCTCTGTTTTGAGGATATTTGCAAAAGAAGAAATCAAAGCATAATGTTCTCCAAATGCTAGACGAGGAAATTTCTAGAAGTATATTGAAAATAATAAAAGATTAAGTAATTCATGACTAGATCTAGATGGAAAAAAAGTTTTTCATCCACTACCTGGAAAACAACCCCATAAAACCTAGAAGAAAGAAATACCTAGAAAAGTAAAATGAAAACCTAACGAAGAGAAAGAAAGAAAATTCAAGAACGGTAAAGAATGAAGGTGTCTATGTTAATGAGTGTAACCACTTGAAAGAACTAAGAGCTGGAATGTAAAAGCAAGATAACCTAAACGGAAGACCAAAACCTCTTTAAAGTAATATGAAGCTATAAAATAAAGGCAAGACTAGTTTATTATGTATTGAAAGCCAAACAGTAGCTAACTAGAAAAACCTAGATAGAGAAAAATAGTTGCACGTGTAGCTCTGTTTCTTTAGGAGGAAAGTTTCAATCTTTAAGAACAGAGATTGGGAAATGAGGAAAAAGTTATCATAAACTAAAGGTCAAAGATCTTTATCGGTCGGAGGAACAATATCATTTACTGTAAAGACTTAATAGTAAAGACTTGACCAATTTATCATAATCAAATCTGAGCAACAAACAAAAAACTAGCAAAAATATATGGAAACTTAATGAAATAAAAAATGAGAAATGATCTAAAAATGTTGGTTTATGCCCTACAGCCAATCGTTTTGGTTGTAGTTTAGTGACAAATTATTTAAAGACATTATTTATCTTGTACATGTTTAAACATATATGATAAAGTCCATGAAATAACTGTAAATTACAAATGAAATTATAATGAGATTAAAATTACGAGATTCATATTGCATTTATGTATTATTCTTAAATATTTCTAATCATTTTTCTATTAAGATTGGACATTAATAGAACATAAATAGACTAGCAAACGTTTTGTTTTTCTTTATGAAGGAAGTAGTTGATCTCAAAGGCTAAAGTATAGAGATACTTAAACAAACGTGTAGGTGCTTGTTAGAGAACAAGTTCATTGAACAGACCTAATATGAGAAATCTATTTGGAACATTACTTGTATGTCTGAAATTCTCATTGTGATGATTGTATAAGTGATCATTTGACTTGAGATCACCAAAGTTATCTTGTATAGGGATTGCTACATTTTGATACTATTTATGACTTATTTAATCATGGATTGTTCAATCGGTAGTCATTAGATGTAATATGAATTATATGGAGATAGTTGTGTGATCAAGATAGGATTCATCTTCCTAAAGTAATTAGGGAGAATGTTCCATTGTTCTCGATTAGTATTGATTCAGGAAATCCTTAGCCAAAGTGGAATGACGTTTTGTAAATAGTTTACAATATCATTAATTGAATCAATAGCTAATGACAGAGAATTAATATGATTGGACTTAAAATAGAGTAGACATTAATTCTATGCTCTTGTCTAATTAGAACATTGGTTGATGAAAGGATTTAATTATATGAAAAAATCATGCACGAAAAGGTTGGTCAAAACTACTTTGACATTCCTAAATATTTGGGTGGTTATGATGCATTGCTAGAAGCCAATTTTGATCTATGATTATAAATTGTTTAATTGGATAATTAAAGATAAATTAAAAGGGGTTTTAATTTATCCAATTCTAATTATGAATTAGAATTAGAATTGATAATTATTGCCAACATATTTGGGAACCTAATGAGTTTCAAATATAGAATTGGTTGAAGAGAGCAAAGTTAATTTAATCAAGTTGGACTTGATTATAAAGTTTAAGAAACTTTATGATTAAATATGAGATATTTAATAAATAAGGGTCAATATAAGATATTGGATTTTATTTAGACAAAACTAGTATTAATTAGAATTATAAATAATTGTAATTAAAGTTTAATTAAAATTAGATTTTAATTTTAATGAAATTACCAAAATGCCTAGAACCTATTATAAATAGGCTTAAGCTCTATAGAGCTAGTACTTATTGCTTAACTCTCTCTGTAAGAGTTACAGAGTTCTCTCAACTCATTCTACAGATACTGTTAGAAGCCAGACATTTGTGCATCTATAATAGTTGAAATGGATCGATTTTGGGAATCGTTCGAGGGATACAACAAGATAAAGATCAAGCTTCAAAATAAGGTACAAATTAAAATTTTGCTTTATTACAATTTGTGTTAATCATTTTATAGAATTAAAGTGATCTTGGTTTTTAGAAAATCAAAGATTGCAAAAAAGTTTCATAATTATTCTACTACGGTGGGATCGAATTTTGACTCGATTTTCCAAGAATGGTATCAGAGCAAGATTTATTTCTATAATTTGATTAAATTATTTGCTTACGACTGATCTCATAATTTTTTAGAATTGAAAAATATGAAGAGTTCATATTATAAACCTAGAAATATAAAATGTTCATATTAGATTCTTAAAATCCTTGAAGAACAAAATTGTTCTTGGAAAACTGAATATTGCACATTAAAGAATGCATGATTTATACGTGTGTGTATTATGTTTCTGGAAACTCAATTGTTTGTGTTTTGTTTGTTGTCTGGAGACATGTGAGCATCCTAAAATCTGGAAATTTGTTCTGGAAATACCTAGAAGAAAAATCGCATTAGATTCGATTAGGTATTAAGAAAGGTGTAGACTTAATACTTCATGAAAACCTAGAATTGTTCTAGTGCTTATACGCAAAAAAGGCCTCGATCTTATTCTGACAACGATGAACAAGAACGAATTGAATGAGATGTATGAGTTTCTAAAATAAGTTTTAAGAAACCCAAAATCTGGAAGAATTGCATTTGTCTGAATATTTAGGTTGTGTTGTTTGAGAGTTGGCAGTGATTATTGAATCACGAATCCAACCATTCCAACAGACGACGATGGCTATTATTGTAGTTAGGAAATATTATTTTGTGTGATCTATAAACAATGGTGTATCTGGGCCTCGAAGAACGTCCCCTGTTGATGACTGCTTGGGATGTTGCTGTCGATGACGGGAGGATGGCATGAAGACATGATCAAAAAGCTTGTGTCATTGGTTAATGGCGACATAAGGAGGCATCGGTGGTGAGGAGCCTCTAGAGGAGGCACTGCAAGAGCAAAAAATGCAGGTAAGGAGCGATGGTGTGGGATGATCAGAAAGAGAGAGAGGCGGCAGTTTTACAGAAACGATGGGTGGTTTCTGGAGAAGATGATAGATGCGTGTAAGTCACACACCCACTGTCTTCTGCGCACGTCGACAGATACGTGTCTGGCGTGTGCACCCAAATTTAGTTTATTTTTCTAATGTATTAAAAAAACTGTTTTTCTATTTTGAAAATTGTTTTCAAATGGTTAATTTGTTTACGAATGCTTTGGAAATTAGTTTATTTTTTCAAGATGTATAATTATTAAATTAAATTATCCATTCAATTCCAAAATTAAGATAATTATTTTTCTTAATTTTGTTAAGATTAATAATTATATTTATTCTTAATTATTTTTAGAAAAGAGGTTTCTAAAATTAGAATTAATTATTTTCAATTAGATTGAAATTAATTAATTAGAAAATTAGTTCCTAAAATAAGAATTAATTAGTTTTAATTAGATTGAAATTAATTAATTAGACTCTTTAAATTTAAAAAAAGTGTTTTCTTAAATAATTAAGAAATTTATTTCTTAATTAAATATATTTATTTCAATTTGATTGAGATAAATTAAATTCTTGATTTTATTTGTTTAGAGAATTGTTATTTTATTCATTTGGAAATTCTTTCTTTATTTATAAATAATAAGTTTCTTGACGTTTTAGAAAAATATTTTTCTTGGTTAAATTTAGAAATATGTTTTCATTTATTACCTAAGAAAAATGTACTTTCTTTAATATTTTGAAAATTAGTTTTCTAACTTATTAAAGAAATATTTTCTAATTTATTAAGAAATCAAAATCTAAATAAATAATATAAAGGACTTTCTCAATTAAATTTAAAAGTGTTTTATTTAATTTTGAAAGCAATTTCCTTTTAATTTTAGAAAATAATTTCTAATTAAGTAGACATAATTTATAATTAAATTAGAAATAGTCTTCTAATTGGATTAGAATATGTTATATAATTTTGAAAATAATTTTTTCTAAATTATAATAAGTAAGAAGAATAATTTATGTTTTCAATTAAATTTTGTTAAAGGAGTCAAGATAAATTGGAAATAGTTTCTAATTGGATTTGAAATTTTGTTTTCAAATCAAATTAAATTTCTATTTGGAATAGGATTTTAATTCGTTTAGGAATCAATAAGTTTAATCTAATTCAATTTTTTCAAATAGTTGGAAATATTATTTTAAATTATGAAGATCAACAACTAGAATCAAACGAAGCTTGAAGTTTTATGCATATGATTTGATTATGAGTGCATAAGATGCATACTTTATTTATATGGTTGATAATTATATTAGATGCATGATAAATTATATGTTTATATATGTGATATTTTACATGCAATTTTGTGATTGATGAGACAAATGAAATTAAAATCCCTCGTTAAAATGTTAAATACATGTTGAGAACATAATTGTTTCCTTTCATTATTATCATAATAAACCAGATTTCTATTTATTGTAGGCTTGTTGAGCAAACTCAAGGTCTCTTTAACCCTAACATGTTTAAACTTATGATAGTGGGTTCTACTTAACTAAATTTGTATGATTTGGATAAGCAAACTCATAATCATATGAATTTAGAGGCCAGGTTAAGAACAATATATAAGATGTATTTTGACAAGAGTTATCACCTAATGGATCTAGGAGTCACATGAGATGTGATTGATAAAAATTTTATTTACCTAATTTAAGTCTAGGTGGTTTATTGAGAAAACTCAAGGTCAACTATATTTGAATGGGATGAGCCCACTAGAAAGATTAGAGTAAAATTTCCAAATAGTAGTATGGGTTATTATTTTGAATAAAATAGTGGGAGTAACCAAATGTATGATTAAAGTCCTAATCTAATTTGGTAGACATGGCATATAATTAATTACTTGCATTCTTACATTTATTTTGTTCTAAGTGGAATTTATCTTGTTTAGTATAGTTGATACTTAGTGAACTAAATTTCTTAGACATAGGATTATGTTTGAGAAGAGTTCTCAAAAGTTAGATACAAAATTGTATGTCCATTATTTTATTATGCTGTAATTCTTGTTAAGAATTCAGTGATAAAGTTTTAGAGATATATCAAAATCATATAGACGACAAAATGTATTGACATTTTGAGTTGATTAATTTCTCGTAAACTTTGATGACAACATGTAAGATGTATGTTAACACCATGATAGCAAAATGCAAAGGGTTGCAGGGCGTAGTGTTGAAAGCTATAATACTTTATTGGAATTGTTCCATTTAATTTAGCCTATTAAAAGTATAACTATGGACTACAATTAAAGGCTTTGCTATAGTATGATAATAGTTTTCATAAGAAGAAAATGATTGCATGATTTTTCTTGCATATATGTGATATGATAGAGATCATATGTATTTCTAATTCATGCTAATGAGTATTTGAAACTGAATTTAGATTCAACAATTGTAATATTCAATGCATGATTAGAAATAGATTGTTAAGTATAAGCAGTTGATCCAATTTTATACAAAAAGTTTGTATGTGTTGGATCAAAGAAAATTTATGCTTATCATAAGTGGCAAGAATTAAAAGTTGGATAACCAAGATTATTCTTTTATGTCATATTGGTTAAATCAACATAACGAGAATCATAAAGTTACATACTAGGATATATGTATCCTTTTTATTATGAATCGTATAGAACTTGTGAAACTTGTAAAGTTGAAGAATAACCAAATCAACCTTTGGTGAAAGGAGATGATGGTATTGAATTGTTAAATTTTATACATGTGATGTATTGGATGGAATAACAATTCATAAAAGGATAATATTA
>JANIIA010000003.1:23817036-23836023 GCA_027478495.1 Erythroxylum alaternifolium
ATGTCATATTAAACTCAACAATAACATGTCAAAACTGTTACTAAAGCATCATATCTTTAGTAACATGGGCTGTCATAACATACTCATTAGTGTTACCATTCATATTTAATAGTACTTATCACCTGTTACCGTATGTCGTTTTTGTTGTAGTAAAAGGATGAATTATGAAATTAGTAGTGAAATTTCTTTTTGTAGTGCTCAAAATGATGCTATCAATATTGAAGGTGGTATTCCAACTCAATAAGAAAGGATTGCTACAACTGATATAAGGAAGAGAAGAAAATATTTGTCTAAATTTTTGTTCTATAAACAACTCCTAGACCTCAACCTTTTTTTTAGTGCATTACAATATAAAAAAGTAACTCATAATATGGACATGACAATTACAAGATGGTATTATGATACAGATGTGCCCATTTATTGTTGCTCAATCTTATTATTACTAGCTTATAGTGGATGTTATTACCTCTTATGGTTCATGATATAAAGTTCCTCCAATTGATAACTACAAAGATAAATTTTAACAACTTCGTGAGAAAAATAAAATTAACATGGATAACTTATATGTTCAATTACGTGATAATTGGACAAATAAAAGACAAGAGTCTATTGTCAATTTTTTGGTTTATCTTATTAAGGGAATGAAGTTTTTGAAGTTCATTGATGCATCTGCCCTTGTAAGAAATGATGATACTCTATTATAGATAATTTATGAAGTTGTAAATGAAGTTGGGCCTAAAACATTATACAATTCATCATTGGTAATGATGTTGCTTATAAAACAATTAGGAAGAGGTCATTGAACATATATAATTATTTCTATTGTACTTTTTGGTACTACACATTGTATTGATCTAATGTTAAAAATATAAGAAGCTAGATACTTTCTTATCATTGATGAAAATGTTAAAGGTAAGAAAAATAGCTAAGTTCATTTATAATCGTACATGGGTTCTGAATTTGATGAAAAAGATTTAACCAATGGTAGGAATTTGTGTCATACTATCATTATAAGGTTTGTAGACAATTTCTTATTAATTTATTATTTTTTAAAATAAAAAAGGTATAAGATCAATGTTCACAAATAACAAGTGAGTTGTATCTTAGTATGTCATATTTAATGATGATATGGAAGTTTCCGAAATTATATTTGAAGATTATGAATTTTTTATATGGGTTTTTAAGCCTTTGGCAATAGTACTTCATTTTATTACTTAATAATGATGAGAAGACAATAATGAGTTACTTTTATAATGTTATAAAGAGCATGAAGGAAGCAATGAAGACTAATATGAAAAAAATGCCTTCATTGTATACACCTTATCTTGCAGTTATCAATGGTGAGAAAGACAACTACACTCTCTCTTATTTGTCATTAAGGCATTTTTTAATTCAATGTCTATTTTGGACAAAGTTTTACAAAAAAAATCTAAAATTAAGAGGAACATGCTATTAACTATCACAATAATTATCTTAGATGAGATAATGCAAGATCTCTTTAGCTTACAAATAAAGGTATACAAAGTTGTGTGTAGTGATTTTGGAATATCGATTTCAATATATAAAAGAGACAAACTTAATTCAAGTTTGCAATTTGAATTATTAGTCATTATGTAAGTGAAATTAGGTGTGTGAAAAGGATTGAAGCATATTTAAATTCATTCATTGAAAAAAAAAGAAATAGATCTAAATACAAAAGATGAAATGATTAGGTATTTATTTGATACAACTTGAAGTTTCGAAAAAAAAATGTTATTATCATTATTAAGTTGATTATAATTTCTTAATAATTTAGTTTTATTTGTTTATAGGACTCCTAATAGAATAAGTAGTTATATATATCTAATTTGTCTTGATTATATTAATCCTTTTGCAGATTAAGTTTTTAAAGAACCAAATTTTATAGATAAGAGTGACTTTTGAGGAACTAAATTTATAGATGAGAGTGACTTAAAAGATAATCTTATATGAGAAAGTATTAACATGATATTTGATGCAATGAGATTGAATAGTGGTGATGATGAGACTCTTTTAATGATGAAGACTTCATATGAAATCGTTTACACAATATATTGAATAACTATTTTACAATTTTGTAAAATTTAGGAATTATTTTATAATTTTAAAAATGATTTGAAATGATACCCAATATTAATTGGTATTGATAAGATATGTAATATTTGCCTAATGGTAGGTGACTAAATTATCAACCTTAAACCAAAACTTGATGTTTAAAATTAAAATGTGAATTATCAATCTTCATTTCTAATGATTCCAAAATTCTTGAAGGTCAAGAACTTCCCAACTACTTGATATTATCCATTTCAGTGTCAAGATGGTATAGTAAGGGAAAAAAGGGTCAAACTTTAGGGAAGACAACAAATCTTGACCAATACAAAAAATAAACCTATAACTATAAGGCCCTTTATGCCTCTTCAAAGCTGCATTTTGCATATAAGGCACGGTTCTTGACACCAAAAATAGATCCAATTTCACATTTGTATGACACTTTGTTAGATGCATAATAACCGTATTTATACTATATATCTGATGTATGTTTGCACGATATTTTATACTTCTATTGTATATTTGGTACTTAATTTGCTCCAAGATTGTTTATAGATTATAATTGCTTTCATCGATCAAAAAGAGAAGAATTCAGATGAAAACGTGGCATAAAGCGAAGATTTGAAGAAAGGAAGGGACACACGACCATGCATAAGCACGTAAACTCCTCTTCGGCTAAGTAGAATCACAAATTTTTGGTATTTTAGGTTATACATGGTTTAGCACACGACTGTGTATCAGACTGTGCATCACCTAGAATCTTCAAAACTATTATAAAAGATGTGTTCATAGGTAAAAGAGAATAACAGACATTAAGAGGCAATTACAAAGGCTGAGATCGTTCAGAAGGGGCAATTTTGATTCAGAAAAGTGAAAAATGCGAAGAAATCATTGAAAGATTCATCAAAATATAAGATCAAACATCTACCTTGCAAGAATATTCGATAGGAGACAAATAGGGAGATTTAGAACTATAAACTCATTATTTTCAATTCGTTTTTCTTTCTATTGAAATTTGATTTTGTGTTTTATCATATGTAACTAAAATATTTTAGTGTCTAGGTTAGATTAACCTTAGTTTTGTGCAATAACATGTTTTGATTCTTTTATTAATGCAATTGTTTGGATTGATATATTATAATTCAATTATGTGTTTAATGTATGCTCTAATAGAGCCAGAATATTAGTACATAATATGATTTTATAACATAGAGATTGAAAAATCTTACGTGTGAATAAATCTACTATAATTAGAAGGAGTTGATTGCAACTCTAGAGATAGAATGACATAAATCTTCTAGATTTAAGGTTAAACCTAATAGTAGGATTCATAAATCAATAAAACAAATATATAACTTTAACCTGAGTAATTCTGTTGATACCTTTAGGATTGCATAATAAAAGATCAATCGATTAAGGGCATTTAGGGGATTCGAAACCTAGAAACTAATTCTTAATATCGATAATTTCCTAAGTTATTTCTTAATTTTTTTGTTCAGTCTTACTGCCTATTTATTTTTATTTTGCTTAAGTTTTAATTTCTTTAATACAAAATCAAATTCAAATTTGTAAATTAGATAATAGGATAACAATAACTACTAATATTTATCGTCTTTGTGGATTCGATTTGTACTTGTCGGTACTAGTTATAACTACACTGTGCACTTGCGATTATTTCATAATTGACACACTTAGAAAAAAGTCAATCAAAATTTTGGTGCTGTGGACGGGTTGATATTATGAACACCTGAATGTTATTATTCTAGTCATTATTTTTTACTTTATCTTTATTATATCTTATTATATTTCTGGCTTATTCATTTAATTATCTTTTAAACTTCTCTATATTTACAGTGTGTTAGTGGTTTATTTTAGGAATTAAGATCTAACTTCGTAGCCACAACTCACAATGGATGGATGAAGTGGAAAGTAAGTTTATGGGAGCCAAAATACGTCTTCGCAATTTGTAACATCACTAAATAGGAGAGAGAGGTTTCCTCACATATTTTCAGAGGCTTAACTAGTGTCTATACCGTGATATGACATTTGTGGGAGTACTTATTACAAGCATAAATGTCGGGCACCAACCTATATGTGGGAGCAACCGAGCATGTACAGTCAACCTCAAGGTGCTTCATACGAGAATAGCTACAATTCATAATGGATCAAATCTTACACTTGTGGATGCAATGATTATACTCCAACTAAATATTTACAGTATTAAGCATCTCAAGTTAAGGAGTTAACTCTGGAAGAAATGATGGCCATGACTCACAATGGATGGATGGAGTGGACAGTACTTTTATGGGAGCTAGAACATATCTTCACAATCTGTAACATCACCATATGCGAGAGAGAGGTTTCTTCACATATTTTCAAAGGCTCAGCTGGTGTCTATGCCGTGTTGCAACATTTATGGGAGTACTTATTACGATCATGAATGTTGGACACCAACCTATATGTGGGAGCAATTAAGCATAAATAGTCAAACTCAAGGTGCATCATACGAGAATAGCTACAATTCAGAATGGAGAAACTCTTACACTTATGGATGAAATGATTACGCTCCAACTGAATATTTATAGTATTAAGCATCTCAAGTTAAGGAGCCAACTCTGGAAGAAATGATGGCCACGACTCACAATGAATGGATGTAGCAGACAGTACTTTTATGGGAGCTAGAATATGTCTTCACAATCTGTAACATCACCATAAGTGAAATAGAGGTTTCCTCACATATGTTCAGAGGCTCAACTGGTGTCTATACTATGTTGCAACATTTGTGGGAGTACTTATTATAATCATGAATGTTGGACACCAACCTATATGTGGGAGCAACCGAGCATATATTGTCAACCTCAAGGTGCATCATATGAGAATAGCTACTATTCAAAATGGAGCAACTCTTACACTTGTGGATGAAATGATTATGCTCCAACTGAATATTTACAATATTAAGCATCTCAAGTTAAGGAGCCAATTTTGGAAGAAATGATGGCCACAACTCACAATGGATGGATGGAGTGGACTGTACTTTTATGGGAGCCAGAATATGTCTTCACAATCTGTAACATCACCATATGGGAGAGAGAGGTTTCCTAATATATTTTCAGAGGCTCAACTAATGTCTATACCTTATTGCGACATTTTTGGGAGAAATTATTACAATCATGAATGTCGGAAGCTAACCTATATGTGGGACCAAACGAGCATATATAGTCAACCTAAAGGTGCATCATATAAGAATAGCTACAATTTAGAATGGAGCAACTCTTACACTTATGGATGAAATGATTATGCTCCAACCGAATATTTACAGTATTAAGCATCTCAAGTTAAGGAGCCAGCTCTGGAAGAAATGATGGCCGATTTTATTCAAGAATCAATCATGAGACATTAGGAAATAGATGCTCATATATAAAATATGGTGAATAAGATCAACCAGTTGGTGGAGATAATAGCTAATGAGATGTAAGGGAGTTTGACTCTCCCTATTGAAACAGATCCTAAAGAATTTAGAATGTCAATAACCCTTAGAAGTGAAAAATAGCTCCTAAAAAATGAATAAAAGGAAGAGATTATTTCAGATAAATTAATGGAACTACTTGTCAAAATGAAAGCTAACCACATGAATTTGAGAGTGAAGAAAAGACAAAGGTTGGTTTCATGAATGGAGTGACATTCTAAGAAGAGCTTCAGGAAGAAGAAGGCGTCTCCATCCGAGAGGAGGAAGTAAAGGAGTGGTAGGAGATAATAAAAGATGATAAGCCATAAACCTCTATCCAGGAAGAAGAAGAAGAAGAAGAAGAAGAAGAAGAAGAAGAAGAAGAAGAGTGGATAGAGATGTTTAAGGAAGAACTGGCAGAAGAACCAAATAAGGAAACTATTAGTGAAGCGTTGGTAGTGACCTTAAGTACGAAACAGAAACTAACTATTCAAGGAGTTTTGTTATTCCCTCTTTTATTAATAAATCACCATTAAAAAGGGAATTAATGCATGTGATTGGATGTATTAATTTTATAAATTATGTCTTTATGATTATCTTGTAACAGATGACTTACTTACAAGCTACTAAACTGCATTGCAGACAAAAAGGTGGAAGCAAGCCACTGATTATAGACCTAAGATGATAAATAAACGTGCAGCTTACAACGAGCTAACAATGTTAAACAAGCGCTACATAGGAGGCAACCCATGAATTATGGTAAATTTTATATTATATTATTTTTATTTTTATTTTCTTTTAACTTTTTATCCATTTTTCTTTATGTTTTGCAAAGATGTTAATCTTATATTTGATGGATCAAAATCAGAAAATCTTCTTAATCAAGAAAGTGCAAACTTATCCCTCTCCCTTATTTTTAAATGATTATATTGTGTACATTAGGGACAATGTACAACTTTAAGTGTGGGGAAAGGGTTAATGATTTTTAATGATTTCTTTTAACTTATTATAATCTAGATTAAAAAATTTTAGGAATTGATATCTTGACTTAATTGAAATTTGTCCATAAATTCTATATTTCATTATTGAATATTGATTGAATTGGTATGAAAAAGGATGAAAGTTAAAATATAATTACTTTTTAAGCTATATTTTGATTATTCATTGATATAATCAAATTAAATGAAATTGCATGTTATTTACACATATAAACCTATCTTTTTCGTGGGTTTTTTAGCCTTAGAGCGAATTTTTTTTTAAAAGTTCTTTTTATTTTTTCATATGTATTATCATCTATAGTAGAATGATTCTAGAGCTTGTTTTATTATACATATCGAGATCATATTTGTTAAATTAAAAGCATTGATACAATGAAGGCATTTAGATTCAACAATTTATTTCAGCCTATTTCTTTGATAATTACCACACCTATAAAATTATCTTTTAGGAATAAACAAGTTGAGTCTTAGCCTTTTTCGTTATTATTAACCCATATATTAACCTTTTCCTATTTTTCTTTGAAGACCTTTTTATTGTTTTAAACCTTGAAAGTTATTTATGTTCTTTACTTGTTTGAGACTTGAAATTATTGACAGGTCTTATATTTCTTTAATTGTGGTAAAATATGAAAGTTCTAGATTCATTTGTTTTGTAAAAAAAGAGCATAGAAAAAGAAGAGAAGAAAAGTATAAAGTACCATTGTTTTTATAATGAGTAGACATGTACAAACTGTAAACAAGTTTCTTGTATATTCTCTTAATAAATTTCCTTCAATTTAACCCTTTTTAGTATTCCAATCATACTGTACTTAAGCCCCATTATAACTCATATGAAGACCTTTTGATTTTTGTTTCTAGTTTATACATAAGTGGTGTAGATGTGATAATATTGTAAGCCTATGGTAAGAGTTATATTATAAATTAATTGAGAGCTTTGATACTTTTCACCCTAAACACTTGAGCCTATTGAGTGAAATCTTGGTGAGGGTATAAAGATGTATACTTTTGATTTCAATGTGATTATTGGTGTAATTACAATTAAATTAGGAAGTTAATTTAAGGATAACTTGACTCTAATTATATATTAATTCCATTATATGATGATTTATAGTATGAATGAGTTGGTCAAAATTAATGAATGATAGATATTGTAAGATTTATAATTTTGATTATGGTTTGCTTGAGGATAAACAAAAATTTAAGTGTGGGGATACTTGATAGATGCATAATTAATCATATTTATATCTCATATTTGATGTATTTTTGCTTGATATTTTATACTTTTATTGTATATCTGGTGCTTAATTTGCTCCAAGTGTGTTTATAGGTTATAATTGCTTTCACGAATCAAACGGAGAAGAATTCGGATGAAAACGCAACACAAAATGAAGATTTGAAGGAAAAAAAAAAAAGGGATACATGACCTTGCATCGGCCTATGTACTTCTCTCAAGCCGTGCTGAATCATGAATTTTGGGTATTTTGGCTTATACACGATTTAGTACACGGTTTAGTATCAAATAGTGCATCACATAGAATCTTAAAAATTACTATAAAAGACGTGTTCGGAGGCAAAAGAGAAGAGCAGACATTAAGAGGCAATTACAAAGGCTAAGATCGTTTAGAGGGAACAATTTTGATTCAAACAAGTAGAAAATACGAAGAAATCATTGGAATATCTATCGGAATACAAGATTAAACCTCTACCTTGCAAGAATATTCGATAGGAGACAAAAAAGAAGATTTAGAATTATAAATCCACTGTTTTCAATTCGTTTTTTCTTTGTTTAATTTTGTGTTCTATAATGTATAAGTAAATTCTTTTAGTGCCTAGGTTAGATGATCCCTAGTTTTGTACAATAATATGTTTTGATTCTTTTATTAATGAAATTCTAGATTAGGGTCAAATTTAATAACGGAATTCGTAAATTGGTAAAGCAATTATATAAACTTTAACCTAAGTAATTTAGTTGACAAGCTTAGGATTGGTTGTTATTTGACTCATGAATGGGCTATTAGCATACTATAGGAATTTTCACTGTCCAAAATATCAACAAGACAATTACATTATAAAAGATCAATCAATTAAAGGTATTTAGGGAGATTTGAAACCTAAACACTAATTTATGATATCGGTAATTTTCTATGCTCTTTATTAATTCTCTGTTCAATCTTGTTGCCTGTTTTAATTTATTTGCTTAAATTTTAATTTCTTTAATTAAAAATCAAATTCTAAAATTAGATAATAGGACAAAGGTAACTACTGGTATTTATCATCCTCGTAGGATCAACTCGTATTTATCGATAGTAGCTATAGCTACGTCATATATTTGCGGTTATTTCATAACTTACACACTTAGAAAAAGTCAATTACGCTTCCATGTCAGAGAGGGACTAATAGCAACAATTGGTCTTGGAGGGGTATGTTTAAAAGGTTGCTAGCGGATGTGTAGTATAGACAAAATAGGGGGGGGGGGGGAAGTGTTTAAAGCAAATTAGGTGCAGTTTCTTGTGGCTGCCCAGATGACAATGTTTGGATTACGTTCGACTGTACACATATTGCTAGAAAAACAAGAGGAAATAAGTGAATGTGTTAAGAAACTTCTCTCTTTTCGGGTCTCTTCATAAAGCAAAGCAGGAGATCCGTGATTCTTTAAAGATCAAAGCTAGAATAGTGCATAGAATTCAGAGGGGCCAAAAAAATTTAACTATCCCATTTTCAGTTGGAAGCTGTGGCTCTTCATTTGCTTCTTAAAACTGTTCTCATATCAGTTAACTTGGAAGTTCATAATGACATGAAAAAACTCAAGCAAAGGGTTGCAATATCCAAAAACAATCATATTGCTTCTAAGGAAGATTAACAATAAAAAAATATATAGAACTGGTGAAGTAATATATCCAATAGAAAAACTTACTGATACTATCAAAACAACCTCCTAGAGAGCAAAAGAGAATGCTTCTCACATTGTCACGAGCAATAATCCACGAGGAACTTCTGTTAAGCATCCTTGAATCTGAAGGAACCAAAAACTTTCACCACCATGTCTATGCATTTAAGCATCAGATAGCATCTTCAATGATAACCATGAACAAAATGTTCCCAGTTAAGAGATCAGAGGCAACTAATTGCAGTAACTCTACAATTAACATGAACAAAAAGTTCCCATTTAAGAGATCAGATTCAACTACTTGCAGTAACTCTAGAATTACCATGGAACAAACCCGTTTACCTCTTCCACCACAGGAGCGGGAGGAAGGTTAAGATCAATTAGGCCTGTCATTGGTAGTTCTGGCGCGTCTGTCTTGATCACAAGTGTGCTGTCATCAGCACTTCCAACAAAATGGGACCTCTTGTGCCCTCCCAAAGCTTGACCTGATCGGAAAACCTTCAAGCAGAAAGGGCATTCATGCATCTTGCCCTTTTTTGACACCAATCTTTTGTTTGCATTGCGAGATAAGTTCTGCTGAATTGGTTTCTTCCCATTGAATGATTCCACTATCTTACCATTATTAGGAAGTGGACTTGGAACATAATCTGTGTCAATGCTGTTCTCGCCACTTTCATATACCGAGTCAGTGTAGCCATCGATGGTTTCATTATTGAATCTGTTTTCCCCAATTGGAGTGACTTTCGCAACCTTTTTCACATCGTTGCTATGAAATTCAGGATCATAAGAGTTATGTTTGCTTCTCTTTCGTGAATCATACTTAACCGATGCTCTATCTGTTTGATCATACCTATCTTCTTCAATTGAAGCTCTACCGGAGTGAGTTTTGACACGTCTAAACCTACTCAATCTCTTCCCTAATTCAGTATCAGACTCTCCATCAGATCCAGACCCAAATACCCCTTCATGTTTCTTTGGTCCAACTTTCCTCATAAACAAATCTACAGAAACTTCTGATTCAACCCCTGTTGGCCCGTTGTTAAAGTACCCAGAATCAGAATTCTCAGAGACGGGATACTCTCTAGACTTCACCTCCCTTTGCTTTGCTTTGTTCACATACAAAATCTCATTCCCATTGAACACGCATTTAACACCATTCTTCAGACTAATTTTCATTTGATCATATGAAGATTTATCCTCAAAAACCAAAGAATTATTGTCAGAAGATTCTGCAGTGGAACTAAATCCCCCTTTGAAACCAGAGTCCCTAGACAACATCATCAAGCAAATAGCCAACTCTTCCTGTTCTTGCTCATTATCAGAAACTAAAGACAGAGAACCATTTGCCGGAGACAACGAAGAAGAGTTGGCACCAGTGATCTTGTACCTCATTCTCTCGAATCCGCTTCGTTTACTTGGAGCTGAGGCCTCGATATCTGACTGGCTATCCGCAATCAAGTCTTTGAGCTTCTCACTGGTCCCTGAGTGATCGTCATAGCTGTTGTTGTTGTTCTTGGAGTGGCATGCCATGTGCCCACAGAGAGCTTTCAGTGACTGGAAACCTTTACCACATTCTTTGCACACCTTTTCTGGCAAAAGACCGGACTTGCTTGAATCAACCATGTACCATTTAGTTTTCTTTGGGTTCTCTCTAAGACGATAACCAGATTGAACAATAGCAGCAGCTCCAAACCCAGAATCTCTCTTTTCGTTGCCAGCAAAAGACTTGCTCATGTTGAGGTTAGCTTCCGCCTCTAAGTCGTTTGAGCTCCCGTTTAAATGAATCCTGATGTGACCACCCAAGGACTTACCACAGCGAAATTTTTTATTGCAAAACTTGCAAACAAATTTCTTCTTCTGATTTGCTTCCATCGCTTGATCTAATTTGCCCAAAAAATCTGTCCAATAATGAAAAAGATTGTATCTCTTTATATTATCTCACCTCAAAACCTTGTTATACGATCCATTGAATACTGAAAGTCGAGAAAAGCGAGAGAAAGACACCAGAATCAACAACAACATAAAATCGAAATCTAGAACGAGACGGAGATGAAACAGTTCAAAAAGTCTAATACTTTATCAAAGTGGGACTGGTTGAGGGAACGAAGAGCATTAGGGGGATGTGACAGTTATTGTGAAGTACAGGATCAGGCACTTAGACCCACCAAAAGAGAAGCTCTTCAAATCCCATCCCAAGTACACACATTACGTTAGCCCTCTCTAAAGAGCTTGAAACCAAAATAACGGAGAGAAAGAAAAATCAAAAGTTTTTGAAGGAGATGAGTCGCTAACGATGGCGATGAACAGGCCTCTATAAAAGAACAATCAAAGCACAAATACGACTAGTTCTCTATCTAGAACACACCACACTCTCTCTCTCTCTCTCTCCTCTGTTTTGTGGCCTATCATCAGGAGGAGGAGAATTTCATGCACGGAAGTAAAAATATTAAAATGACACGTATACTTTAATGTTGATTAGACGGTCAGGATTTAATGAGGATCCCGATAAATATGTATTTGGTAGATATTACGTTAGAAGTTTTGCAACTTCCCAACTATGCCTTATTTTGTCTCAATCTCAAACACATAATATACATACACAATTCCTTGACCTCTTTTTTTTTTCCTATTTATCTTTTAATTTTACAGGATGCAATCTATCCTACTGAATCTACCAATATCAAGGTATGTATAGAAAGATATTGCACTTTGATATTTTCATACCATAAATGGGCAGCCAATGTTTCTACGTTTGAGACATTTTTTAAGCAATATTTAGGTTTAGCCCAAGGAGAAAAAGAAAGGATCATTTCATTCAATAGTCGTGACTCGTGATATATATATATATATATATCTTACGCCATGGTAGACACTCTTAACACGTCCAAATGAAAGTTCAATGATCATATGGGCTGCATTTTTAGTCACAAGAGAGCTGTGGACATAATATAGTCATTCTGGATGCCTGTAAGTTGGAATTTCATAATCACCAAAGTAGGTTAGTTTGCTTTGATATGGTCAACCCAGTTTTGTAGTTATATTGTTGTCCAATGCTCCACACCATTTCCTTCTTTTACTTCTCTCCTGTCTTTTGCTTTTTCGTTTCAAAGTTCCATATTTATTGAAAATTTAAACCTCCATGTCCCTAACTTCAATGCATCTGGTGTTATACCATACTTGCATACGAATTTAAAGATATTATCATGATAATTTTTTTTGTGTTGGATCAAACCAATGTTATAGGTCTCTCTACAGCAGTTTTTCAGATCTAATTCATTAATTACCATCTTAATCCAGCTAAAGATAAGAAGTTTATCAAAAATAGGATACGGGGAATTTCAGATTTGTAGAATACATAATTAGAAGCAAGTTAAATTATCGGTTCAGTTGTGATTATCTATTTACAAAATTGAACTCATAGAATTATGTTATAAAAAAAGGATAGAATTGACAAAACATCTCAAATTCCGATACTTGCTAAATGTTACGCTCTACTTCCAATCCAAATTCATTCGTATTAGGATTCTGCATGAGAATCAAACTTTAACAAACTTCTGTACCAGCCAGCAATTACCCCTCAGTGAACAGGTTTTCAGGATAGTTTCTCCGGATCTCAATTAACTTACGATACTGGAGGCTATCCCCAATGCTTCCCAGAATTTAAATACAAATTTTATCCTCCAACGTTTCTTTCCCTTCTTCTTGCGAGTTTCCTTCAGTATATGGTTATACAGAACTCAATGCTTGGGACATGATGATCAAGGACTGTAGAGTTGATCTTATTTAGGGTTGGAACTTAACCAAGATAAACGGCGGAAAAGAAAGAGAAAACGATACCTGAACATGCAAGACTGTTACATCCGCAACGAATGTAAATAAATAAGAAAAACTTGCCAAATTTTTGGCTAACCCTAATTCCACCTGTATTCCCCACTTACCAAATTCCTAGGACCATAGAAAAGTTGCACCGTGTGCACAGCTAGGACGTGCAAGACCTATCCGGGTGACACTAGTTGATACCACCATCATTGTTTTCCTCACCGTTAGCCCCTTGTCCGAATATTTCTTCAATGATGTTGCATGTCGGCTGAAGATCCACACCTTTAATAGGACTTGTGAAACGAGCATCCCAAACCTTGGTATCACAGGGGTCAAGAAAGTACACCTGATCCACCCCACTACCACATCCGTCCAATTTACGAGACAAGAACTTGTCATGATCACTGTCAACTCCACCTAACTGCAAGCCATCTCCAGAGTCAACTGGACCACTAGAGTTTAACTTATCAGCCTGGAATTCAAAAGATATGCACGAGTCATCTTGAATAGTTAAATCCTCACCAAAATAACCCGTACTTTTGTCAACATGCTTGTAATCAGGTTCAAGTTGGCTTACATGTATTGACTTCATGCCCAGTGCTTCTGAGGCATAATCAATACCTGAATCTTCTCCCGTGGCATTTCCACTAACATCCTCCATATCGGGGTTGACATCACAATCATCATCATCACCATCACCATCACTGTCATCAATGTCATTGTCTTCGGAAAATGTCTCATCTACCTGGCCTGCCTGATCATCATATTGATCAAGTGACTCAATAACAGAGTCTTCATCTTCTTCAGAAACTGGAATTATATTGGAGTATCTATTTATTTTGTGCAATTCATCATCATCACTGTCAATTTCCATCAAGTTCGATCTGTTCTGAGCAGCACGTCTTTGAAGGATAAAAACATTGAAATAATAGCTCACGATATCCTTTGTGGTTCGAATGGGCAGCAATCGTAACAAGTGTTTCCAAAAGTTCTGGCCCTTGGAAATGGGATACAAGTAGACAACTGAACGGAAAACACATTCTTCCTCCCCAGTCCATCTACATGTCACCACCTCTCCCATGTCATAAAACCCCAACTTGTCAAAATTTTCTTGTCCAAGTGATTCTAATAGTTTCTCACGTGCTTCCTTTATGTGCTGCTGGACACATCTGATAGAACCCTGATCCAAGCAGTCACAATCTATTTGGCCACATAAAATATCATTAGTGTAATGCAAATATGAGTTTGCATCTGGCATTGGAATGATACAAGTACCCATCCGCTTGTCCTCACCAATGCCCTCTTTTTGGCTGTTCCACAATGGAATGGTAGCTTGATGATTTGGCCCCAAAGGCACTTGTTTCCTAAAAAAGTGTTCAAAGTAGGAAGACTTGCCAGTGTCAAAAGGGAGAATCCTATGCCTTACAAGATCACAATCAAAATGTCCTGAGGGAAGAGAAGAGGATGCTGCAAAGCTAGATCTAACATCTTCATGATGACAACTGTTAGTAACAGATGAACAGGGAGCGGTGACCTCAAAATTAATTACTGAACACGGCATTTCATTGATCCCATATTCAAATTCATGCCGTTGAAATTTAGGAAGGTTGTCTCCATGGTCACCTAGTTTGTTAACCAAATCAAATCAGAAAAATAATTTTCAATAGAAAAAGAAAAAAAAAAGAAGAAATAGCAAAAAAGAAGCAACCTACTTGTCCTCACCTGAAACATTAGGTTTATGTGGAACATGAGCATATGGAACTTGTTCTGAAGATTGGGTCAACTTATTGCTACACTCCAGAGGCCTCGCCTGCTTAAAAGGAAATTCCTGGAAAGCTAGACCTTTAAATGGTCGCTTATAACCCATTTCACCTGCACAAGAAAAATGAAGATAAAATTAATAACCAGTCCAAAAGCCCAAAAAAAAAATGCATGTCAGAGAAAAACATGACATGTAAATAGAAATTTAAACAAGCCAAATGCACAGTTCTGAACCATTCGTCTAAAATGTGTTATCCACACAGCTGTTGGAATCCACTAAAAATTAGAAGGGTGTAAACATACTCGCATGAACACGTGCACTAATATAGATTCATATGTCCTCATCAATAAAACAGAGGAACAAAAATACATAAGTTTTCGATACAAGAACACGTAACAATCCGGTGATAATAGTGATATGAAATAGACACAATGTAAGCAGACCTTGAAGCTGCTTAACTTATTATACCTATTTAACATAATACCAACACGCTTGCCCATTACCACCAAAGAAAAGGAGAGAAAAATAAATAAATACACAGAACAAAGCTAGCTAGTGACCAATTGGACAATAAGGTCGAAACATAAATATTTCCCCCAAAGTTAAATGAAAGAAATTTACTCACGAATTGAGGCAAATAAACAATTGAATTGTCACTCATAAATATCCGTTAAATCTGTAACAAATATCATACGATTATAGTAGAAATTTCCGATTAATAAGCATATACCTTTTGAGCTCGTCGAATTGAAACTTCAAAACTTGATTGGAAGGATACTAAATATCAAGGCAAAAAAGACGAAATATAGATTTGACAAGGTTTTATGGTGCAATCACACAAACCCCCATACTAATTTGTCAAATGGAGAAATCCCAAATTTTGAAACAAAACCCTAACCCTCGATTTCGAATTGATGCACAAAATTTCAAACAGGTTCAAAAAAGAAGATTTCTTGAGGCGGGAAATATGGAAGCAAAACCCCAAACCTATTTACAGATTCGAAGAAGTTATTAACGCATCACAACTTCGAATCGACACGTGAAACAAGACTTAGAAAATATTCACAATTAGGTCGAAAATTGAGATGTAAATTTACAGTGCGGTATGGATTGAAAGCCCATGAAGGATAGAGGGACAAAAAATGTGCTGAACGGAATCGAAACCCTAACCCTAGAAACGTGATGAATCAGCGGCTACGATCGGAAGGGGTACGGATGGGAAGAGGGGAATGTGAATCGAACGAATCGGGAGTCGAATAGGTGAAAAGAGAAGGGAATTGAGAGATCGATTTCTGGTTGGAATAGGGGAGAGTGACGGTGAAAGACGAATTTGGGTTCGTAGGTTTTTGTACACGACGAAGCGGTTCGATAAAGATCAGCCGGGTGATTGTTTTATGAGCTAAACCGGCCCAGTCTCCGGAAATTACCTTTAAGCCCTCCTCAGAAAATCCAATGACTAAAAAACTTAAACCGATTCAAGTACTTCAACCTTAAAAACTTTAAATCATTCTACTTACCAGTTCAGTCTACCTGTATAATCCTTATTATTAAAATTTTATTTATTAATTAACCGTCTAATTTTTGTAAACTAACTATTTTTTGTATATCATAATAAACTAGTTAATTTTTATTTTACAGTCTTATTCTACAACTCAACCTCAATCCCTTCAATAGAGGAGGATAGTCTCCTTCTTGGATCATATTTTAAATTTGTTATTTTTGTTCAATCTTATTTATGATAGTGTAATATCGGTTAAATTTTTAACTATTTAAATTTTTTATCTTATTAGTTTAATTTTCGATCCGATTTTAAAACATTGATAAAAACTTATTCTAATTGGGATAACATTTTTTGGTAACGTTCTTCCTTGATTCGACGATGTCATTAATAATAATGATTATAATGAAAAGTAACAACAAAAACAACATTACTAGGAATCAAAAAAACAACAACATTACTACTATTGATAATAAAATAACTAATCAATTATGGGTCAAGTACAAAGTTTTCTTATTTATAAGATTTTATATTTAGATGAAGTCCTAGATCAGAATTAATAAAAATGAAGTAATTTTTTTAAAAATATATTCCATCTTATTTATAATATATAATATAAAATAATATATCATGATGTAATGTTAGGAAATCGAAGCGGGATCTGATCTCTCATGTAGTGGAATAAATTCGAAACTTTTTCGTATTTGATTTCTTGAAATTTAAGATCACAAAAATTCCATAAAATGATTAATAATAAATTATAATAAAGTATAATTCGTAATTTATATCTTATTCGAAGTTTGATCTTTTTTTTGTCGTTTCTTTCGAATTATTTATGAAATCAACTCATCTCAACGACTATAGCAATACAAGTGTTCAACTTCTATTGATATCCACAGAACGAGTTGAGAGAGCTTAACAACTATTACAGAGGGGGTTAGATAAGAAGTGCTAACTCCTTAGAGCTTAAGTCTATTTATAGTAAATTTTGGACATTATAGTAATTTAATTGAAATTAAAATTTAATTTCAATTAAACTTGAATTAGTTGGAGCTTAATACTAGTTATGTCATGTCCATATTATAAGTTGCTTCTTTAGAAAGTAACGCATTACGAATTAAAGTTGAGATCTAGAGTTATTCGTTATGCTAAAAAAGTTAGACATTTGCCTTCTTCTCTATCTCACATTAGATGCAACATTTCCTTCTTGTGGGGTAAAAAAACTACTTTCAACATTCTCAGTATCATCTTGACAACCAACAAAGGAACTTTCACTACAAATTTTGTAGTTTAGTCTTAGCGCTATACCTTTATCATATTGATACTCTGTAAACAAAATTTTCATTTGTCATTTCACATCATGATTAACTTCACATCACCTTTGATCTCAATCAAATGCTTATTTAATATGGTGAATGTAACATCCCATTTTTCCATGCTAAGGGTTAGGACCCTAGAATACTGTACATGAGAGATTTTATTATGAAGTTAAGAAGTGCATTGCATGCTCATGCATAATATAGTATACACACACATGTGAATTTGATTTCTTACACACATTACAATGACTGTTCATGCACTCATTTGACATTTACCAGGTATAATTGATTTTTTATGTGATTATGATATGAATTGTGGTTTATATGTCTTGAAAATTGATTTGGTGATAATAATTATTGATTTAGGATTTTTGGTGAAATTTAGAAAATTTCTGAAATTTTGAGTATTTTTGGGACTAAGAAAAATACCAAGTGACAAGATAATTAATTTATGGCAGTAGACATAGGTGATGAATGATAATAGAAAGAATTGATATGTGATATTAGGATTTAATGACAAATGTCATAGAAAATAGGGAGACAATTGGAGTAGAAATTGAAGACAAATGGACTATTTAATAAAGAAAACCAAGTGAGACCTATAGAAAATGGACATGTGGCAAGTGATAAGTGTCACTTGCCATGCCATGTCTTCACCTACGATATTTCTTCTAAATGAAAGACCAATTTAATTGTTTTGTCTCTTGCTTTCTTCTTCTCTTCATGATCTTCTTCATTATCTTCTTCATCTCCACGACACTGACCTACCTTCATCAACATTGAATCTTGTTCTGACCTTTTACTTACTACTCCCATTTTGTTGTCTTCTTCATTTTCCACTAAAAACCTAACCTACCCCACCCCTACGTTGATGACTGTGATTCATAGAAAGCTAAGGTTCATGTGATTTTGAAGAGCTTGGAGTTTTATCAATTAAGTTATACTTTGATCTTCATGTGTAACACCTCACTCCCACTGGACCCGAACCTAATATCGATGGTAATATCCGAATCCGTGCCCCGCAAGGGTGGTGTGCCACATCACTTAACAATTAAATGTCGATATGTATTTTATTTTATTTTTTTTAAAACCATAAACATAAAGAACAGAAATTCGTTAACCAAAATATGTCACTTTAATTAATAAACATTTGATACAAACAATGAAATCAACAGAACTTTTATTAGCCACT
>JANIIA010000003.1:23844909-23866224 GCA_027478495.1 Erythroxylum alaternifolium
ACAAACATAATACTAAAATTAATAAAATAATTAAAATAATAATAATAATAAGAAAATTAATAATAATAAGGACTTTAATAATAATAATAATAATAATAAAATTAATAAAAATAAGGAATTTAATAATAATTATTATTATTATTACAATTAATAATAATAATTTTTAACAGTAAGTAGACAATTCTTAATAATAATAAATAATAATAAGAATAATAAATTAATAAACATAAGAAGAAATTTAATAATAATAAGGAATTTAATAATAATAATAATTAATAAAATTAATAACAATAAGGAATTTAATAAATAATAATAACGATAATAAAATTAATAAAAATAAGAAGAAATTTAATAATAACAATAAGGAATTTAATAATAATAATTGTAATTAATAATAATAAGGAATTTAACAATAATAATAAGAATAATAATATGTAAAAAATTAATAATAATAATAATAATTCATAAGAATAAGAATAATAAATTTAGTAATAATAAGAAGAAAATTAATAATACAAATAAAAATAATTAATAAGTTTAATAAAATTTATAATAATAAGGAATTTATTAATAATAAAAATAAATAAAATTAATATTAATAATAATCATCATCATAAGGATAAGGATAAGGATATTTTGGTCTTTTTATTATTAATTCCTTTGTCATTCCAAGTTTATATTTTCAAACCAAACACTGCTATAGAAATTCTTTATCTATTCTATTCTTTGAATCAAACAAAATAATACTCATTCTATTCTATTCCTCATCTTTTCTATTCCTAAGAATAACTATTTTATTTTTTATTTATTCTATTTCTTGAACCAAACGGCTCATAAGTTAATTGATTTTGATGTTAGTTAAAGTCCCTCTTCTTCAATGATCAGGGAAATTTTATTCCTTTCTTTGTGAAATCCGATTCTTCATAAACAAAAAACTTCTCTGAACAAGCAGCAATAAGCTTCTTTCTCAACAAGATCAACAAAACTGACATCAAACTGAAATTAAATTGGGGGCAACATCATAATACTTTCTGACTGTGACCCGATTGGTCCAGACGGCCAACCTCCTAATAAAGTTCGCATCGGGAGTCGTGAAGAAGACCCTCCATCGACTACAAAAATAACTTACAGCGCTGCAGTAAGAGGGACCGCAGTGCGTGCATGAATTGGATGAACTTGCCTGACCAGAGGAAGAACCTGTGGACATAGAGGAAGGGGATATTAGAGTTATGTCAGTAGGAAACGGGGCGGGGATTGAACTATCCCAAACTTTTAAAGATAAACTCGACAATCAATGGACGAAGGCTGTCATTGTGAAACTGTTGGGACGCTGGATAGGCTATAGGATTCTCTATCAGCGGCTGAAAACACTGTGGCAACCACAGGGACCTATGAAGATAGTAGATTTAGATTATGATTTTTACCTGGTTAACTTCATAGAAGAGGTCGACTACATTAAGGCCTCAACTCATGGTCCTTGGATCATCTTTGTCCATGTGCAATCGGTATAGGGATGGATCCCCTCATTTCGCTCTGCGCAAGGCACAGTCCCATGCGTGGTGGTTTGGGTTGGGTTTCCAGAGCTCCCCATAGCGCAATACCATCCCTAAATACACACGACCTTTGGAAACCTAGTCGAACAAACCATTAAAATAGATGAAGCTACTTTGTCTACACAGAGAGGCAAATTCGCAAGAATCGCAATAGACATAGATTTGAGTATACCTCTTCGACCAACGGTGGACCTTGCCGGAGAAACAATCCAGGTGGTATATGAAGGCCTAACCCAAATTTGTTTTAGTTGTGAAATGGTCAGATATGAAGCTGGAGTCTGTCCGACGAAGCCATAAACCCGCACATCCCATCCTACTCAACCGACCCAAGCTGGAGTCACCGTGAAGGCTGGGGCGCCTTCTCCAGTTAGCAACCCCGCAGCAATGACGAGCAACGCTCCAGGTGACGGGTCAAAACCCGGAGGAGCGATGGGACGGTGATAGGCTTTGGCCCTTGGATACAAGTCCAACGGTCATTTGCGCGTTATGTCAAACAGCAGCAACCTCTACACACTCCTTGCAAACCCAATCCAGTCACACGTTGAGGCGGATCCCATTTTGCGGCGTTGTTAGAGCAGGACGCAGAAGCGTTAGAGTCGTGTCCAACGTCTATCTTTGCTGTTCTCCCTCTCATGCCCAAGACACAACCTAGGTCTTTTTTAGATCCTTTAAGTGCCACCTTCCCTCAGCCAAGCCGTGGGTTAGCAACTCAAGCCTTTAGGACCAAACAAAAGTCCAGAGGCCCATTTAAGGGTAAGGCCGTGGGACACAAGGAAATAGGAAGCACAAGCAAAGCCCAGCCTAACGTGCAGGCTTTGGGCCCAGTGATCCCTACCCAGATTCAACCCACCTCTATGGACAAACATAAAGTAGTGGCCCTCAGTTCACACCGTGAAGTCCTCTGCTCCAGGATTGACGAGGGGCAAGAATTGGCCGTCGGGGCACAAGGGCATTGAGGGGCTTGCGGATCCATGTAAATCTAATGGGCCCGAATACAACCTACCCCCTTCCGAGCCCCCAGATCGAGGAGCAGACGATTCCAATATGGGTGACATTTCCAATGAGCAGGGCTCGGTAGAAGAGAACGTGCTGCAGACTACGGACGGTGCCAACTTTATGGTGCCAGAGGAGCTTTCAGATACCCCTCAGAATTAGGGGAATTGCCTTAACTTTAGTCTCTTATGTTGTTACTCCTATGAAATTGTCAAGGGGCAAGAGGTAAACGTTTCCAAACGATCTTACGTAACTACATCCGGCATTATAGTCCAAGGATTTTGGTTTTAGTTGAAACTAGGATTAGTGATAGAAAAGCGAATACAGTCGTAAGCCACTTAAGTTTTGATTATTCCTTTCGGGTCGAAGCAGAAGGATTTACTGGTGGGATTTGGCTATTATGGAAGAAGGAGTTTGACGTCTCGGTAGCGATTGCTCACAAACAACTGATTCATGTCAAAATCAAGTATGGATCGTACTATTTTGAATTCTCAGCTATTTATGCCAATCCCCAAATGCCAACATAAAAATTCCTATGGCCTCTGTTGAAGGAGATAGGACAATCCATTACTCGTTCGTGGATTGTTGGTGGGAATTTCAATGCGAAATTAAAATTTGGCGATAAAAGGATGGGTCCCCAAATTGCTCAGTGGTTACGTGGCAATGTCCAAGCTAGGTTAGATAGAGTCCTAGGCTAATCGGATTGGTTGGAAGTCTTCCCTCATACGGTTAATCACCATCTACCTTTCTTTGGCACTAACAATAGGCCCATGATGGTTCACTTTGTTAGACCGAGTTGGAGAGACCTAGGCCAAACCCCTTTCAGATTCCAATCTATGTGGCTAGCTCATGAAGACTTTCCCACACTAGTCGAGAAGCATTGGCTTCCCTACGAAGCGACGTTTATTAAATCCCTATCCTAGTTTTCCAACCAACTCATGCATTGGAATAAATCGGTCTTTGGCAATATATTCCATCGTAAATGACGACTGCTAGCTCGATTGGAAGGCCTACAGAGGGCAATGACAAATCAAAATCAATATTAGCACTGGAGGACAAGCTAAGCGGTGAGCTAGTTCAAGTGTTGTGTGAGGAAGAGCTCTTTTGGCATCAAAAAGCCTGGTGTGACTGGTTATCACAAGGCAATCGTAATACTAAGTATTATCATATGGTCACTATGGCCAAACAGAAGAAGTTATTGATAGAACGATTGTTTGATAATAATGATAACAAAATCAATGATGCAGTGCAATTGAGTCTTTTGGCTCGGAATTGTTATGTCCAATTGTACACTGCCAAAGCAAATCCCACACAGTGCTTTCCCAGCTTTGGAGCTTTCCCTCGTCTTACAGCAGAGCAAATTCATGAATTAGCAAAACCAGTCCACGATAGTGAAATCAAATCAACGATGTTTGAGATGAATCCTCATAAAGCGTCAGGATTTGATGGTTTTATGGCGTTATTTTTCTATACTCAATAGAGCACAGTGGGGTCTGAGGTGGTATCCTTTCTTCAAAAAAAATTCAGGAACGAAGGATGGGAATAGGACTTGAATCAAACCATTCTAGTCCTGATCCACAAAGTCTCATCCCTAAAGTATATTGCCCACTTTAGACCTATTAGTCTCTGCTCAGTACTGTACAAGACCATATCAAAAGTAATAGTCAACTGTTTGAAACCCCACCTGCCTACCATAGTGGCGAATACCCAATGTAGTTTTATTCTGGGAAGGCAAATAATCGACAATATTATCATTGTTTAAGAAATAATTCATTTGATGTGAAAGAAGACCGATAAGACTGGGTACTTCGCTCTAAAAGTGGATTTGAAAAAAGCATATGATCGACTGAATTGGGATTTCATAAAAGATACTCTCACGAAAATTGGCATTCCCCTTATTCTCCTCAGTATCATTATGAAGTGTATTGCTATGGTTTCAATGCAAGTTGTATGGAATGGACAGCTATCTGACCCCTTTATACCTTCAAGAGGTATTCGACAAGAAGATCTGTTCTCATCTTACATCTTCTTACTATGCAAGGAACGCTTGGGACATCTTATATCCCAAACAGTCGGACAAGGAATATGGAAACCGTTTAAGTGGCGAGGAACAGGGCCTCCATTTCTCATTTATTTTTTGCAGATGACCTCGTGTTGTTTAGGGAAGCTACAGAAGTGCAGATGGTGGGGGTGTCAAGAATATTGGCGCAATTTTGCTAAGTGTCAGGACAGAAGGTGAATCATAAGAAGACACACATATTCTTCTCCCAGAATGTTTCGCAGAAACAAGCACGTAGACTCAGCCAAGAGTTACAGATTCAATGCACGAATAATCTGGGCAAATATATAGGAGTCCCTTTAATCCATGAGTGTACAACACGAAATACCTATCAATATATAGTAGATAGGGTCCAACAGAAGTTAGCTAGGTGGAGTGCTAGGGTGTTATCTTTGGCGGGGTGAGTCACCTTAACACGATCAGTGATTTTATCTATCCCCATCTATACAATGCAAATGGTTATCCCGTCAACTTTGTGATGAGCTGGAGAAAATAATGCGGACCTTCATCTGGGGGTCCCAAGATGAGAAGCGGAAATCTCACTTAGTCAAATGGGAAGTCGTTTGTCAACTGAAAAACGCTGGGGGTCTTGGGATCAAACGAATTAGAGCGACTAATGACGCACTACTTACTAAATTGGGCTGGGATTTGCTCAATAACCCCGCAGTACTATGGGTACAGGTCCAGCGAGCTAAACATTGACTTAAAGTACATCATATCCCTCCATCGCTGCATAAACAAAGGGCGTCGATAATTTGGAAAGGAATAGCAGTAATATGGTGTTATGTCTGCCAAGGAATCAAACGACACATAGGAAATGGCAGCCAGATATATTTTTGGCTAGACAGATGGTTGGACACTGGGGGTCCCCTAGTAAACGAGACTCTGGTTCCCTTTCCGGACAGGTAGAAGTACACGACAGTTTCAGAGTATGTAGAGGAGGATGGGACCTGGAAATGGAATAGGATCCAGCCCTATCTCCCCTCACAAGTTTGTTTGGTTCTGGTGACGATTCGACCCCCAACCGCTGACATGGGCTAGGACCAAATTATGGGTCCAAGCACCATGGTGTGTTCACGGTGGCATCCGCTTATGACTTAATCACATATTTAGATTCGGTGCCCCAAAATCCGATCTGGAATGTGATATGGAAGTAGCCAGGGCCTCAGCGTATTCGCTCATTTTTGTGGCTATTAGCCAGCAGGAAGCTACTTACTAACCACCGGTGTGTGGCTCGACACATAGCAACGGATAGCAGTTTTCAGTACTGCGATCACGAAGAGACCACATTGCATGCATTTCGAGATTGTCATAGGGTGAAGGCTTTTTGGCATAAATTGTATCCTGCGGGGTTGGAATCCTCCTTCTTCTAGTGGCACGAGGCGACTTGGCTGCAGTACAATCTGTCTAATACAGTTCCAATGCAGGTGGACGAGTGGGCCACAATATTTGGCATCTCTTGTTGGTTTATATGACAGTGGCAGAACAGGTGTATTTTTAAAGATGATTTTGAGTGACCTGAAGTAGAACATAGCTTAGCACTAAAGTATGTAAATTGGGTCAGGAAAGCCCAAGGGGTGACTGGACAAGTCGCCACCGCACTGGGTTTCCCTGTAGGTCATATTGTCAGATGAACAACACCATCGGAGGGTTGGATCAAAGTAAATACAGATGGCGCGGTGCACCCTGATTCTTCTATTGATACGACTGGAGGATTACTTCGAGACTGCAACGGCCAGTGGTATGGAGGATTCTTACATAATTTTGGAGCATGCCCGTCCTTGATTGTTGAATTGAGTGGAGTCTGCGAGGGTCTTCATTTGGCTTGGGATCATGGTTATCGAAAAATCGTCCTGGAAGTGGATTCGTTAGAAGTAATCAATATTCTTTCCTCTTTCGAACGACTACTTACAGAGGACTTTTTTTTATGCAGGGCATACAGGAGGTGCTGGATCTAGTTTGGAAGGTGCAGATTCAACACGTATACAGGGAGAGGAATCAGAGCGCTGACAATCTAGCTCAATTAACTATGCGAGCACGACCAGGATTGCATGTCCTTTTAGAACCCTTGCTGGAAGCACTAGTTTTTGTACATCAGGATTGGCAAGGAACTTTGTATCGCCGAGGCATGCGTTAATGTTGTAATTTAGGTTTCTTTTCCTTTGTACCAAAAAAAAGTCCCTCTGCTTCTCCACTCACTTACTCCAAAAACAGTCCAATTTTCTTTCTCTTGAAAATTTTCCATTTTCTTTTCTCTTGCTGACTTACTTTCTCTTTCTAAAAAATTCTCAACCCATGGTGACTATCAACTCTCTATCGCATACTTGCCCCATGATTGTCGATGAACACCTTTGTAATGTTTCTCTTGGTTTCAATCTCTGTTCTATTGTTAACCGTCATGACGTTCTAGGAGGTATGGTTATGTTTGTCGTGGTGGCTTTTCATTTGTTTAAAGTCGAACTCTTTAAGGGCTTTGGTTGCTTAGAATCAAAGGTGTACAATTCAAGGTTTTTGATGAACAAGAAACTACCCATGGAAGTGAAGTCTGTTAAACAGGTGTTGTCTGATAAGTTCCAGAGTTGAAGATTTATCCAGATAACCCATTTAAAGCTTAATTAGCTAGTGATAGTGTGGAAATTTGAGTTGAAAGAGAGAAGAAGAAGAAGAGAAGGATGAGGCTTTTGTTGCTGTTGAGTGGAAATTGAAGAGTAAGAGGGTATATAAAGGGAAGAACAACAAGAAAGTCATTGAAGAGGGAGGACGTTTCTTAGGAGGTTCTATGGGTGGCGTGAGAAAGCATCCTTTGCCCTGGTTAATAATATATCAATGGAGGGTATTCAATATGAGAGAGTTATGCTAAAAGTAGCACTTATTGTCACTATTAAATTCAACAGCACTATCTTTTTTTCTGGAGCATCTGTTATCAAAAGGAAGGGCTTCTATGGAAGGAGCATTGTTAATTATTTATGGCTATAGTAGTTTTTGACAGGAGATGATGAGGCCCATAGGAAAAAACAAAGTAAGAAACATAAACTTTTATTAGCAAAGAGAAGAATGAAAGACAAAAATAACATAGGCTATTATCTCACCTTGATTTGTAAAGTTTTTGTGTTTTTGTACAGAGATTGATTTTCAGTTTCGACGATTTATTTCTCTCATTTATTTACTCGCTTCTCTCGTATGCCTAATCCCCTCAAAGTGAATTAATAACGATTGATTTAATTTAATTATAATATGATGTAGAAATTGACTTACACGTGACATTCTATCAATGACTTGACGTAACGTTGGACTATATCTGAAAAAAATACTTTTGGTAATTAACCCCAAGAAATAATCTCTTTAACCTTCAAATGAAACTCATAAAATTACTAAAGAAAAAAACTCTTTGAACTTTTATTGTATCATTTTACCATCATCAATAGACTATAGGAGTCAGAATCGTCACAAATTGCTAAATTGCTGTGTAGTGATTATTTATACCATGATCTAGTTTCTTATGAACCTATTGCGCCTGACAATTCATATTCGACACCAGAGATATATGTACTACATAAGAGTGAAAATGTGGTTATCAGATAGCGTTACTTGGTTAAAGGAGAAACACTTTAGCAGTTGCACGTCAGTAAGCTGCTTTTCAGCATTTCTTTATTGTCTTTAGTGGTCTGAGTGGCAATGGAAAATTAGAATGCCAATGTCAGCTGAATTATAATTGCATATTTGACTTTGTACTATTTAAAATAAGATTAAGATGCCATTGTCAAAAGGATGACGTGTTAATGTCACAATGATCCGAACAAAATGTTTACGCTGACATTGCATCTGCACAACGATCAATCCTATTCCCAAACCAATAAATTGTTATGAACCTACAGAGTTTCCTTTTTTTTTTTGTGATTTCTAACATGTATGAATTTCGGAAGTCTTGAGTTGTACGAATTCGCGTGCGGACCCAGGCTTGGGACTCAGGTGTAGTGTTGTGGTTATCGTGTTTTATTTATTATTTATTTATTTGTTATTGTTGTTATTATTATTTGTTCTTTTCAAAGATCTTTAAAATTAATGATATTTTTTGGTATTTAGCCATAACTCTACCTGAAACGATTCGTTGTTGGAGTGAAACTTAGATGTTGGAATGCAAGCATATATATGAAGCTTATGAGAAACTAGAAATTGGGAAATAAGTCCTCATACCTTATTATAATTACGTACTGTTTCTTAAGAAACAACTTTCAGTTGAACCATTGAAGCTTTTCTATTTCTGTTCAGTGTTTGTGTAATAGTAAGCTTCGTATGGTCTTTCATATTTCTGCGGAACTGCAAACTTTTCATGCAATTAGATGCCATAAAAGTAGATAGAATAATTTTGGAACTCTGACAGAAACACAAGCCGTCCGGTGTTCGAACAACATACTTTATTTGAAGAAAACATTGAAGTTACCGTCCTAAATCTGGTCCCAATCACGAATCGCAACTACAAAAAAATTATAAAAAAAGGGAAGGAAAGAAAGGCGTTGCTACCGTGCAACTAGTGAGAAAAGAAAGAGCTAGCATATTCCCTTTATAAACAAAACCAAGGTTTTAAATTTGAAGCAAGTATTCAAACAAAATTTAGGAGATAAACTAATAAAAGCTGAAACTTCATACATAAAAAACGTACTTAACTAGGAGAAATTTCGCCATTGTCTCTAAATCGAAACAATTTCATAAGTTTTAACTGTGAATTAGTGAAAAGTTAGGTTGAAAAATATGAAAAGTTTTGAGGACCTACATGTATTATTACATACACGTTTTATGTTGCAGTGTTGAACGAAAGATCACAATTACTTGGTGGGAAGGAAATACTATAACAATCATCCTGCCTGCATCCATTTTAGCTTCCAGCCCCAAAAATTTCATAGATTTCTGACTTCTATAATGTGGAAACTTGACTCATTGCCTCAAAAGCTTTTGTTTAACAGAAACTATATATTAATGATTGCTTGCCAAAATCAACTAAACTGTTCCCATAAGAATAAGCTGAATTTGTGATGAAGTAAATAATTGAAAGCATTGATATTGAACAAGATGAAACAATTTTCACTATCACTTTGTGGCCTGTCAATTCTCCTTCCAAGTAGCAGTAGTTCAGTACAGAGATTTGAGTTCAATAAGCAGAAAATGAAGAAACTAACACTTGAAAAAAGAATATTAACCCAAAAAAAAAATCATGAATGAATTACTACCAATGCCTTAACAACAAAAAATTTGGATCCCCTCGTGGCTACTTTCCTCGAAAGCCTCCTTTCTAATCTATAGTTTTTGTTTTCCCGCAGTTTAGTTGTTATCACGTCAAAACAAGACTAGGATTTTATCACATAAAGTTGCGGCCAAAAAATTGCTCTGCCAATAACAAAAAGATGAAGTCAGTCTGGATGGTTAAATATGCCGAACTAAAAATTGATACTTTTTTTTAATTTTATATCCATAGATCTCAAGTTTAGCTTTGCATACGTGGGTCACATTTCTTTTCAAGTTCTCAATTAATTTAACAAGAAACAGCTTATTTATGACAACCAAGTCAGTTGCAAATGAACTCATGAATCCAAGAGGATAAAAGAGTGAAAATATAGAGTTGTTTAGGAGATTTTATGATATCCATGCATGGACTCTCAACTATCCTTCCTTAAACAGAAAACTGTATAACAGCGTTAAGCAATAGCTAATCCAAATCATAATGATCATATTAAAAGCGCCAACTTCTAGAGCGATATAAAGGAATTACCAGAACAGAATGTACAGTTTCACAGTAGTAGAATCCCTGATGCTAGATCAATCATTTTCCAAATGGCTTTTGGCAAACAAGCAACCTCTGATCACTGCCATTCTGTAGGTCAATCACTCTAGCTTCCCAGTGCAATTGAGTGACAATTGCCCGAGCCATCTCAATTACTCCCAATTTGTCAGAAAGAATTACCCATCCCTGCCAAGCAACACAACATGATAGTGCATTTAAATGACCTCAGTTCAGGTTTTCAAATGATAAACTAGATAAGCATCACTTGGCAGATTTCATATCCATAAGTTGAAGTGGTTAATATTACCTCAGGCCGCAAAATTCGATCCATTTCTAAAACTAAGTCCATCATGCCACACTTCTCAAAACTGAGATGCGAGAGAAGTCCATTCGCATGAAGCATGTCGTAAGTTCTGGGATATGTTGGGAAGGGCTCACACCTGGGAACCATCATGTATGTAAAGAAAATTTTGAGACAAAAATAGTAGCTATCTCAAATGTAGAACCATAGAAAGAAAGGACAAGAGAAAAGGACAACATAATACAATTGCACAGTTCTGTTCAGGCAAGGAAAATAAATAAATACCAGTCATGCAGAACACCAGCAAAACCCTGATCAAGTATGAGAGGAAGTGTATTGAGAGTATTGACAGGCACAACATTCATTACCCACAGCGCTTTCGCGTCCTCCAGAAAAGCAGCATTCAGACCCCCATAATGAGCATTCATGTCCATTACATTCCGTATCATGTTATATGGAGGTAGTGGATCTTCGTCACCAGGCCTCTTAGGATGGTCTGAAAAAATTAAAGGTGTAAGCAAAGACCAATAGTTTTTCAGAACTGATCGCCATATCTGCAAGTCTTCTAAGAAATCGTCAAGTTCAACTCCTGCAAGGATAAAATGAATCTGCTAAGTAAGACAGGCATGTATATAAGTTGACTAATAAATCTTCAAGAAAAATTAAAGAAAGAAGAGAAGACCGTGGATAGGTCATCAGGATATTAGATACAGTAAATGAAGTTGTGAAGCTAAAGAGATCGAAATGCAATTTGAAACAATACTTTCCATGAATGCCAAGCTCAGCCGAGCCAAAATTGGAAACAGAGGATCTGTTCTGGATGGGAATCCATCGTTTACTAGTGGTTCCACTTATACATGAGACAAGAGGTTGATAATAAGATGGAATATCGTGCCTGTCATCACAGAGTGGTACTGCATCTTGCTTGCTGCAGTTTCAAACAAAAGGGAAGCAATGGAATACCTATAATTAGTAAATTAATAGTTTAGGAAATGAAGGAAAGTGTAATGAATAGATGCAAACCAACTAACCCCAACTCAAACATCCACCCAAAATTGCATTCATTTAACATAGACAAGAAAACTATTACTGGTCAAAGTGTCCTCAGTCCTCACCGAGACTTGTAGCAATGGACATCCGCAGTTTTCTGCCAGATAAATGTTTCATCCTGCTGAGCCATAAGACTCCAACAGATTCTCTCAGTGAATTCTTCTATAGGAGTTAGCATGCTTGTCTTCTTCATCTTCAATGAACCACCACGTGGCTTGCTTGTTGGTGAGGTTAACACAAAGTAACCTCCAGGCCTTAGAAGCCGATCCACTTCCATAAGGAATTTACCATCTGTTTTATTAACCACTATCAGAAACCAAAGATGGACAATGAATGCTACCCTTCAACTTAGGATCAGTGAAGACTATCAACGGAACAGACAAGGCTGCAATTGTTGATACTCAAATTTTGAAAAGGTAGGGGGTATTGATACTCAAAATGTTCTGTGACCACTAAATTCACCAATTCAGTAGGGGGAGGTAACACTGTTTTCAATAATGTAATTGATGTACTTATTAGAAACAGGAAATAACTGAAACTTAATACTAAATCATCAAATTCTTTCCCCAAAACCATAATGTATAAATTGCCCCTGGAGGAGCTCCATTGGGTTCGTTCTTATTATCAATCATTTAACGCCATTTCCAAATCAAAGTTGGGTGGCAAAGCACCACAGAGAAGCAAAAGTATGACACCATAGGAAAATGATTGAAACGAACAAGAAGCTGTAGCTGATCATGTTTATTGTAATAACCTATGTATTTAAAATGCAGCCATCATTAACTATCATGAAAAATTAACAGATTTAGAAATTTCAGCTATACTGATAGGCATATGAACTAGTTCGGGTAGTGTTAGTTGTGCACTGTTCATTGTGTAAAATGGTCTGTTTCAAGTGTTATTTTCTTTAATAGTCTGTTTTTAATCTATTTTCTTTAATTCACATACTTCTTATTAGGAGTTGAATTAGAGGAAGTTTGCTTTAAGGTGTTTTTCATTTATGTTAGGGTTCAAAGGCTTATTAGAGAAAAAATAAAGTTGATTCATTCCCTTAATAGGATTAATTGGGCAAGTCTATATATATGTATATACAACGTTTGTAAGTTCGGTTTATAAAAGGGGGATTTTCTGAAAATTTCAGTGTGGTAAGTGTGGTGTATTTTCTTAAGAGTGATTTCTAAACCTCAGAAGTGATTTCTAAGAACCTACTAGTGTGATATTAAAACTTTAACATGTACAAACCTTAGGAGTGATTCTTAAATCCATGCTTCTATTTTCACATCTTAAATACGGAAACTTAGTAATGTAAGGTTATTCACCGTCCACCCATGTTTTTATCTATTTGTTGACATTATTCTCTATCCTATATTGTATACCTTTTTCATCCCAATAAATACCACATTGTGCACAATGAACCATGTCAAAAGAGAGTGATGGATATGGAAGTTGGCGTGAAATGAAATTCCCAATCATAGCTGGAAGGCCCCTCTCAAGGGAAAGCTGAATTTGACTGCCTGCTGCTTCATATGCAGCAATACAGATCGGCATTAAGTTGAGCGACACCAAATGAGCTCCAAAGCTACCAAATCCACAACCAATATCTAATACAGTTTGCACCTGCAATTAATGCTAGACAATCAAAAACCATAGACATCTATTTGAAATTGAAAAGGTAAGTCAAAAGTCAAACCCTAGATATCAATATGATCATGAGCATTTTAGACTAGAAATTACAATGTTCAATAATCAAAAGTTGCTACTGCTTTTATAGACCAAACTCCAAGCTAAGAGCTTAGGAGAATAAAAGAGGACTTACACCAGATTGAAGAAACTCAGAGTCGCTCCCTAATCCAATCATCTCTGCGATCTGGCGAGAATAATCTTTGACACCATCAAAGATCAATCCATCATCAGAGTGAAAAGCAATTTGGTTTTCTTCGAGTAACATCAACCTATAAGATCATTAACGAATATCAGTGAATCTGTGGGACATTAATGAGTCGTTTATCACAGAACAGAAAATCACATCTGCTATTACCTTTTAGTCATGCTTCCAGACGAAAGAAATTGATCTTTGCTTATCTTCACATTTCCACTCCATATCACATCCCGGCCAACAGGCCACCTAAGTGGAATCTTATAGTCCTTTGGAGTGCGAACTAAACACCGCTCCCTCTGTCTTGACATGTCACAATGCCGATCAAATTCCTCTCCATCTTTAAACCCAGCCAACAAATTTGCAGTAACATTATAACAAGGGACAAAATTCTCTCTTTCTCTTCCACAAAATTCAAGTTCCTTTTGTCGAGTAGATCCCAGTGAAAGAGTTCTCAAGTCCAAATAGTCAAGTGAAGTTTGCTCTCTTAGCCTCCTAAAATTGGAATAAATGTCAGGCACAGGAGTGGCAGGCACAGGATCAAAATCACTTGAAGTACTTGATGCTAAGATTACAATTAGAGCAATCGCAGCAACAAGGATCAATAACAACCACCGACGCCTCGGTACAGGTCCGGAAGTGACAGATAGTTTATTGAACCAGTGGCTTCTCATGTCCAAAATTGTTGAAGAGTCTCAAAATTCAACTAAATGACTATGGAACCCAGTCTACAGGAGCTTGGAAAACCATGGCCAATCATAACATACAGGCTTCTATATACATTACCATGAACCCGAGCAATACGTACAAGCATCGAAAAAGACCTCCTTTACACTCCTATACCATACGAAGATCGATCATCGACCAATCAAAACCCCACTTCCCCAAATCTCAAAATTCGAAACGGGTATTGAGATCCAAAACCCAAATGTCAGTTTCTGGCAACAAATCGACAATTCACACAATTGCACAAAAAAGGTATACTCACTACTTGCCAGTGTTTCAACAACAGAGAATTGAGAAATTAAGCAATGTGAGAGCAGCATCTGGTGGCAAACCAATCAGATCAACCTGACATTAAAGTCGAAACAAGAACCCAAGAAAAAATAGTCAATCTTTTCAATCATTTTAAATTTCTCCAACATTCTGTTTTCAGATGTTCAATAAAAACAAAATAAAAAACCAAAGAGAAAAAAGCCGGCAAACAGACGGATTTCCGGAACTCACTTTTCACTTTTGATAATTAAATACCAAAGAATTCTCAAAGAAAAGGTGAAAAAGCAACAGTTTTTGCATTAAACTAGAAAACTACAGATCTCGAGAAAGAAAAAGAAAAAAGAACAGATCAGATCAGAAAGAACACGAGAGATGATGGAAAAAGAAAATGGGTTATAGGGTGTTTGCGGGAATAATACCAATTTGGGTGATGGAGATTCAAAGCCAAAATGACACGAAAATTGAAGAAGAGAGAACAGAGAAAGAGAGAGACAGATACACATAAATGTCTATTTTTAGCAGGGAACAATTATAACGCTCTTTCCTTCTCTAAAATGCTTTCACTAATACGTAAGCCTCTCGCATCTGGGACTCGGAAGGATGCAGACACTGAGCAGACAAATCATTCCATTTCTTCTGTAACTGTAACAGAGAATATTTGCAATTTGTCCATTTTAAAACCCCTTTTCTATAACTTATTTTACTGATCTTTATTTTGTAAAACAAGTAATAAAAGAACAATGTAATAATTATCTATACTAAAATTGTGAAAGGTTTTGGTTTAACTTCTAGGAAGAAGGGAGATGTTAATTTCATTTCTAATTCAGAGTACAATTTTGGAAGTTATCAATTTACTTGTAACCCATTTCTAAAATTGCAAATAACATCTGGAACAAATATAGATTTATAGAAACTTGGGTTGTGGTAGTAATTTAATTGATTTAATCAATTATAGAAAAATCGGACTAGATTGGTTGGGTTGACTGAATTAAGCACAAATTAGACTAATTTTTAATTTAATTTTTATTTTTGACCGTTATAAGTAAAAATTAGTCGATTAAATAACGAACCACATAGAACAAAAAATAAGGAGTTCTCAATAGTCTTTACCGGCTCTAATCTTTTTTTTTTTCCTTTTTACTGTCTCTAACAAACTATGGTGAACTTGACGGTTCTTCTAATGTATGATAATCAACTGGCTGTCCAACTTTCATGCTCTTTACCCAACATTCTGGCCCAAATTGATCAGGTTGATTGGCCACAGTCCGAGGATAACCGGACTAGTCCGATCAAAATGTCAAAAACAATGTTGTTTTTAATTTATTTTAAAAATATATATAAGATTGGATAGGGTCACAAGATAACCAACTCTTCGGTCGGGAAGAGTTAAGCTAGGGGTGGCTCTTGCCCAGCCTGACCCATTAACGTCCGTACTCCGTCTATATTTTGAAGGTCAGCTTTGATGGTGGCAATAGAGGGTGGAGATTGAAAGAAAAACGAGAAGGAGAGGAATTGGCGAGGCAATAACAATTAACATATTAGATTGTGTAGTTATAAAGAGTACAAAGAAGACAGACGAGAGATAGGTGTACTAAAGCTTTTAGTACGCTGGCCACTTTAAATTGCATTGAGAATATTAATATATTTTTTGAATAAAAAGAATATGTGATATTCTTTACTGCTTTTGGTTTGCATAATGTCACTGTTTCAAGAATATTAATATATTATAACTATAGGAAAGTGATATCTCTTATGCTTCCACCTAAATGTTGAATTCATGGGAAAATTAATAAAACATTAGAAATTTCGTTTTGTTTTACCTTTCTAATTTTCATATATGAGTACTATAAAAAGAAGAGATTATACTTAAAATAAATAATAAAATTCTAAAATAAGATGAAAATGCAAAATTTAATTTTTTATGATATTAAAAATGTTTTGTAAGAAGCATATTAAAAAATTATTAGTTCGTAATTTAGTAAAGTAATTAATTTTATTTAAGATGATTTAAGAGCATGTTAAAGACTGATATTTAAACTTTAAAGAAGTATATATAAAGAGTGACATTAAAAATTTTATTAATTAGTAATTTAGCTAGATAAGTAATTTTGTTTAGGTTAATTTAATAATATGTTAAGGAGTGATATTTAAAATTTAAAGAAGTATATTTAAAGAAGGATACTAAAAAGTTATTAATTAGTAATTTAGTATAGATAAATTATTTTGTTTAGAATAATTTAATAAAGTGTTAAGAAGTAATGTTTAAGTTTTCAAGTATGTTCAGAGAAAGACATTGAAATTTAAACATGCTTCAACTTTTTGAGTGACTTTTTAGATTTATTAAATTTTTAAAAAGATTTCAATTTATGTTTCCTATTTGAATTGATTTTCTTTATTTTATACAAAGAGATATGATTTATATACTTACAGTATGAAAGTTTTTATATAAAATTATCAATAATATGGATGATTTTACCACAGCAGATGTTGCTTAAGAAATTATGAGTGATGACTTAGGAGAGCTATGTCTAGAATTATGATGGAGTGAGCTTAAGTGGGAACGTTAAACTAATGACATTAAATAAGTGCATACTTAAACTTTTGCTTGTTCTTAAGCAAAAAACAAAAACGTAAATTCAAGCAAATCAAACATAAACACATAAGAATACATTCATTCAATACACAATAATGAAACAATGGCATCAAAATTTATTTAAATCAACTTAACAGCAAACATCAATCATTTGAATTGTGTCAACATACGATATATGCATTTCATGTTTAAGCTCTTTGAATTGAATATACATATAATCAAAACATTAACATCTATTCATTCACCTATAGCACTTGTACACATACATTTATAATTATTAATTAGTTAAAAATGCAACTATTACTAAATATCCCTTTATGAAAATTCTCGTTATTTTCAAAGTTCAGTAGGTTTTATTTATTGAAACACCATTTTTTTTCTTTTCTTTAATGTTAACCTAGTCTTTTGAAACGAAGGCAAACATCTTGTCATAAATTTCGTCTGGTTACTTAAATAGGCTACATTTTTTATTATTTAGCTTAGTTGAAATATTATTCTAGCCTTTTGACATAAAGGCAAACTTTTTGTTGTGAATGCCCCCGGTTACTCAGCTATATCACATTCTCAACTAGTTACCAACTCTATTCTTAACCTTTTTTTTTCAAAAAGGACCAGTAAAATAGTTATTTATTTAACACACTTTTTTTTCATTTCCTTTCTTTAATTTTTTAGCCTACCTTATTTCTTTTTAGTCAATTATTCTCATGAAAAGTCACTAGTAACGTTAACCAATTCAATTGACTTCTAATTATAAATGTACACTAGCAAATTTCCTAAAGTGAACAAAATAGATGTCATATCCTAATTAACATGCATATTCAACTAAAGATACTTAAAACATAAAATTCAGAAGTCAGTATGCCTTTACAAATTAAATAACCATGTTTAAAGATAGACTAATTCTATCAAATTCTTTCCACTGACACATTCACATAATTAACACATATGCAACACATGTTCACACAATGTCAACCTAATAAAAACTAACACAATATGATATGTAAAATTCACACACATGACACGCCAATGTACAATCTTCCGCATACTTAGACAACACATTGTTCTTAATGTGGGAAAACAAACAACACATATGTGAAAATAAAAATGATAAGAAATAATAGAAAGAAAAGGTTAAGAGCATGAAACCACTTATGGAGATCGATATGGTGATAGTATTGATGAAGGAATTTGAACACCTTATGCAGTGAAGTATTTACAAATCTTCTTAATATCATGTCGTTGTGGTTGTTGTTCTTGTGCCATCTCCTTCAGAAGTTTGTTGTTATCGGAGACCAAATTGAAGACCTTCTCCTAACCTTCCTCTTCATCATCTTCTGTGTCTTCACTTGTCAAAATTTCAGGTTACTGTTGTGCTGGTGTAGAACTCGAACTAGCTTATCATGTCCCGTGTTTAACATGAGTTTGGAACTAATATCTCAAAGTTACATGTGATGGATTGCTAAGATCTCAGCTTGCCTTAAGTGAGTGTGATTTAAAAACTAAAAACAAACAATTGTTAGTCCTTCAACATCAACACCATAGTAAACAACAAGCACAGTAACAATATAAGTTATGCTAAGATAACTCAATTTTCTTTTTAAGAGCGGTAGCTATATTAAAAAATATGGGTGATTGTGTAAACTTTTACATTATTATCCATGCACCATAAAATGAATAATTGCTTAACAAAACATTTGTTACTTTTCAATTTATCAAAAACAATTTGGCACATAAACTTATGCAGTAACAGATGTTTAAGAATAAGAATGATATTATTATGAGCATTTTGAACATCAAATTTATCCACCCCCGTTAAAAGTTTCCAATACCTCTTCGCACGAAGGTCATCATGTTTTTTTAATTATGTTTGACTAAGGAAATCCACCAATTTTGGCCAAAACATCATAATTCAAATAATACGATTGACCCCTTAATCTAAACCAAAATTTAATCAAATCATGCAACACAAATTCTAAGATTGTATAAAATTCAAGGGTTAATTCTTTATACACAATATAATCAAACTTAATAAATTTGTCCCATTGAATTTTATGAGTTAAAGTCTCAACTGCCTTTCAACCATATATTGTCTAAAATGTCAGAATCAAAATATCTAAGGTCACTAACAACCCTAGAGCGAAGAGTTTGGAATTAGAAACCTTCGTTTTCTGAATAAATTGGAAAAGAAGCTCCAAAGTCGCATCCCTATCACGAGCCCCTCTCCCTGTCACTTGTGCTTTTCCTTTCAATTATGAACGTTTAGCATTTTATTTGATTCTCAGCGTCATAAATAAATATATACTGACAAAATAAACCAAGAATACAAAAAAAATATACCAAAAACACCCAGAAAATGTGAATAGAGAAAAGAACCACGAGATCTTCTACAAACCACCATAAAAATGTAAGATTTATGTGGAAATTATAAAATGTGTAGGAGGAATGAAAATCTAGTTAAAAGATGCAAGAACTAGTGAAAACCCTAAGGAAAGTGAAGAGAGAAGTGAGAAGTGAGAAGTGAGAGTGATTTTTAGTGGTGGCTAAGGTTTTAGAGAGACAAAGTGTGTGTAAAAGAAGAGAAAAGACAAAAATATAGTGTTAAGGTTGAAGAAGGAGGGGTAAAATGGGGTTTGGGAAGTGAAATTCACATTTTGGCTTGGTCTGACCCTATGTCACGATCGTGACAGACATGGTTGAAATTTGTCACCCTTGTCATGTTTCGTCATTTTTTCTTCATGTAACCTCTGAGCTTGCTTCCCTAACTTGTAATAACTTCAAAGAAAGAAATTTAGTCATCCAAAACCACTCCAAGAACATAAAAATTCAAAACCTAAATACTTGAATTCCAAAACAAACCTAACTATATAAAATGTTAAGTTAAGGTCTCTAGCTTGACCTTTCATCATTCAAACCTCAACTGGGATCAATTAAGAGTGGCTTATTACTACCATTTTCTTTATAAGGAGATTTTGTAGCTTGTAAATAAGCTACATGTTGGGAGATAATTAAAAAGAGATAGTCAACCAAAGTGATAAATCCAAGAAATTTTTGTAATGTCCTTTTTAATAACAAACTATCAACAAAATAAGGAAAGATAAAATCCTCTGAATCTTTGATGGAATTAAATAGTTTATGTTGTAGAAAGGTGAACTTCTCATCTTCTTCTATAACCACCATCATCCATTCTTCTACTTTAGCGTCTTAAACAACTACGTGCGTATATTCCTAAAATTTTATGTCCTTTGTCTCTTGTTCCTCATAACTTATTTCTTCAAAGCAGCTCTCCTCTTGCTCTTTAATAATTCCATCCTTTATGTCTATTTTTATGCAATAGTTACTTTCCTTCGAATGTTTCAAGGCCTTGTTCATATTAAACTCCATATGATTATCACCAATTTAAAGAAGTAATTTGCCTTCATAAACATCTATCAGTGCTTTTCCAGTGATCATAAAAGGTCATCTAAGAATTAATAGACAGTACCTATCCTCTTTAAAATTTAACACTACGAAGTCTATAGTAATAATGAATTTTCCCACTTTTATGATCACATATTCTACCATACCAAACAATTTCTTGATGGATTGATCCGTTAATTGAATATGCATCAAATTTGGTTTCACATCATCGGGCTCTAATTTTCTAAAGATCGACAAAGGCATAAGATTTATACTTGTTCCTAAGTCGTATAAACACTTTACAAACTTGAATTCACCAACCACATAAAGTATTGTGAAACTCCTTGGATCCTTCAACTTAGAAGGCATAGGACTGGTGATAATGGAGCTGCAACTTCCAGTTAATGCTACCATTTAGTTATCCTTCTAAGTCCACTTCTTTAATAATATGTCCTTCAGGAACTTAGAGTAATTGTGCATATGCTCCAATGCCCCAACAAATGATAAATTAATTTGCAAAATCTTCAACTTTTTCATGAACTTTGCAAATTATGCGTCCGGTTTGTTCTTTTGTAATCATTGGGGGAATGGACTCTTCAGTGGATATGGCAGAGGGGTAATATATTGTGTAACACTCACATAATACCCCTGGAGGATATGTGGATGCCACACAAGACAGTACAAACAAACAAAAAAATAGTTTACACATGCATTTCAGAATC
>JANIIA010000003.1:23898233-23916475 GCA_027478495.1 Erythroxylum alaternifolium
AATAACTATGAATACAAACAATTTAAGAATAAATGGGATGGATTAAAAAAGGATTGGCAGCTTTGGACAAATTTAGTAGGTAAGGAAACTGGATTAGGATGAGATCCTACTAATCAAACTATTGATGCAAGTGACGAATGGTGGGAAAAAAATTGAAGGTAAGAATTTAAGCTTTAGATTTATAATGTTCTAATGTTACTTAATAGTTTAATAACTTAAACAATATTATTGTAGGAAAATCCCAAGGATGCCAAATTCCGAACTAAAGGGAAGTCACTGTAAGTCACTTATACACCCATTAACATACCTATATTGCCAAAACCAGGTAAGTTGTTTGAGAAATAGTAAAATATAGGACCACCAACACACCCATATGGGTGATTATTGAATTTTGTTTCCTTTTCTCTTGTTTTTCCAAAAGTTGCAAAAAACTATATGCCTACTAACACGCTTATGTTAGTGGCTATGTAGATTTCATTTTTTTCTTAATTTTAGTGTCAAAACAATCATGTTAAGTCTCAACACTCCTCTATTATGACAAGTGCTAAACTCTGTCATAACATATTTGAGGCACATGCCCATCTAAAAACCCTACACATCCATGCTTCAACCTATCATGCTCGTGTCTAGTAAAAATTAACCTTAATTTGTTTAATACGATGTAGTTACAAGGCTGTGTTGCCAACCATATTGTGCAAAATCCTTTGTAAATCACGTCCTACCAACAAAAATCTCATTTTCACTCTCTCTCTTATTTTTCTCCTTTAGATGACACTCATCCACTCCTTCCTTGTGTGAAAACTATCTCCCATCCTATTCATCTTAAAATTTCATAAATTTAAGGTGTGTTTTATGCTTTGTATCAATTATTCTTAAGTTGTTGAACAATTTTGGGGAATTTAGGCGTTGGAATCCATATTTTAGGCATTGTAGATTAGTTTGGGATTACCCATATGATTGGAAGGGTTTAAGGGGTTTAATTAATATTCTTGAGCTATTTTTCATGTTGAATTCATATTTTTAGGGATTTTAAAGCTATTTTAGATTTATTCTTGTTAGTTTGAATCCTTTAGGGCTGCTAATTGATTTTTCTAAAATTAAATCAATAATTGCTTATGTTTTGTTAGTTTTACATTTATATAGGCTTTTACATTGCTTAATTGCATAATATTTAGGTATTTATATTTTATTTGGGCTTATTTGAATTAATTAAGGTGTTTAGATAAATTAATTGCAATTTTTAATTAACTTGATTTAAAGAAGTATTATTTGACTAATTTGGATGCTTTTGGGTTGTTAATGCCATTATATGGATTAATTTGATTTATTTGTGCTAATGTTATTAATTCGTAACTAATCGATTATGAGATTATGTTACAATGTTTGTTTATCATAGTTTGGTTAATGTATATTATTGCCTTATTTTGATGATTTTTTCTACTTTCATATTTTAAGTGATAATGAAAAAGAGAGAATGGTACCAAGTAAAAGGTAAAGAGGTGAGGGTACTTCACAACAACCTTGCTGACAGCCAAAGCCTGCATAACCTACACATCCTATGCTTCATTTCATAACATCAACTCACATTGCACGGCTCGAGATACTAAGGTCAAAGCCTTACTTCGAGAGCTAAAGCATTGATTAGGTGACGCTGGACCAAATTGAGCTTAGTCAAGAAACGTGAGATTCGATCAGTGATGGTGGATAGGATCGCTTCTTCACGATCGAGGACCCATCTACAGAGAGTTGACTCTAGAGTTCCTTACCACCTTCACTATAGAGAAGTGACGTTACACCTTGGACATTCGTAATACATTGAATTTTTGAGTGCTTGGAGAAATGCATAGTATAAACTATAACAAGTTTTCACTTTGTATGCGCTTATCTTAGGAAGAGTACGTTACTATCAAGGAATACATTGCATTAGTAGTGTGTTTCCTAGTAAGATTTACTTAGAAAACACTAGTAGAACATTATCTAAGAGTGGTTGATGTAAGATCTAACAAGGTCCAAAGTGTTGTAACTGATGTCTCCTATAGTGAGATATGTGTATGCATTAATTCCTTACAAGATCAATAGGAGAGGAGATAACACTCGAGTGGTGGGTAAAGGAATTTGTCTTACCTCTACAGTATTATAAAGAGGGTCCCCATCAAACTTATAAGCATATTGGCCTAGTTTTTCAAGTATCAGGCATACGAAAATAAAGTGAGAGCACCTATATAGGCCTATGCATGGCTAGACTAATTCGATATATGGGACTACTAGAACGATAACCTAGGATGACATTGACGCATCAAATGGTGCCTATCACCCTCGAGATGTTAGGTCAACGGAGACCAATCTACATTTTAATGGGAGCTTAGGAGTTTGGAGTTACAGATGGAGTAGAAAGGAACCTCCTCGATATACTAGAGTAGCACAGTTAGAGGTGTAGGATCAATAAATGGAGGAGATTCTTATATGGGTTACAAGACACTTAGGATCCGCATACCACTTTTATCGATGAGAGTTGCTACATTATCACCAAATCATCAGCAATTGAATGCTCCAGCTACTATAGAAGTAGCATCCTAAGACACTTGAGACCCACACACTCCTATCACACAAATGAATCTCCTGATAGAGGCAAATCATAAGTAGACGAATGGCCACTTATTAAACTAAGAATCTAACATGGTCACTTAGATTGTTCAAGAGTCGCAGAATATTTGATGGGGCATTTTTGTTTCTTTTTTATTTGATTTTTATTTTTGTATATTTTCTATTTTATTTTGTCTTGATAGTTAGTAAGGGATTAGTGTTACTAAACCAATATTTCAGTGCTTATTTATTTTATTTTTCAATGAAAATATACTAAACCATAATTCTTTTCATACATATAAATAGATTGTGTTCCTTTTATTTTCTTGCTATTGTTTAATATTTTTATTTTGTTTTGTTTTATTTTTGCAAAGATAATAATGGATGGAAATCACATTATGAATAAAAACTTCTAGATTATAAACAGAGGAAGTACCAGTTCACTTTACCTTTTTTTTCATGTTAATTACTTTTTTTTTCATTTCTGGGCTTTATTATATATATTGAAGACAATGTACAATTTTATGTATGAGAAAGGGGTATAGTTTTTGATATATATATTTAATTGTGACTCAAGCATATTTTAATTTTATTTATTTATTCTTCTTTATAATGATCTCTAATTTGTTGATTCTTATCTTAAAGCATTTTAGTTATTGTGAATCATTAAATTAAGCTAGCATATTTGGTGATTAAAGCACGATTAGATGGATTTTTATTTGTCACAATGAATGAATGCTTTGATTATCAATTTGGATGAAATTGTTTTGAATTTTTCACACATGAGCCAAAATTGTGAGGTTTGGAGCCTATGAGCATTTATTTTCATTATATCATATTATTCTTTTGTTGTATGAATATCAACATAGTTGGATAATCCTAAAACTTACTTTTGTTATGTAAGTTGAGACTATATTCTTTATATTAGAGGCATTGAGATGAAAAAGGTGCCTATATCACATTTTTGTTTAGCCCATTTCTTTGATTTGACCTCACCATATTTTTATCCATTAGATATAACCAATTTTGAGCCTTATACTTTTCTTTAGATTATGTTAACCATGTTATAATCTAAGAACCATTTTTTTCATTAACCCGATATTTATTTTTACAACTTAAAGGATTATATTTACTTGATTGTAAAAGTACTAATTAGATTAAAAACTATCAAGAATGAGAAAAGGTGCAAGCTTATGTATTTGAAGTTATATCTTCTCATGTGTTACCTATCAATATTTGATATATTCTCCTTATAAGCTAAAAAAAAGAAAAAAAAGTGTTTTAATTTGTTGTAGTTATGAGAAGGATAAAGAGAAGATATATGATGTGTTTTGCACCTTACTTACATTCTATATGGATATTTAAGTTTTGTTAAACGAAATTTTTATATGATCTTGTTTATGCAATTTCCTTCATTTTGATCAACTCAAAATGTATCATTTCCAATGCCTCATCTAAACCTTCCTACATCTTAATTGAAAGACCTTTTGATTCTTACCTCTAATTTATTTTATAAGAGTGGAGATGTGATATGTTAACAAGCCTATGGTTAAGACACCTTTTATTTATTTATTTGAGAGTTTCATTGATGTTCACACTAAACACTTTGAGTGAATTGAGTGAATCTTTTATATAAGAGTGTTAAATTCTATGGCACTTAATTTTGAAAGCTTTATCAAAAAATCATTTTTGGTTTTGTCTTGTGAAATTTATTCTATGATTACTTGATTTTAATTATATTTTGATTTGATTCTTGAGGCATGACATTTAAAGTGTAGGTAGATAGGTTGAAATGAAGAAGAAGGGGATATTAAGAATAGTTGATAAATTAGAATTAGTATTTTCTTGAGGACAAACAAATGCTTAAATGTGAAGAAGTTGATAAGTGTTGATTTAGTCAGATATTTAGTCTCATATTTAATGCATTTTTCTTGATTATTTGAGAATTTTATAGATTTTTTTTACTTTTGTTCATATTTTGTTTCTAGGTCTAATTCACTCACTTGGAACAAAAAGGAATGAATTAAGATAAGTTTGGAGCGATTTGGAGCTTTTTGATTGAGTTATGGAGTGCAAGAGATCAACTTGGCAATGATTGAGAGTCTTGAGGCGTGTTGAGTATTTCCTATGTGTGTTGAGTAGAGAGAAGGCCATGTTAATGCTACATGCTCGTCTCTGTGTAAGTGATAGCTCGAAAAAGTATCACACGTTTATTTGAAGAACATGACCATCAATATGCTCATATATTTCTAATTTTGAATTTCAAACTTTAAAAGATAAGATTGAATGACACTACAAATTCATCTAGTAGTATAGTCAACTAGATGGAAGACCACGTATATTATTGTAATTGTGGCAACAATGCCTACTTTGCAACTTGTAGTTGCATTAACGAATGGATGAAATTATAGCACAACATGAGGCTATTTTTAATCAAATAATTCAATAGTAGTTTTAGATGTCGTAATTTCTTCCAGCAATTTTATCCCATATTCAAATAAGATTTTCAATTGTAGTTTTTCACACCAAATCAAAGAAGTTTTATAAGTTGATAATAGTGTTCATCAATTGTTGCACTAGTTTGCACCCATGTGCACTTATTTCTATATCAACATTAGTTACAGTCATATTAATCATATCAAGGGTGACAAATGGGAGAACAGAAACATAAGAAAGAACTTCATGGTCATTTCTACCACTTCGAATCCTAAGATCTAACTCAAATTTGTAGATGCAAAGAATAACAACCTAAATGTAGGAAACATTTGTTGGGATGATTATGAAAAGAAGTTTAAGAATGCAAGTTATATTAAGCCTCAGGCCTTGCAAAGCGTACTCCAAAACTAATGAATAAGAGGCATTGTTGGGGTGTGTAAATGAGCTTCGAAATGACATCGGGATCTTATAAGACATTGAATAAACTAATAATGAGGGCTAGTTGAAGCTATCAAAAGGAAGGAGAAAAGAAGAACAAGAAGAAATGAGTGCAATGCGAAGACAAATTAGGTTCAACTCAAAAGACAAAATTGTTCCTTCAATACAAAACCTTTAATGCTTGAAATACAAAGACAAAAATATCCCATAAATTAAAAAGTTTTTAAAACGTACCTTTAATAGTTTTTGAACTTTGACTTCTTTAACCTCTATTCTTGAGAACGAAGAGCTGTGGATTTGAAAGGGAACAGATCATCTGTTCCTATTACTCTGTATTTACCCTGTTTTATGAACATTCATCCATCTAATAAATGAACTTCCAGAAATTGAATGGATGGATACTTAAAGAATATAGTAGGCACAGAATAACAAGAATCTGAACCCGATTTGAAGACATCTTTAATCTCATTTTTGTAACAAAGGGCATTCATGATTTGGGGAAAAAAATAGGTTCACCTAATTTGGGTATTTTGAGGCTAAGGAATTTTTCATTATTATTTTAATAAAAGTTAACCTAGAGGATTTTTGTAGAAAAAAACTGTAAGGACATTTTTTGAGAATTCTAAAGATTATGAATTTTAAAAAAAAATTTCTCTTGATTCTTTGTTTTTAATTTCTACCATTTTTATTATATGTTATATCATGTCTTTTATTTCTCATGTTTGTTATCTCTTATGTTTTTTTTTGTTGAGAATTTTAAAAATTCCTTTAGCGAATAAAAGAGTTTTACAACCGGAGGGATTCCCTCCCACGTGCGTGAAACTCATACAATACCATGACTAAACGGCGACGTTCCTTTACAAAATTCACGAGGTCGTTTAAACATGGTGTCGGACCTCTAGTGTTAGAGATGTCTCCCCGAGTTCAAACACGTCAAATCTCTTATGTTTGGTATTAATATAATTGGTGACAAAGACGGAGAGGGCAAAGGAGTTGGGAGTTTTGATGACGTGTGAAAAGTTTGGATCTTTGATATCTCTTTGTCTTTACTTGTTAGTTACCATGTTTGGCAATGGTAGATTTGACGACAAAGACACAGGACAATATCAAAGGAGTCGATGGTCGATGTATCAGCAAGTATGAAAATTTGAAGCTTTGATAGGTCAAATCGAGTCCCAAATTGGATTAGGTTAAAAATTAGGAGTTTGAGCCTCGAGTAAGCCTTGAACCGCTTAAAATGCAATCAAATTGAAGCTCGGGCAGCTTAGTCAAGTTTAATCGAATTTCCACCCGAGCTCAAGTTGCATTTTAGAAAGAATAGCAACAAGCCTAACCCGATTCAATTCAACAAATTGCCATCCCTATGAATAGTCAATCAAGATATGCAAGTTAATGTAAAGTCAACCACGGTTCATCCCTTTTCTTTTCAAAGGAAACTCGAGGGATTTTAGCCAAAATGTGTTGGAAGAAATGGCTTTTGATTGAATCAAAGAGTGTACATGAAACCATAATAGAAAAGGAAAGAAACAATCTAATAAGCTTGAAGATTAACTTTTAAAATAAATAACATCCTTTTCCTACGTCTACTCATCACAAGAAAAAGTATAAATGTTAAAATATCCCAAAGACAAGCCTGTTAGCCACAAATTTTGGTATAATATGTTGAAATCAGAAGTTAAAATACGACCCCTATGTTTTTAATTCTGAAGAAATATAAGGGCAGCAATATCTTCCATATTTTCCTGGACTCAAGCAGTTGCTAATTCCCTGTTCAGATAATCAACAAACATCCTTTTTGCACTCTCCGCATCTGAAGGAGGGGATGGTCCACTTAAACTTGTTTGGCCTGTCAACTTTATGAAAGTGCGCCTTAGTCTACGTAACTCGGGCAGTCCAATTGATCTTGAGACATTGAGAGTTGGTAAGCCCTGACCAAGAGAAATGCCACTTAAGGGTCCTCCAATAGCCTGGGATTGTGCTTCAGCAATCATATTCATCACCTCTTGTGTTGCCCTGTCCAATTCATATAAGGAATTTGCCTCAGAAAACCGTGTGCTTTGTGTAGCAATTGTTGGCTGCAAAATTTTAACATCCCGAGCCTTGGAGTCCACTTTTTTTGTTAAGTATGAAACAGCATCTAAAATGGCATCACAAGATTTCTGGATTCCATTTTTACTTGGCCATAACTCAAACAAAGGAGAATCCCATCGATTTCTGCTATCTGGTCTCTCAAACCTTCGCACTAAGTCATCAAATATGGAGGCATCAAAGGATGCTTCTCCCTTCTCCCTTCGTTGATCATTCCACTTTCGACACTGACTTTCTTCCACATCACAGTATATAACACAGTATCTTGTTCCAGCAGCACGAGCCAAACACCATAGCTCATACCTGTAACCTTTAATGTTGTTTAAAGAGTCTACTATGATTATATTGTCTTTTGATACTGATCTATCAACTTCAGATCTGAGCACGCCTCGTAAATTCTTTTCTGCTGGCATACTGGCATAGCTCTGATTGCGATCAAGATGGAAGGAGGCTTCATCAATAATCCTAATATTCAATTTTGATTCCGATTCTCTGAGAGTTTCAGCAAGGCAACTCGCAGCTCTGGACTTCCCGCTGCAGGGCTGGCCACACATTACAACCAAAGCCATCTTGAGGAAATTTTGAATTGTCCAGAGGCACTGGATTCTCCTCCTTGAATGATAGTTACTGCCTGAAAAGCAAGCACAGCTGCATCAACGTTTATGCTTCACATCTTCCTATAAGCAAGTTTGGCATTGTCCACTCTATTTTCTTTGAAATTGTTTATCAAATATGATATAAACGAAACTGTGAAAAGATCAGATACATTCCAACAGAAAAAACATATCTTCACTACAGCCTGTTAACGCAGGTGGCATCTCCAAATTTTTATCTTGCATGAAATGATACAAGAATAAAGCAAGCAGAAATGATGCAAGAACACTCAGAAAGACATCTTATACGTATATTTTCAGGATATAACAAACCCAAAATTGAAGAATGTTACAACAATATGGTTCGGTCATTCAAATTTTTTGCCATTTTTAAAACCTGTTTACGCCTAAAACCAAATTATTCCCTTTTTTTCCTGTGATTGCTCATCTGAAATGACACAAGTACTACAATTGAAATCACCAAAAAGGAGTTCGTCACCGTTAATTACCATGGTTCATGGCTCGTAGTTGGAGAAGATTTATGGAGAAAATGGAAAAATTGAATTAGATAAACTACCAAACTATTGCTTTATAAACATCCCATAGATTTAGCAAATTATTCCTACTCCAAATTCTAAGACTAAACGAAACAGCGAGACTTATTGTGACAGCAGAAACAACTCAGCCTACCAAAAATTCTGTTGTAATTCTGTTAGTTTGTTAAACCTGCTGTTGCGATTCTGTTAGCTCGGACAACTGATAGGAGAGAGGGAACGATGCTAAAATCTCCGGTATATAAGGAGACTTATTTCACTGTAATGAGCATCTTCAATATAAACACATTTCCTTCCAAATATTCTTTATTCCCAGGTTTGGTTTGATTGTGGTCACCGGAATCTCTTCTGTCAAGCTAGATTCCCTGATTGCGATCGGAGTAACTGGTTTTCCGGTTACAATTATACTTGCCAATCGAAAATCTATAGATAAATAAATAAAAACCCTACTGAAAGAATAAAACAAAAAATCAAGAAACATAAATTGCTTGTAAACCAAAAGGAAAGTAACAATTTTTTCTCTAGTAATAAAAAAGTAATGAACTACAAGAAAAGGTTCGAGTTCCAAGTCAATAGAGGACGATTTATTCACTGAGCGTTGAACTGCATACCTGTAGATTCCTCCGAGAGATGGGTTAATTCTGGGAAGTATCCAACGTGCGGCGGGAGAGAGATGCCGACAATATGATTAGGCCCGAGTACACTTCACCAGAGACCAACTTTCTCAACGAATACTTAAAGCTTGTAAGCTCCTTAGTCCTTGGTTAACTTGCGTTTCCTTTTTTTATTCAGTTGAGTTAGTTCTTAGTTCTTGATTTTTTTTAATGATTAAAGTTAAAAGATAATCAATCTTATGTGTTTCTAAAAAATTTTTGGAACTAAAATCAGTAATTATCTTATAAACTCTCACAATTCTTAAATATGATAACCACTTTATTTAATATTAATTCATTTTATAAAAATTGGTATTTTATTATATTTATTAATCGATATTTATTTAATACAATAATAAGTTAAAATTTTTATTAACTTTTGATTTATTATATATAAGATTATTTATATATTATTTTAATTAATTTGTATATAAAACTTCTTACTATTTTCTTAATTTATCATGTTTATATTTTATTATTATAAATATTTAATGTGTAATATTAATTTTATTTCATTAATAGTTAATAACATATTGATTATGTTATATCTAATATGATAAATAAATGAAATATTTTATCAAAATTGATAAGAGAATAAGAGATTTAATTTGATTTGAATAAAGTGTGAATTTTGACTTCCAAAAATGGTACTTGGAGATGTTCATGAGACGGAAAAGGTCCAATGTTTCTATCGATAGAAAGTGGTCAACCCACATTGAATCCAAATGCACAGAAGTACAGAAACACAAGTTGTATTCGGTCAATTGTTATTAGGCGCCAATCTTACCTTTGTGGCTCTAATCTCCATAGATTTTCATCCTACATGTGATTTAATCAAAGGAGAGATACACTTTCACAGTTTATTTGATCATAGCTTTACAGGGATCACAAGCTACGCTGTTGCCACACAACTTCTGAAGGAATTTCGGAGGACATCCTCATTTAGATTATGACCTGAAAAATAGTAGCAAAGTTAACCAGGATTAATCGGCCTTGTCTCGTCTACTGAAAATCTTTAACCAGGGTAATCTAGGATTAAGAGACTTTTACCTATAAAAACTATTTTATTCATCTTATTTTCTGTTTCATTCCATTTGCGAGCTGGGACAATGTCGTATATCTCCCTCACAGCCTGACATTGTTTGTAGTAAATACATGAATTACACAAATTGTACAAAGTGAATTGAGCAGAATAAGTTTCATACTAAGATAGTTAACATAAGAAACAGAGCATAATAATGTATTGAAAGGTTAAGTTTCTCCTAGCGTGAAGGGTTAGGGTGGGTGATCAATCAGGCCCTTTACTCACAACATGAGCTCTGTACTTGGTACTCTGACCATTATCCTAGTAAGAGCTTAACCATTATTAGGAAGTGGTTAAACATATAAAGTAGAAGGCAGCTAAAACTTCCACCAGTTAAACGAAAAAGACTACAACATCGTTACAGAACATCAACAAAGTACAGCCTTGCAAAAACAGAAAAATGATAAAAGTTGAACACTACTATTTTAATTTCCATTTGGCTGGAATAGGAGAAAGTAAACTCGTCATCTGAAATTTTTAATAGCATTTGATCTCAAAAAAATACCTGCAAAATATGCAGTTGATCAGGATCAGAGTTTTGAACCCTTAAAACCCCTTTACAGCGATACACGTCCATGTCACATTTCTTATCCCATAGAATCTCTTCAATCCATAAACGAACCTGTAACAATTGGATACAAAAATCATGAACCAGCAGTTTCTAAGACTCACTTAAAAAGAAAAACTAAAATGCAGTATCTCAAAAATTGATTGTATTTACTAACCATAATTAGCTTGTCATTATGTATTGAACAGAAGTAAAGGACTCAATAACAGTCGGATGATTGTACGGGCAACCGTATTTCAGGTTCTCTGTCTCAAATTTTCAATTCAGTCCTCTAATTCATAAATTTCCTCATTTGGTCTTCCATTTGAGATGATGTCTTTTGAAGTTAGAAACTAAATTGAGTATTTGAGATGAGTTGGGGACCAAAAATTTGTCGTCCAGCAGCACTAAAATATCTATCTCACTGATCTCATAAGTACTATATCAAATCCATCAATTTAATTACTTTTTTGAGAATTATGAGAAAATACAAATGACTTCCCATAGGGACTTCAAGATTAAATTACTGCTTCCCTCTTTCATTTTTGAAAGCATGCAATTTTCAATAGATGAAACACAATTACTCTTAACTTCTTAAAGCATGTACTTGTACCTACCTTATCGAGATCGACCTGTTGAGACTCACAAATGCAGATAGTACGCACACCTCCATCATGAAGATCCTCAGTGGTCAGAGACTCACTTTCTTTCAACAGTGCTTCCAAATGAGCCACATGCTAAGAATCGAGTCCATAAAAACTTAAGTAAACACCCACTAAGCTATAGTTTAGCATAAACAGGGAGAAAAAAAAAAGAACTATTGACAATTTGGGAACAGTTTCAGTGACTTACTTTAGCATCATATGCCTGGCAGTTCAATATCTCACATACGTCCACTTGAGCTCTAACAGAATGAATGATCTTGGCGACGGAGTTAATATTACGTATTTCCTTCTCCAGTTCCTTCAAAGCCAATTCACAGCCCTCGAAAGAAACCAAATCAACCTTATTTAGGATGATAACATCCTGTAAAATAAAAAAATTAATCAAAAGAATATCCACGCGTGAAAAGAAACAGAAGAAAAAAATAGTCCTTTGATACACATAAATCCATGCAGATACATCATATGCACTTTTACAAAAATTCTTATGCAAACCACTCTCATTCGTGGGCATTAAATGAAATCACATTTACCGCAAATGCTATTTGGAGAAAAGCTTCTGGAAAGGAAGTTGAGTTACGATGCTTGTGAAGCTGAAAACGAAGGTTTTTCGCATCCACTACCTGAGTGATAATGTGTTCAAAGAAAGTGAGTGCAAGACATAAATATTTCATATATTTGTAACAACCCATTGAAAAAATATAATGTACCATGAGCTCAGAAACTTCCAAATATTTATATAATCATTTTATCCACATGTCTATATATAACTAGAAAAAGAGACATTATATATTGTCAGTGTCTTATTCTCCAGTGCTACAAGATGTAAGAGGAAAAAGATTTGAGAAAAAATGGGCAGAATTTGTAAATGGCAGTGATCCTCATTTTCACTGTAAAAGGGACTCTAACCTTACTCTTCAACAATTTAGTTGTGAACTATGAGGACATAGGGGAATCATGAAGGCCCCGTATTCCAACCAAAGAGCCTATGAAACCCAGTTACTCAAAAGATTCACTCAGAGTTACTAGATTGCAGATAAAGTGGGAACAAAAACCAAGGGAGATTATGTTTTGTGCATCATATGAAATCAAAGGCCTATCCACTGTTGCTTATCACGCTGTCCAGCTTACATCTAATTTTACCTTCCAAATTGCAACTTTAAAACTGGCTCATAGAGTATAACAACAAATTCAATATAGAGAATGTCTTATACAGACAAGTTACAAAAAGCATTTATCGTGGGAGATAAAACTCACTGTCAAAATGGAGTCAAGTTTGATGGCCGATTCAAGCTGATCATCCAACCAGAGAACAGAAGCAAGAGGAGCAGGATTTGCCAACCCAGTGGTCTCAATCAGTATGTGATCAAGTCTACAGAAAGTAAAATGATACTTCAAAATCAATCAAACTCTGTACGAACTAACATCAATAAATGACTACATTTCTCATGAGAAACTATACTACTTGCAGCATGTAGGCTCCTTAACATAATATGGGAACTAAATTGTGGGAGGTGGGGAGCAATACAGCACACAGTTTACAACATTTACTCGTCTTATGAGATTTTTTGGTTTCCCTTAGCAAAGATGTAGAAGTGGAGGCAGGACAGCATGTATGGGAAGTAAGAAACATTAAGTGAATTGCCGAATAAGAACCATATACTCCACCCAATCATCTCCAAAACTTCTCAATATCCCATGATGATTGGTGAGAGTATTAAAAGTAAAAGAAGAGGAAGAAAATAGAGTACCTTTTCTTCATATGTACAAGTTGTTCTAGTGCTTGAACTAAACTATGCTTAACAGTGCAACATATACACCCATTTGCCAACTCAACCCATTCCTCAATAAGTGCACCACCTTCTCCTTCATTGATCATAGCCCTCTCAACTCCAATCTCTTCACCAAATTCATTCAAAATGACAGCAATTCTCTTTCCATGTTGAGAATTCAAGATATGGTTAACCAGCTAAAACATAAGACGCAAGTGTAAGTAGGAAAGTAGGAAAAAAAAAAGAAAGAAAGAAAGAATAGACCCCTCTTAAAGAAAATTAAAAAGAAATTGGCCAAGAAATCTTGAAGATACATTAGATGAAAGCATGTTGAATTCACATAGGAATCATTTTTCGATAGAGCTCATCCCAGTTATATTAAATTAATCGATATTACAAAAGCCACTGTGTGTTACCAAGTCTAGTGGTCCAAGTGAAACACGTTTAGATGAAGTTCAAAAACAGTCCATTACATGAGTCAATAACATTCCCATAGATAGTTTCATGCTTGTAAAAAAGTATGCTATATATCAACATAGATAGTTTCATGCTTGTAAAAGAGTATGCTATAGATCAAATTAGCAATTAAACCATGACAACCCATTATAAGACTACAATTCCTCTTCAAACAGAAGGCCAAACAACCAGCACGTGTGCAACCATCACTAACCATTAAGCAACTAAATTAGAGACAAATTTAAGCGACCACGCATCAGCTCTGCATCAACATTCAGAAACCTCAAGGATAGAAATGTTTACATGACTTTGTCCTATATTGATACCCACTCAGGACAAAAGGTTAATAAAACAAGTTGGGTAAGAGAGAATGTATAAGAGAAAGATAGTGTCTTTACAGTGGATTTGCCAGCACCCAGATAGCCCGTGATAACGGTGACACCAACAGGAGTTTCCTCGTTTTCAAGTATCTTTTCTATAGTATGGTCAATTTCAACAGCCACTGGTGGATCGTCTTCTTCGTACTCCATTTGCAGTGAGAAAAATCTTGTATGTGAAATTGGAAACTGAATAAAGAGAACCTCTGGACATGGGTTGTAACAATTTGTTGAAGCAAAGCCCACTTAGTCTTGCGTCCCAAACTTCAAACTTCTAGAACCCAAATTGTTCTTGGAGCCCAATTTCAGTATAAACTTGGATAATCCATTTGCCAACTTTTTTTTCAAAGATCCATTTACTGACTTGTGCATAAAATAGAAATAGAGCTTGAACTCTTCAACCTTTTCTTGCCCTTGAAATCTGTTACTGTTAAACAGACATGTTAATATTGTTTAGTTGTGTGCTTTATTGTTTAGAGCTATTTTCGTCTTTTGCCCATTTATCTTACGCAGAACACAAATTTCATTTTTTTATTTTAACTTGAAAGCAAATACTCATAAATAAACAACTTTTTCAGAGCTTCTCCAAATTGGATGTTGTGCATGTCTGGATTTCGGTCATAGTATCAATACCACCTTTCTCTTGTTTTAAGTGTGAGAGTTCTGGTATTTTTCATTGAAATATTGGTCAAAGTTATGGCAACATCAAGTTCGGACTTTATTAAAGATGGTTTGAGCAACGGGAGATCCAATAGGAAATATAATGATGATCCTGAATAAGGATAGCATTAGGAGCAAAGTGTAAGCTAGGTTTTATTAATGGTACAATAAATGTTTCAGAAGAAAATTCAGATGATGTTAAGTAACAGCAAAGTACTCCTTACATAATTACATAGTTGAGACTTTTATGTATACCTCATATTTTAGAGAGCTTTAAAATGAATTATATGAAATATTTGGAGAGAGCAATGGGCTTCTAATCTATTAGTTATAGAGGTGTATATCATCTAAATCATGTGGTAATGATAGCACATCAATATATCACACTAACATGAAGAACTTTAGGAAATCATACGATAGTGATAGCAAATCAGTATATCACACTAACATGAAGAACTTTAGGGTGAATTGGCTGCTTTGGATCTAATTCCTCATTGTAACTGTGATTTTTAAAGGCATATGGAGGATATGGTAAACAGAACAGGATTAATGTAGTTTTTTAGGGTATCAACAAGTTATAAGTCCACTATGATTACAAGAACCATTGTCTTCAATGAGTAAAGCATATTTAATAGTATTGATGATTGATTTGCAAAGAGAGGTTAGTCAGAGTTTTATTGAAATTAGTAATGGAACAACATTGGTCTCGAAAGCACATATTCAAACTAGTAAGAAGGTATTTTTAAAAGGTAAAAAATAAAAGGGATAAATGTCATTATGATCAGTGTCATCAAGTTGCGTACACGAAGGAAAACTACTTTAAATGTTACAATAAAAAAGGTTAAAGATACAACGGCAATAAAAGCCGACATCAAAGGTGATTTTAGCTGAAAAAGAAAATGGAAACACCTTTTCATATATGTGAAAAGATATAAGACAATTGGTTTTATGAATGGAATAATAAGATGGAGAAGATTATGAGAATGTTGAAGAGAGAGGGAGTGATACATATACAACACTAGAACAATAGAGAGAGTGACATCCATTTTGCTAATAAATTGAATGTTTCTAGTATTTGTTATGCTAACAATGTAAGGCTAGGTTTGTGGGTTATAAACACTAAGACCACCGATTACATGTGTCTAGATTCAACCATTTTTTTGTAAATTACATTTGTTTCCTAAGCGCTTGACTGTTTTCCTTCTTGATGGTAACTCTAGTAAAGTCATATAAATTGGAGACAAAGACTTTGTGTCAAAAATTTTATTGAAAGATGTTTTATTTGTTCCATATTTCAAGTCCAATTTACGTTTAGTTAGTAAATTGATAAAAGACCAAAATCTAGCATTAGTCTTTTGTTATAATCTTTGCTTATTTGAGGACCTTGAGAATAGATGAGTCTTGGCTATTGGGAAGGAAAAGGAGGGGATGTAAATGCTAGATATGAAAGTTTTCCAACATTTTATATATGATATTCTTAATAACTTTCATATAAACAATGCTCTTCATTTTGATATGTACTTACCTACACAAAAAGTTGAGAAAATAACATGGAATAAGTGAATGGTTTACAATCTTAGATTATTTTTCTATCATTTCAATTACAAATGCAGGTATATGGTATTCTAAGTTAGGACCTATATCTATTAATAGACTGTACATATCCATTTTTCAAACGAATCTTGAAAGAAAATTATCTTTGCCATATTTATCCTTTGGCTATGTAAACTATATATGTATTTCAAGATAATCATACAAGTTCTAATAATTTTTCTATCCTAGTTCATGTAGATCTTTAAGGTCATTATGTTGTTACTTCTATTATTGAAGCTAAATATTTTTAATAATAGTTAATGACAAAATTCAAATTGTGTGGACTTATATGTTGAATCAAAATAACTAAATGTCTACTATATTGAAATGGTTATTATTGCCTTAATAGAAACTCAATATTAAATAGGAATTAAAGTAATTAGGAAAAACTATGGTAGTTAGTTTATTAATGCAAATTATAGTGAGTTTTATAGAGGTAAAGACATTATTCATTAAAGATTACATACACCAAAACAACTTAATTTTGCTAGAGCTTTAACGTTTCAATCAAAAGCGCCTAAGAATTTATAGTCCAAGTGTATTCTTACTGCTACTTACATTTTGAATATGATTCCTTCAAAAGAGTTATCTTAGAAAACTCCTTTTAAAATATTAATCGGACAATATATATGACCATTAAAAGGTGTTTAGATGTCTTTGTTATACTACTGCTTTACCTTACAAAGACAAAATTGATAGTCGATCTATAAAATGCATTTTTTCGGACTACCTAGGGTTCAAAAGGGATATAAGTTATGTGATTTACATAATATCAAAATTTGTTGACAAAGAAGTTGTATTTCATGAAAATGTGCTTCCTTTTGACTATATTACATAACAAATTTTTTTATTTATCTTTTCTTGTGGTTTCAAACATGGAAATTCCAATTGGTTCTTCCACTTTTACACCAACAGACCATCTTACTCAATTCTAGCCTGAAAACCTAAATATCACATCATTGGACAATCTCAATGAGATAGACACCATGCCTAATTTGTTACAAAAGGATGTGTTCCCTTTAATAAGAAAAAGTAGACACCATGCCTAATTTGTTACAAAAGGATGTGTTCCCTTTAATAAAAAAAAGCCATAGAAGAAACCCAAATGGTTACAAGATTTCATCTCCATCAATAGTCAATCACTTCTTTGACATCAAGAGCATCCAAATGATATCAATTTTTCATGCTCTTTATTTTCTTTTACTTTTGTTGTTTATTCATACTTATGTGCAACTTTTATTACTAATCAGTGTTAAGAGTTTCGTACCGCACCGACCAGAAGGTACCATACCAACCGAAAAATGGTACAAAACTTAGCTTTTTGGTACCGATTGTTGGAACCAATCAGTACTGGCGATTTCGGGTGGTACTTAAAAAAATTGAAGGACTTTACGCAAAAAAAAGTGCCTCTCTTCTGTAATATCCTGTTTTCTCATACTAAGGGTTATAATCTTATATTTCTGTATATGAGAAATCACTACAAGAAAATTGCGAATTAGCGTCGGAATATTACCGATGACATAACTTCCGTCGCCTTTTACCGACGGTAATTAAATAATCCGTCAAAGAAAACAAAATTTTACTGACGGATAACCAGTCCGTCAGAAATATTGTAGGAAAAAATTCAGCCCAAAATCTGCGACAGACAATAGCAACGGAACATGTCTCGGCGACGGTAAAAAAAGCGGGAATCGTTCCCGCAATTTAATTGCTTCGCCCTTTACCGACGGTATTCTGTCTGTTGGT
>JANIIA010000003.1:23916575-23957727 GCA_027478495.1 Erythroxylum alaternifolium
CCATACGCTTATGTTAAGCATGTAAATAACGTATTATGGTAGATGCCTATCAACAGTCATCATTCATCCACAGCATATTTACGTACAATATAAAAACTTGCACGAAAACAAAAAGAAATATATTTGGTTCGATCAAGATGGCGTGAGCACCCATGAATTAACCAACAAGCTGTAATTGCATTATTTTAATTATGTCGGAAGAACATTACAAATGGAATGGGGTATCGCCAATCCTTGTCATTAACGTCCTCATCCTGAGTGTCTATCCAGCTATTTCAATAATTGACAAAGCTGTAATCACTAAGTCTAAAATTTAGAGACATAATCGGAAATCTAAGGATTGGATGTACTCATTAAAGATTAATGAGCCTTAATCCAGATAGCATTATACAACATTTCTTCCGTCAAAACAGATTAGGATGCAAGTCATCAACAACCCCCAAAATAATGTTCAACAATGTTTACGTTTTCAATTGTTGAACATCACACAGCTCGCAATTGTCAAAACTGTAAATAAGTTAGAATTAACAAACCTCAATGACTAGTTTGGGATAATAAAAAATTGCCACAAGGCACATAATTATTATTTGACAAACTTAACGTTTCTTTCAAGTTCTAGCTAGGACTGTGGTACAATAACACGACATCCCAATAATCAATCAGTGATGCTGACGAAGTTCGTCACTTAGCATTACTTCCAAGTTAAAACAACGTGGTACCCCTTAAAAAAAGATCGGAAATTGTGAAGTTTATCCAGTAATGAGGAACCTGAAACATTCATATTTAGCTGACCAGACGAGTTGATGATAAAGAATATGAGCCGGAAACTAAAAGGAAAATGACTAGTAGATGCTTTAATGATGCTCCTTGTCATGAAGCAAATCCAGACAGCCAGCGTTTAGCTGGAAATGGAACATTGAAGAATTGTGAGTATGCATGGTCCAATAAATGTATCAGTTTTCCCTTAGTCTTAAAGGTGTTCTCCACAAAATAAGTTTCAAGTAACGAATTCATATACACAAAAGGGTTTGGCTTAATCATCATTGTGTGTGTATATATATAGAATTCTTATTTTTCTTGGAAGATAGATAAAGAAAAAAAATTATTCCTTAAACTTGGTGTGAACTCCTTGACTTCAATCGAGCCGGCGAAATAGATTAATCGAATTTACATGCATGTCATCTTGAACACCACCTTACTGTTACATTACCACCCATAATTCAGTTGTACCATCCTACACTTACAACATGTTTCTTAGCTATATGATCTTTTTTCATTAAGAAAACAAATCCAATGAATATATGGTTTTAGATGTCTTAAATGTGCTACTCAAATTAGTTTGCTAATTGATAAAATATGTATTTAATGTAGAATTATTTGCACCTAAAAGATTTTAGTTGGTAAAATTTGAAAATCACACATTAATTCCGACGGTAATGTATTGATCTAAAATTATTTTTTTGTTACAAATTTATTTCATTGATCATAATGAAGTAAAATAGAAATTAAAATTGATAATACTTTTTATTGTCAGAAATTTGTGATTATAATATTATAAATTTTATTATTCCATCTCTTTTATTAAAAAAAGAAGAAAAAACTAAAAAATTGTGTGAGGAATTGTAAATTCATGATTGACATTATAAGAGAAAGGAATACATTTTAAAAAAACATCTCAATTAAGCGATGAATGACATTATAAGGGAAAGGCAAACATAAAAAAGAGAGGAGAAAAAAACATCTCAACAAGTAAAGCATGAAGAGATGAGACTGTACTCCGAGTTATAGCTAAAATGTATGGATCTTTTTCTCTACGTAATCATGCGAATCGAAGAAAATAAAGAATGTGGGTGTCATTGCACTAGTTCTACTAACCCACTCATTGGGATGTTGAAGTGTTGATAGTTATCATTATTCTCATCTCTGGGTTTAGGCACCTCCAATTAGGGAAATCTGAACACAGGAACTAGCCGATTGGAGTTGGCTGACGGACTAGAAGTTGACGTTTTCTTTTGTGTAAGAATTAGGAAACGTGGCAAGAAGTGCATGGTTCGTTGGGTGCCTGAAAAAGTGGCTAATCTTTTGAAAAATAGTGCTTGTAGTGGACTCCAGAACGTTAGACTAACACTCGGGCTTTTAGGTTCACATGTGCAAAATGTCATAGCAGGAGACTCGTTATCAATCACCTGATCATTTGACCACCGCAAGTATGGATCTCATTCTTACCCATTGCACTCGCTACCACCATGACTAACCTAGTAATCACGTATAGATTACAAATTTGAGAGACGAAACAATTAACTTAATATTTTCATCTTGCCTATTCTGTAAACTGTGAATGCGACTATTAATTATAATACAAAAACATGTTTTAGAATCGTTTTTCAGTCTTCACATGTGATTATGTCATATAAAAGGTGCATTGTAGATTTATAGTGCCCATAAACATAAAGACTTTCGGACAATGCCATTGAATGTCTATGTAACCGTGAGGCCCTTGCCCTTCAAAAAAATTACTGGTAACCCATGTACAAATTAAGGGCGAAGGTCCGACGTGCTTTTCTCCAAGTAGTAGCATATATTAATATTACCTTTACCATGTCGGCGTACATATTCCATTGATAAGATATTTATTAAAAGTAATACAATAAATTAAATTCCCCACTCAAATTGTAATATTTTAAATCAATTACTTACTAAATTGATTTAACTATTTAAAGATGAGTTTTGACTTTAGTTTTCTTATTAAATTAACTTATTCATTGCCCTTATTCAAGAGTGAAAATAAATTAACAAACTTATGTTATTATTATATTTAAGTAACTAAATCCTTAATTTTTTTCATATACGTAACCAGTTTTGAAGATCTGCTTCTGGAATGGATAATATGACCTTTTAAAAGTCCCAAGAATTTGACGATAAAACTGGAGTACATTGGTGGACCAAGGAACTGCCGAAATAAAATATCCACCTGCTCAAGCACAATTCGTACAGAAATCATTCCGAAACAAGCAAACGGCAATTATGGAGTGACCAAAAGCTAAGCTAAAGAAATTGGAATCTCCAAACCAAAGCTGGCTGCTGTTTCCCTCTTTTATACGTGTGAACTCGAATTTGCCATAACCCCACCATCTACACTTTGTTTCCCACCATTTTATATTCCCTCAAACCCATTATCGCCATCTTGCTTCCACAACACCTTTTGCTCCTCACACACTTGACACTTATCTTTCTATATATATGCCCATTATCTCATGTATTAGTCTCAGACGTTGATTAATCTTACAAGGTTAATCCAAATCAATCCTTGTCTCTTGCAACAGATAGATCTGAAGCTCGTTATCTCTCTCAATCAACATTACAAACTCATCTGTTTCTTTATCCCCCATGTATAAGAAGATGGTGCTCATTAGGCAAGGCATTGCCTTGCTCACATTGGCTTTGTTGGCATTTGAGACCAAGACATGCTTCTCCCAGGTGATATCGAGAGCAAGTTTTCCTAAAGGTTTCACTTTTGGGACAGCTTCTGCTGCTTTTCAGGTATGAATCGTTATCCAAATCTCTCAACTTCTTTTATTAAACTCGTTTATTGTCTCCTCGAGTCTTAATAACCAACAAACAGCGCATTTTTTTCTTTTAATATTTAGCATATAACAGAAACTAACCCCTTAATTCGCCTCCTTATCTCTACTAATCCCTTGACTTGGTTTCTGGTTTCTCACTTTCTAGTAATCAATACTCGGATTATTTTTTCCATCACGACACAACCTGCCATTATAGATCAAGCTCTGCATGTTATACTCTGGGCTCTCATAGTTGTCTGATAAGAAACTGATACCTGGACAAGTCTTTGTGACAGTGCACTTGCAACCACAATATTCTTATATGGATATTTCACATTCAAGGAGTTAGAAAATCAAATCCTTTTCTTTTCTAATCTGAGGATAAACTTTGCCAACATGTAAGATATTCAGTTATAGTAAATAATGGCCAGGAACTCGTGCAACAGCTACGCACTCGGACCCGTTACCGTTCACGGGTTTCAAGTTTCTTGTTGGTTCCCTTAAAAATATGGAATCTCTGTTACATTTCTGAGAACCATCGTTGGCCTCCGTGGCAAACTTTCGTCTTTATCCAATATTCGAGGCATATAGATAGATAGCTAGATATACATAATTACTACATGGAGTGGAAAACAACTTTAATCGATTTTTTTGTTGGCATACATATTACATTTAACTTGATTATAATTTTCTTATCAGGTAAAAAGAAAACCTAATATTTCTTCCAGTTATAATTTTTTCAATGTTTTATCTACTTATAAGTCATGAACAAATACTTATTTTGCATACTAGATCAAAGAAAATGGTTAATATTTTTTTATGTGATGAATAATAAATTTTAATTCAATAACTAAACAGCTTATGTAAATTGTTTTAGATACCTAATTCAAAATATTATCTTTGTCAAATTTTGCTTTTGTGTTGCTAATTAAATAGCCCGTAATTTTATTGATGTAGTTCATAAAATTTGGAAAGGGTCACTCGACTATGATTGGGCGTTCATTTAGCTTTTATCAGTTCCTACGATTCTTTCTTGAACGGAGCCAACTGGAAAGCTAATCATGGCACTCCACATATTTAGAATACTTTATGGAATAATTTAAGCGATGTAAGATTGTTAATTTCACTCGGACTGTTTTGTTTGCTCTAAACTTTAAAAGGCTTCATGTGTGGTCTGAGTCTGACTTGTAAAATATCATTAAATGTCATGATGGCTTCTCTAAGTTGAAATGTTTAGTTTGACACACCTCTCTATATTTTACTAGTATTTGCTATTATATCATACTAAATTTCTTTTCGATATAATATTTGTTCATACCATTTATCTAGGCTTCTGGCCTTCTATGGCCATGTAAATGTCATCTTCGTTGATAATGTTTGGTGTAGATATGACATGATGGGTTATTTATACTGTTTGCAGGTCGAAGGAGCGGTCAAAGAGGATGGAAGAGGACCAAGTATCTGGGACACATTTTCACATACCTTTGGTATTGTTTTCTTAGAAATCAAAGATTACTACATATAATTTGACCTCGCGTTTTGTTAGATCAGAGATACTAATGTCTATGTTATGTAGTACTAGTTCCTTGAAATTTTAAATTTCATGAGAAAAATACTCCAAAGGCTCCAAGCTTTAAGGCTCTACTAATGACAATATCTTGACGTCTTCTCCGTCTAAAGTAGGCCTAATTGCAAACTGAAGTTGCTTACCTTCAGATTTAAAGTCTACTACCTTATAAAATGCAAGATAAAAAAACTCTACTTTTTGCCTGTCAATTCTGTATCTGCTATTTTCATCCTCAAGGCAGAACCACATGTTACATTTGTCAGCAATTTGATCCGTAAGCTACTCATCATTGAAGCCAATGGTTTTAAATCTCAATTAAGATTTGTGATTTGGGTTATCTACTAGCTGATCTAATCTGTTGGCGTACTGTGCAGGAAAAATAGTTGACTTTAGTAATGCTGATGTCGCTGTGGATCACTATCACCGTTTTAATGTATGTCTTCTCGTAAAATTACAGTCGCGTCTAACGGCATGGCAGCCATGTTAAGATGCAGCGAAACAAACTGGATATTGTTCTTGTGTACATTGGCTTTTTAAAAAAAAGATCACCATGTGGGTTAGGGTTATGACTCCGTTGTTGCTTTGAAACAGGAAGATATAGACCTTATGAAGGACATGGGCATGGATGCCTACCGATTCTCAATTTCTTGGACTCGCATATATCCCGGTAAGTTTGCTATTAACAATATCATGTCAACAGTAAGGTCTCCTGGTTGTCCGGATCCGAAAAAACTCGGTCACTAGAAACATTCACATTATAAAAAGGTGAAACCCTTCTCACATGCAGCTTCTATACAGACGGAACAGGGCAAATCAACCAAGCTGGAATTGACCACTATAACAAGCTCATTGATGCTTTACTTGCCAAAGGTTTCTTTCCACCTAGACTTTCCTTGGAATAATTCACATGCCTTGATCAAGAAAATCGGTTAAGAATGTCATGATTAAAGATTCCATTACCAGAAGTCGACTAAGCCTTCAAATTGGCTACTACGTGTATGCGCAGGAATTACGCCGTATGTGACCCTGTACCACTGGGACCTTCCACAAGCCTTAGCTGATAAATATAATGGATGGCTTAGCCCTCAGATAGTGTAAGGGCCATTCTTAGTCTTATTGTCATTGTTTGCAAACTATGATGCTTTTTGACCTAAGACTTTCCACAGGAATGACTTCGCCGCCTATGCAGAGACTTGCTTTCAGAAATTTGGTGACAGAGTAAAGCACTGGATAGTCTTCAACGAGCCTCATACATTCACCGTACAGGGGTATGATGCAGGTCTACAGGCTCCAGGACGATGCTCCATACGTTTAATGTGCAGTGAAGGAAACTCGGCAACTGAGCCTTACATAGTGGCTCACCATGCAATTCTTTCTTACGCAACTGTTTCAGATATTTACAGGAAGAAATATAAGGTAAAAAAAGGGGTAGAAGATGATCCTATTTCCCTAATTAAGACCGAATTATGAAGAAATCTAGATTTTGATCAAATAAAAACCGAAATTTGTATTTTTTTTGAAGTTAAAGCTTTCCACGAAATATTTGCAGGCAAAGCAAGGTGGAATACTTGGTGTATCATTTGATGTTATTTGGTATGAGCCAGCAACAAACTCCACAGAAGACATTGAAGCTGCAAAAAGGGCACAGGAATTTCAACTTGGCTGGTATCCACGATAACTAAGGCGCTCTGTTATGACTTTCTTATACGTCCGTTAACATTAAAAAAAAAAAGAGAGCATATTTTGGTTTCTTGACTTTGATTTTTTTCCCCTCTTGTGTTCCTGTCTACAATTTGCTCTATTTTAGTTCGTTTTTCTTAACTTGTGTTGTCTTCCTTACACTAGGTTTCTTGACCCTTTGATGTTTGGAGACTATCCAAGCTCAATGAGAACCAGAGTTGGAGACAGGCTGCCTAAATTTTCCAAATCTGAGACTTCTCTTATTAAAGGGTCATTGGATTTTGTTGGAATCAATCACTACACTACCTGGTATACCAAAGACAATTCAACTAACATAATCAGTTTTCTTCTTAACGACACTCTTGCAGACACTGGAACCGTATCCCTCCGTAAGTCGACTGCGATCCACAAAAAATAGTTCCACCGAAACTCTTTCTTTTTAATTTTGATCAGTACATTTTGAAAATCAACTTCTAGTCCCTCTAACTTGGCCATTAACTAAGGGTAATACGTGTTCCTTGCAGCCTTCAGAAATGGAAAAGCCATTGGTGACAGGGTAACTCATAAACACTAACCAGTCTAGATGTACTTCTCGGTTTACTTATCCTGACTAATATAAATCATACAACATTGCAGGCAAATTCAATATGGTTGTACATAGTACCTGAGGGCATGAGAAGCATCATGAAATACGTCAAGGAAAGATACGGCAGCCCCCCAGTTTATGTTACAGAAAATGGTAAAGCCTTTTAAGGCCATCAAAAAATTATCAACAAATCAAGGAGCTCAGAAAATCTGAATTGTCAAAGACACGCTTTTGATTCTGTTATTTCTGTAATGATAATTTCTTGTCGCTTCTAGGAATGGATGATCCAAACAGCATCTTTATCTCCTTAAAAGATGCTCTGAAGGATGAGAAGAGGATCAAATACCACCACGACTACCTCTCCAACTTGTTGGCTTCCATCAAGTACGAACTCTTAACATATACTTCCATACACGTCTCCTGTTTGTTGATCACAAATTGAGATGGTCCAAATTTTGCAGGGAAGATGGGTGTAATGTGAAGGGATATTTCGTATGGTCCTTGTTGGATAACTGGGAGTGGTCAGCTGGTTATACTTCAAGGTTTGGTCTCTACTTCGTGGATTACAGGCACAACCTTAAGAGATACCCGAAGGCCTCTGTTGAATGGTTCAAGAAGTTCCTTTCTAGTTGAATACTTCAAGTTTAGATTGGCAAAGAAAAACCACAGATTTACACCACTAGGATATGTGTAGTCTAGGCATGATTCTTTCACACAAATGGAAAATAATTTTAATTCATCTGCTGCAATTTCACTGTAAATGAATGTTTATTATAGTTGAAATCAAGAAGAATAAAGAAGAAATATGTGACTGTAAATTTTCTGTCGCTCAAGTTTTTATGTATCAAAATATTTTTCTGCTTTCGTACCAGGACCTTTTTCAGTTCATAGCCCAATTCCAATTTAGCAACTGAACTCATTAATTATTCCAAGTGATCAATGGCTTATTATAGACTCGTCACCTAGCAAGCTAGACTCTTTTTTTTTTTTGGAGGTATGGAAGAGGGTACAGCTATCAAGACTTAGCAAATCATTTTGGATGAAATTAATAATTAAAAGTCAATTTATTAATTTTTAAAATTAGTTTTATTTTTATTCCATAGCTGAAATTCTTGAATATTTAATAAGTTAAGGTATTAAAGGTAATGTCATAATACATATTCGTATTTTAAATTAAATATATTAATTAAGATTGAAAGAACTTAATTAGATAATTGATTATCAAAGAAATTTTCAAGAATATTATAATCTTTTAAAAGTTCTTCATTTTGACCATTCTATTTAATCTTTTAAATTTTGAAATATGAATCTTAAAACTTAAAAGGGAAAGGAAGAAATTTAATGTAGGGATGACATTTGTTCTCGGACCCAGTCCAGTCCTAGTTGATTGAACTTCGGATTGGACTCAAGTTTTTCTTTTAATTTTCAAACTTCATACAGGGTTTAGGCTCAAGCTGGTCACCTAAAACTAGGGATGACAACTATGTTTCAGCTCGGGTTGATCAGCCCATAAGTCACAACTATTGACCTGACTGGGCCACAGGTTGCGTTCGGGCTGAAACTGTCTCGACTCGTGACCCGACAGGACGACACAAAACAACGTCGTTTTATTAAATTTTTTAAAAAGAATATGAAGTCGGGTTGGGCCACAAGCTGACCAACTAGTATACAAATGTATTGGATTTTTTTACAATGTAGTATACAAAGTAATCTTTACGTTGTTGATTGAGAGGATGAAAGCTATCATAGTCAAAATTATTAATGACTTACAATGTTTCTTTATCAAAATTGATTGTGTGTAAGAATTCTTTAGAAATAGCAAAATGCTAAAACAATTGAACAAAACCTTCCTATGTCTTATGCCTAAAAAGCATGCTTTTAACACTTTGCAAGACTTTTGTCTTATTTCCTACTGCAATACAACATACAAAATCATTGGGAATATACTTGCAACTAGGCTTAAATAGGCTTTAATCACACCGATTAATCCATGCCAATAAGCTTTCATTAGTGGAAGAGACATTGGAGATAATCTCATTCTAGTGTAGGAATTATTCAAAGACTATCCTACTAACTCCTTGATTAGGCGCAACTTTCTCAAAATAGATATATTTAAAGCATTTGCTACACTAGATTGGCGGTTTATACTCAATCCCCTAGATGTATTTGGGTTTCCTAAGAAATTCATCTCTTTTATTAAAGCTTGCATCACAACTACTTCATTTGGTGCCTTGATTACTAGAGAAGCAACCCAACTTTTCCATGATGTAAAAGGAATTAGGAAGGGTGACTTATTGTCCCCGTACCTATTCACTTTAACAATGTAAGTTCTTTTCAAAATCTTACAAAAACATATAAAAAAAGGAGAAGTTTCACATACCATTACAAATGCAAGCAGCTTGGTATTTTCTGCTTAATGTGTATAGATGATTTGCTACTGTTTTGTGGCAATGATCTCAACTCTCTCAAAGCTATCATCTCTTCATTATAGGATTTTTTAAATATGGCAGGCCTAAGCATTAATTTGGAAAAAAATTAAGTTGACAGTTATTGAAATAAGCTCTAAAGATTCTTGGAATTGCAATCATAGAGGTATATCTCTCATTGCAAATAACTTACCTAACTATAGGCCTGATAATGTAAAGAAAGATATTACCATCTAGACATTGGATAGATCCATGTGCTTCTCTAATAGATTTTATCTAGATTTTTTCAAACCACATTCCCCCAATGTCTACTGGTACAAAATCATCTAGTCCAAAACCTTAGTACTTAAGGTAGCTACCACCTCCTGGCCTGCCATAAAAATAAGCTTTAGATCAAGGATAGGATAAAAGCTCTTAATCCTCTGTGTGCTATGAAAAAATAACCGAAAATAATACAACATCTATGTTTTCAATTTTCATATTCGCAATCCATCTAGTCTAGCTTACAATATACATTGAAACTACATTGTGATGTAAAAACTTGGAAGCATATTATCCAGTGGGCTGTCAAATGGATTACGAGATTATATAATGATTTAATTGTGCTTAAGACTACCTTCAGTTGTTATTTCTACATCATTTGGAGGGAAAGGCGCAATAGATTGATAACAAACCTGAAATAGATGAGCATTACTTTCCTAAAAAATTATTGCATTACTTTACTAAAAAATTATTACATTGGACTAGGGAAATCTTTATATCCAATAACTATAACGTAATGTAAAGAGGGAGTGGAGTGGTCTTTATGATTTTAGTTATTAATCTTTACTAACAATTCTTGCAACTCATCCTAAATTATTTTCTTAAATATTACAATATTGTATATTAATCTCAATTTACCAGCTTGTAATTTTGTACTTTCTAAGGCTTTTCATCTTGCTTATTCTTCAATACAATTTATTTAACTTTAAAATAAGGACTTTAAGAGAAGATATTAATGATATAGGAGCTCCTTAAGGGCTACAATTATAGCAAATTAAGGCAAAATTGTGCCAGAAGAATTAATTTTAATAGGGCTTTTAACTCACTTGATTAGAGGTTTGTTATTGACACCATAAAAACCTTCAATTTCTCTCAAAATGTGTATCCTGAATATCCCAATGCATTAAAACTACCTCTTTTGCGGTCTTGATCAATGAAATTCCTACCAAATCCTTCCCTGGAATTAGAGGATTGAGACAAGGAGATCCTCTATCTCCTTACCTCTTCACCCTAAGTATGGAAGTATCGCTCAGCTTGATCAAAAAAGGAGCTAAGGCTGATGGGAAGTTTAGTTATCATTTAAAATGTAAAGAGCTGAAGATTACAAACCTCACTTTTGTTGGTGATCATATTCTTTTTTCTAGAGCTAAGCCAAATTTTGTTACCATGTTTATAACTATAATGAGATACTTCAAGCACCTATTTGGACTACCAATTAATTATCAAAATATCCAGCTTTTAGTAGCCGAGAGAGTTAAGGATAAAATGATCCTGTTGGATGCATTACAAGCATAAATGCTACCATACCCCTAATCAAGTACCTAGGAGTTCCAGTCTCACTAACAAACCCTTGATTAGTGAATTCAAACCATTGATAGATAAACTAAAAGCTAGAATTCTAACTGTTGCAAGAGATCTTTATCAATGGCAGGAAGAATACAACTTACGATATCAATCTTTGAACTTTCTTACTTTCCCATTTTTGGTTCCCTTGGGCAACCATTAAGGTCATTGATAGTATTAAGAGGAATTTTATCTAGACTAGTAGTGATGCAATAGCTACAAAGGCTAAGGTCAAGTATGAGAATTTTTGTTTACTTAAATCGGAAGAAGGGATGAGAATCATTCCAACAAGGGTTATAAACTTAACACAATTTAATAAGAGAATTTGGAGAATAATGTAGGATACACAGTCCTTATAAGTGAAATGGATTCATACATTTCACATTAAAGCTTCTAACTTATGGTGCATCAAGCTTACAACTTCTATATCTTCGACAATGCTTCATATATTAAGACTTAGAGACGAAATTCATCCTTGCATAAAGATTATTATTGACAATGGTGTTTCTACTAGCTACTTTCTGTTTTGATTCTTGGAATGGCTCAAATCCTATGATCTACTCTCTAACTGCCACTCACCTATATGGCACATAATCCCACTAGGAGCAACAATTAAGGAAGTTCTTAACAATTACTTAGCTCACCTCATTGACTTAAGCCTTGACATTAGGCTAAGATCTGATGAAGAAGATCAACCTAGTTAATCCTTAGAACGATTTGTTCACTTCTCTAACTCCTCATATCGGAACTTTCTTAGGCCTTGACCTCTTAAGATGAAATGGCATAAATTGTTGTGGTTTCATCAAGCTTTATATAGAGCCTCAACAATTATGTAGCTTTAGAAGGAAAGCTTGCCACTCTAGATGTAGTGGAAGTTTAAGAGCATTTTTTATATTTGTCCCATTTGCAAAAATAAGAGTGAAACTATTCAACACTTATTCTTTGAGTATCTTACTCATCTCCGTATTTGGATTGAGATTCTAAAGTTATGTAATCACTTACCCCCGTCTAGCAAGTGGGATGATCTTATTGAATGATCTTCTAGATTCTATCAAAGGAAAGCAGGTGATTGATTAGTCTATCTTTTGGCACTGAGTAAAATTATCTATCAGATTTGGTTATTCAGAAATAGAGGGGTATTTTCGAATTTGAAGTTCAATGGAACCATAACTTTACAAGCTATCATTCAAGCTATTAGGGAGTAAATTTGTACCCGTAAAATTCAGCTCCAATGTAGCTCCAGTATGAGAACAAAATGGTGATTAGAGCTTATTCAAATATGTAATTATGTCTCCACAATGCGCAACTAGCTATAAGATATTTGCATTACTAGCTTAACTAGTTTGTAGGCTAGCAAGTTTGTTCTTGTTCCTAGTCTTTTTTTTATGGTCTTTAGAACTTGTAATTCTACAAATTACTTTAATAAAGCTTTCCCCTTTTCCAAAGTGAATATTTGTTCCTTACTTTAATGAATATTTCACAAAATTAAAATTTGGGTGTTATAATAAATATTATTTTTAAATACAAATTAATTTTTATAAATTATTATTTCATTAAATATTATAGAACATTAATTTTAAAAGAAATATTTAAATTTGATTTTCTTTCTTAACTTATTTTATCATTATTCAAAATGGCTATCACTGTTTTCGCCACGTAACCATGAAAATGCTATAATTCTTTATCTTTAGAAAGATGTGGAGATCAATAATAATAAAATAAAATAATAAATGCTATAATTCTTTATCTTTAGCAACATCCTAATTATATAGCTTTGATTTACTTTTCTTTGTTATACAGGAAAGGAAAAGCGACCAATTAAATGTACTAAATATGCCAATTGTAAGGAATATAACAAAGAAGTGGATAGGAAGGCAAAGCAAAGTTGAAAACAAGGAAACAGATCATAAATCTAAGAGAAAAATGTTTAAAAAAAGAATTATTAAGCTAGACAAGCAAATGAATCACCACAGATAATCAAACTTTTGTCATAGAGCGTATGATATTTGGAGATTGAAACTGTGACAATAAGGACAGACGTGCAGTTGTCCTTGAACTCCGATTTCTCAGCCACTTTTGCTACATACATAGCACTTCTAGTCTTACATGTTTCTAAATAGTCATATGCGTTGAACTTGGAAGAGCAAATGATTTTAAATAACTTGTTTATAAAGATGTAGTTGGCATATATATTCTCATATCTTCTTCACGTCTCAATCAAGATTCGTTCCCTCTTCTTAGAAAACCAAATCAATCTCGATGCACCAACATTAGAAATTATCTGTTTTGCTATTCCTGGAGCTAGGATGTTGCTGATCATCAGGCAAGGCATTGCCTTGCTCATGCTGGTTCTGTTGGCCTATGAGACCAAGCCATGCTTTTCCCAGATCATATCCAGATCAAGTTTTCCAAAAGGTTTCACGTTTGGGACAGCCTCTGCTGCTTTTCAGGTCTGAATAATTGTCCAAAACTGTTAAGTAAAGTAATTTCAAACTCATATGTTCTCACCATTTTCACTTTGCGCTTCCTTAACAAGTAAGAGAAACATTTTAGTCCTCGTTTTCTCATTCTCACTGATCACTGATGACTAATGACTACGATTTTCACGTGATAAAACTACCTGGGAGCCACTACTATTGCCGGAGACACTATGGGTATTTGTATATATGTATGTATGTACGTGTAGAGATTTTTTAGATTGCACTTCCTAGAAAACGAAAGTTTGTTTTATCAAGTCTTTTTTATTAAAGTTTTACTGTTAATTATTCAAATAAATTAAAAATCTCCTAATTTCATCCTTAAAAATATGTTAGGAAGTGAAATTTTATGAAACTTGCTACTTTCTTCAAATTTAAGAGATAAAAAGAGGAGTATTTTTCCTCTGGAGTTCCACGGTTTTGTACATTGAACCCTAAACCCTAAAATCATTTTGTCCACAATTACAAGTTATACTGTTTAATAACTTTTTTGGGTGCTTCTTGTCTAATAACTTACTCTGTAAAATTGCAAACTATATATATATCGTTTGCAGTTTGAAGGAGCGGTGAAGGAAGATGGAAGAGGACCAAGTATCTGGGACACCTTTTCACATACTTTTGGTAATATTTATTTTATGAATCTTCCTTATAATTTTAATTATTTTTGTGATCTAAAATTATTAAAAATATATATTTTATTAAATTTTTATAGAACTATTTTAACAAAATTTATGATCAAAATTAGGTCATGTCGACAGTGATAAAGTGTATTTATTGAGACATATAAATTATTATGTTAGACTAATTCAACAATGATTATGTTTTTAGTTTTTAATCATAAAATTGTTACTTTGATTAATATAAGTGAAACAATAAAAAAGTTCACGTCTTACATATTTCAGATTATTGGCCTAATTACTAGTGATTTAGACTAATTTCAGATTTAAGTTGCTTGATAAAGATGCAACTGTACTATTGTAATCAATTGATTCAAATGCATGTCCGCTGTCTTGATACCTGAAAACAGAAGGTGCTTGGGTAGAAGCGGTGTAATCTGTAAGCTACTTAATCTGGGAATAGTCCACTGACTAATATGTTACAGGAAAAATCATTGATTTTAGTAATGCTGATGTGGCTGTGGATCAATATCACCGTTTCAATGTACGTCTCGCCTTCGCTTCATCGCTTCCTAACCTGAAAGGACGAAAACAAACAAAAAAATGACTTGTATTCCTATGATTTATGTTGTTGATTGGAAACAGGAAGATATAGAGCTTATGAAGGATATGGGAATGGATGCATACAGATTCTCAATTTCCTGGACTCGAATATATCCCAGTTAGTTTCAAACCAATACTAGTAAAGTCCAATGTAATATTTTTTCTGTATCAAGAGAGTAGCATTTGTTACACAGATGCAACAGGGCAAATCAACCAAGCAGGAATTGACCATTATAACAATCTCATCAATGCTTTACTTGCCAAAGGTAAAAATTTTTCATCCTTTGAAGCTTGTTCATTATTCACATGCCCCCTGATCAAGAGCTTATAGAATCATGAAATTAAATAAGCCTTCAAATTGGCATGCGCAGGAATTGAACCCTACGTCACCCTTTACCATTGGGACCTTCCTCAAGCTTTGGCTGATAAATACAGTGGATGGCTTAGCCCTCGTATAGTGTAAGTGACTCCTCATACTTGCGATTACTACTAGCAACCAGATACATGACCTATGCTTTTTCACAGGAATGACTTCGCTGCCTATGCGGAGACTTGCTTTCAGAACTTTGGTGACAGAGTAAAGCACTGGATAGTAATCAATGAGCCTCATACATTCACAGTACAAGGGTATGATACAGGTTTGGAGGCTCCAGGACGATGCTCTTTACGCCTAATTTGCAGTGAAGGAAATTCAGCAATTGAGCCATACATAGTAGCTCACCACGTTATTCTTTCTTATGCAACAGTAGCTGATATTTATAAGAAAAACTACAAGGTAGAGTAAAGAGTTTGATCAAACAGAAACCAGTAATTAGGACTTGAAATTGCAAGTTTTACACAAAATATGCGCAGGAACAACAAGGTGGATCACTTGGTGTATCATTTGATGCTGTTTGGTATGAACCAGCATCAAACTCCACAGAAGACATTGAAGCAGCAAAGAGGGCACAAGAATTTCAGCTTGGATGGTAGTATATTATATCTGATTCTCTTTTTTGTTATGTTCTGGTGTTCTTTATGCAATGTATTTGTGTTGTTTCGGTTACAGGTTTCTTGATCCTTTGATGTTTGGAGACTATCCAAGCTCAATGAGAAGCAGAGTTGGAAGGCGGCTGCCAAAATTTTCCGAGTCCGAGACTTCTCTTATTAAAGGGTCACTGGATTTCGTGGGAATCAACCACTACACTTCTTTGTACGCCTCAGACAGTACAAACAATATAGTTGGTGTTCTTCTAAAAAGTACTCTCGACGACAGTGGCACCCTATCCCTTCGTAAGTTGACATTGATCCAGAGCGAAGAGAATTTAAAACCTTCCAGTTTCTCAACATAATTGGCCATTACCTAAACCAAACATTTATTTCTTTCAGCGTTCAGAGATGGGAAAGCCATTGGTGACAGGGTATTTAATTCATAAACACTATTCTACAAACTTGTCCAATTTCTAGCTTTGAAGCATTTACTTGTCTGCTTACGACTCATGATACAACTGCAGGCAAATTCAATATGGTTATATATAGTACCTGAAGGGATGAGAAATATAATGAATTACGTCAAGGAAAGATACGGAAGCCCACCAGTTTACGTTACAGAAAATGGTACAAGCCATGAAAGCCATTCCCAGCAAATTCAGTGCGGCTAAGAAAACACGAGTTGTCGCCTTGGTGGGGCAAATTTGTTTCCTTTGATATCATACTGAGTAGTAAATTTTTCTTGGTCTTTCCAGGCATGGATGATCCAAACAGCAAATTTATCTCCCTAAAAGATGCTCTAAAAGATGAGAAAAGAATCAAATACCACCATGACTACCTCACCAACTTGTTGGTTTCCATCAAGTACGAACAGTAACATATACTTCCATGCACGTCTGGTTATTGAGTCTTGTTTGTTGATCAAAAATAAAATATGAGATGGTCCAAATTTTGCAGGGAAGATGGGTGTAATGTGAAGGGATATTTCGTATGGTCCTTGTTGGATAACTGGGAGTGGTCAGCTGGTTATACTTCAAGGTTTGGTCTCTACTTCGTTGATTACAGGGACAACCTTAAGAGATACCCCAAGGCCTCTGTTGGGTGGTTCAAGAAGTTCCTTTCCAGTTGAATAGGAAAGGACTTCAACTTTAGATTGGACTTCGCAGATTTACCCTACCAGGTTTTGTTTTGGCTATATCAAATTGTCTACTGATCTTTCATCTGCTTCAACCTTCTCTACTAATTGAATCGAGAAGAAGAACGACAAAACAAGTGATCTCAAGTTTACTTTTCCTCAAACTTCTGTTGAAAAATGAATAATCTTCTGCTTTCTCCTGCTGTGCACCATGACCATTTTTAAGGCCTATCTCAACTTAGCCATGCAATTTATTTTACCCGCACAAGCGACATAATAATCATAAATTAGAAATGGAGAAAGGAGGGTGTGATTATTCATTGTAGATGCTTCTAAAACCAATCTACATCTGAAATCCACGAGGATCAAATATTGATTTAGGAAAACATATATAATACGACCAGCTAATATCTTTCCCAGCTGGAGAAACGAACGTGCCATATTATACGAAGGATTTTCCCGATCAATAAAACATGTGTGAAGGCTAAGTCAATATCACTGCTTCACTATAGGAATTTTTATGAAAACATTAAATTTACTAATCACGTACACTATGGCGTATGATTTTGTGCAAAGCCTCCTAAATGACGCTACGAAATAACCCTGTACTTCATTTTGTTATTATTTTGTCTTAAAATTGTGGTGGATCCAAATGACAACCTGATTTAATAAGCTCGTGGTGTGACCCGACTTGGATAAAAATGAAAATCTGTGTTAGAAGTGAAGGGCTTAGGGCGGGGGGCTAGGCCCCCCGCGGTATGGATCTGTTTTCTGTAACGGAAATAAAGACCTAATGGTAAAAGGGGATCTATCTGTATCGTTTTTCTTCATAGTAAAAATCCTCTCTCTCTGCTCTTGCCCGAGGACGTAGACTTAATTAGCCGAACCACGTTAAATCTTTGTTCCGTTCTTTCTTTACTTTTGCTACTTTCATTGTGTGGTTGTGCGCGTGAAATATAACACATTTGTTAATAATTGTGATTTTCTAGGGCTTGGCAATGCCTTCATACCCAACTCAATCTACGGAAAATATTAGATTTAATTTGACTTCATTTTGTATTTAAAAGGTTTTATCCGAAAATTCGAATAACCTGATTACTTAATTAAAATAATGTCGTTTCAAGCTCAAACACAAGCTCAAGTCGTACAACACATACCCACCAAAGATTCAAGTCAAGTTCATACCGCATGTTTCCAAGATAAGTCAGCGATGAACCCAACCCTATCAAACCCATTACCATAGCTACTACATGCTAATTGTCACGCATCGTAAAATTCCCATTAGATAGAGACGCTAAGCTAGAGTTCTTTAGAAGATTCTACATTATTCTTCCATATTCAAAATAAGGCTAGAGATGGGTGGAAGACTCTATAATCTTGTAGACAATTGTAAATTATACTTGAATATGTAGATAGTTGTAGAGAATTCTAGAGTGTAAGCCCCTGGATCAAATAGATCCTAGCCATCTATTAGGGATGTGGAAGGCTATAAATAGTCAAGGAGACTTCATTTGTAAAATTCATAGAGAGATAGAGAGCATAGAGAGTTCTTAGCATTTGCCTTGTAAAGCTTTCTCAAACAATATAACCATTCTCCAAATTTCTTCATTCTTGTTCTTGTTTATCTTACATCTTTACTAACTTGTGCTAGCTTTGTTTCTAGCATCTGAGGAAGAGGCTGACTTAGTTGTGAGACATACAATTAAGTGTCACACGGTTTGGTAGTAAAAGACCAAGTTCGTGATAGTTGGTATCAGAGCCAAAGATTATACTCATCATTGCATAGTAAAGATGTCGGGAATAAGTGCGACTACCAATGTTGGAGAGGAGAAGAGGACCGGTAAGGAGAGATCAAGGTCAAGGGACGTCTTGGTAGACATAAATAGAATGCTCACAAAAGTGGAGCTTATGATGGCTGAAGGGCAAGACAAGTTCGAGGAGGTAAACCAACGCATCGAAAAACTTGAGAAAGGGAGATAAGAGTTCCAAGGGAAGATGAAAGGTGCCTTGAACGTTGTCATTTCCATAGTTCAAGACCAAGTGAAGGCCTTGGAAGAGACCTTTCAATTCGAAATTCTTCGCCTCAAGGAAGAACTTGCAAAGGTTGTGTATGAGCTAGTCCTTTACAAGAGGATGATTGCTCAAGGGGGAAGCAATGCTATACCCTACGGTAGTCACTACTCCTACGAGGGTAGACATTCCAAAACTAAAGGTGTATGGTGGGAAAAGGAATGCGAAGGAGATTAACAATTTCTTTTAGAGCTTGGAGTAATATTTCAAGGCACTTGGTGTCATGTAGGATGTTAAGAAGATTGACACCGCCACTCTTTACCTCGAGGATATCGCGATGGTATGGTGGAGGAGAAGACATGATGATATCGAGAGGGGTACCTACACCATTGATATATGATGTGTTCGAGAAGGAATTCAAAAGACAGTTCTATCCTGAGAATGCTGAGTTGGAGGCGAGAAAAAGGGGAGCATTCGAGACTATGTGAAGGAGTTTTCTGAGATGCTTCTGGAGATCCCCGATTACCTAGGTAAGGAAGCGCTCTTTGCTTTTATGGATGATTTACAAAATTAGGTGAAGTTAGAGATCTAAAGGTGTGGTGCCCAAGATCTCGCCACCACTATTTCCATTCCCGAGTCTCTTATTAAGTTCAAGAAGCCCGAGAAAGTCAAGTCCCACAAAGACAAGCGTAGCAAAGGAAAGAGTGGGAGAGATACCCATCAAAGCAAAGAGAGCTCCCCCAAGTATGGTAAGTACAAGAAGGGCAGTCATAAAGAGGATAAAGGGGAAAAAGCATCCATAAAATGCTTCTTTTATGAGGGACCACACAAGGCTAGAGAATGCTCGAAGAAGAGCAAACTCTCCCCCTTAATCGAGGAAAGGGAGGAGCAACGACTACACGGGGTGACCAAGATGGAGTCTTTGCAAATTCTAAATGCTATCAAAGCCAAAGTGGAAGTGCCCAAGTCCGAGAAGAAGGGATGTTTGTTCGTGGAAGTTAAGGTGGGAGACAATGCTGTGAAAGCTCGAGTTGACACCGACGCTACTCATAACTTCCTTGAGGTAAAACAAACCAACTGATTGGGCCTCAAGTACAATAAGGAACAAGGATGGCTCAAAGTGGTAAATTTCGAGCCAAAGTCAACTTTTAGAGTTGGTCATGGTGTTAAAGTGTGCCTAGGTTAGTGGTCTAGCCTTGTGGACTTTTCAATTGTTCCTATAGATGATTATCCAATTATGCTTGGCATGGAGTTCATGGATCATGTCAAGGCTGTGCATATTCCCTTTGTCAATACTATGTGCATTTTGGAGGAGGGTAATATGTGCATGATGCCTTTGTCACGAGAAGCAAGTCTACAACCGAAGCAACTTTCAGCTATGCAACTCACCAAGGGTGTGAAGAAGACGTAACCCACATTTTTTGTGGCAATCAAGGAAGAGGAGTAAGCTTCACCGCAAGGACTACCCAAGGAGATTGTCCACGTCTTTGAGGAGTGTAAGGATGTGATTCCTGCAGAGTTGCCGAAGAAACTTCCACCAAAATGAGATGTGGATCATAAGGTCGAGTTGGTGCAAGGTGCAAATCTACCAGCGACGGTACCTTATCAAAGGGTGCCCCCTAAGCTTGAAGAATTGAGGAGACAACTTAAGCAGTTGTTAGATGTGGGATATATCCAACCATCGAAGGCTCCATATGGTGCACCCGTGCTTTTCCAAAAAAGCACGATAGGTCACTCAGTTTGTGCATCGAATATAGGGCGCTCAATAAGATCACCGTGAAGAACAAGTATATCATTCCCCTTATTGTCGACTTGTTTAATCAACTTGGGAAAGCAAAGTAGATTACCAAGCTTGATTTAAGATCGGGATATTATTAAGTGAGAATTGCGAAGGGAGATGAGCCAAAGTCAGCATATATGATGAAGTACGGTTCCTTTGAATTTCTAGTAATGCCTTTTGGACTTACTAATGCTCCTACCATATTTTGCACCCTCATGAATCAAGTATTGCAACCTTTCTTGGATAAATTTGTTATGGTATACTTGGACGATATTTTGTGTATAGCAAATATTGGAAGAGCACATAAGTTTTCTAAATCTTAAGGAAAAATGAGCTATACGTGAAAAGGGAGAAATATACTTTTGCACAACATAAAGTCATGCTCTTGAGGCACATTGTGTGAGGGGGCAAGCTTAGGATGGACAAGTCCAAAGTGCAAGTCATCCATGATTGGGAGCCACCAAGGAAAGTGTCCAAGTTGCATTTCTTTCTTGGCCTTATCAACTACTATCGTAAGTTTATCAAGGGATATTCCTCCCTCGCGTCTCCCCTCACTGATCTATTGAAGAAGAATAGAGTTTGGGCTTAAGATGTTAAGTGTCAAGGAGCATTCGAAGCGTTAAAGCAAGTGGTGATGGAGGAACTGATGTTGGCCCTTCCCAATCACACCAAGGCATGAGTTACACACTGATGCTTCCGATTTAGTGGAGTTTTAATGCAGGAGGGACATCCGATAGCTTACGAGAGTCATAAGCTAAATGATACTGAGCATTGCTATACGGTCCAAAAAATGAGATGACAGCACTAGTGCATTGCTTATGAACTTAGAGGCATTACTTGTTGGGGTCCAAGTTCGTGGTTAAGATCGACAACGTTGCCATAAGTTATTTCCTCAACCAAAAGAAGTTGACATCAAAGCAAGCTAGGTGGCAAGCTTTGTTGGTAAAGTTTGATTTTGTGATGGAGTATAAGTCGAGCAAGGCCAATGTGATAGCTGATGCACATAGTATAAAGGTCGAGTTAATTGTGATCATAAGTCCAAGTTTTTCTTTGGTGGATCGAGTCGATGAGGAACTAGAGCGTGACCCGCAAGTCAAAAGTTTGATGGAGTTGGCAAGTTGACGGAAGACATGTCAATTTTAGCTTAAGGATAGGGTACTCATTGCCAAAGGTGATCGAATGTGCGTGCTGAAGTGACAAGGGTTGAGGAAAGAAATCATCAAGGAGTGTCATGACTCTAAATGGGGACAAAGTGGATCAACATAAGCAAGCGAGTTTGCTAAAACCATTGCCTATTCTGGAGAAACCTTAGCAGAGCATCTCTATGGATTTTATCACATGTCTACCAAAGTCCGATAGATGTAACAACATTATGGTAGTGGTAGACTAGTTTAGCAAGTATGGAATGTTCATCCCCGTGCCTACAAAATTTACGGTCGAGGATACGGCACGCCTATTCTTTCGTCATGTGGTGAAGTATTGGGGCATATCGAAGACAATTATGAGTGATCAAGACACTCACTTCACCGGGAGGTTTTGGATGGAGCTATTCAAGTTATTGGGGCCAAACTCAACTTCTCCATAAGTTTTCATCCTCAAACCGAAAGGGTTAACACATTGTTGGAGTTATTTTTTAGGCATTACATGAGTGTCAACCAATATGATTGAGCTAAATTGCTTGATGTTGCACAATTCTCTTATAATTTGCAAAAGAGTGAGTCAAGGAGAGCTAGTTCGTTCGAGATTGCCATAGGATAATAGCCAATGACTTCTCACACTTTGGCGATTGGGTACAAGGGTCTGAGTCCTGCTGTATTCAAGTTTGCCAAAGGTTGACATGAGAAAACCTACATGACACGGGCACACTTGGCAAGGGTTACCAAGCAAATGAAGAAATGGGTGGACTTTAGAAGGAGACACTTAGCATTCGAGGAAGGAGACTTAGTAATGGTGAAGTTCCTTCCCCATCAAAACCAACGGTTCGCCAAGGTGCACAAGGGGCTAGTAAGGCGTTATGAAGGCCCTTTTCCTGTGGAGAAAAAGGTTGGTAAGCTAGCCTATCAATTGACATTGCCCTCACATTTAGAGATGCATCCAGTCTTTCATGTGAGCTTATTAAAGTCGTATCATGCTGATAAGGAGGACCCAAGTAAAGGCGAGTCGAGGAGAGCACCCACAACCATCACTACTTCTCATGAACTCAAGGTAAAGGAAATTTTAGCACATCATGTTATACCGAGGAGGGGTTCCCATCTAAGTTATATGGAGTACTTTGTCAAATGGAAAAGACTACTTGATAATGAGGCAACTTGGTAGCATGAGCTCACATTATGGGACTACAATGATGTGATCGAGCATACAAATGAGTGGGGGAAAATATCACGCTTCGCAAAATTCCCACTAGATGGAGAGGCTAAGTTAGAGTTCTCTAGAAGATTCCATACTATTCTTCCATAGTCAAGATAAGGCTAGAAATGGGTGGAAGACTAGAATCTTGTTGATAATTGTAAATTATACTTGAATATGTAGATAATTATAGAAAATTCTAAAGGGTCATTATGAACCCTTGAATTAAATAAATCTTAATTATCCATTGAGGAGGTGGAAGGCTATAAGTAGCTAAGGGGACCTAATTTGTAAGATGTATAAAGAGATAAAGAACATAAAGAGTTCTTAGCATTTGCCTTGTAAAGCTTTCTTAAGCAATATAAGCATTCTCTAAGTTTCTTCATTCTTGTTCTTATTTTATCTTACATTTTTACTAACTTGTGCTAACTATATTTTTAGCATTCAAAGGAAAAACTAACTTAGTTGCGAAACAAGCAACTAAGTGCCGCGCAGTTCATTGATAAAAGACCAAGTTTGTGACATAATGTATGAAAATCCTCAACCATAAAAGCCCTAAAGTTTTGAGGGCTATAAAATGGATACGACTAAAAAGGTCTGAATCTAACTTAACCCAAAACATTAGTTAAATAAGGCTTAAACTTGATTTTGGCAAATCTTTTTGAGTTTGAACAATTCTAGAAAAATCAGATCATGCCAAATTGTGTTAAACAAAATTCAAGCTCTAATATTTTAGTAAAATAGGGATCAAATTCAGGCATGAATTTTTCTTTTCAGGTTTAAACTATAGCCCTGCCTGTTGCCCACCCTCCTACAAAACAACAGTTTGATTCCATATACTTAAATTTAAATGGCCAGAGAGGAGTTTTTTTTTGGGTTATGTGAGAACCTTTTTAGAAATGAAAGGTTACATATTAAAATGACTACTCATAACAAGCTGCTAAACTATAACAAAAGCTTAAGATTGAAAGGCATCCAATTCATCCTTGAAGTTTATACATGCAACGATGTCGAATATAAGTAAAGCCAAGTGGACAAGGAAAAAGAAAATCTCTTTTCTGGTAATAGTGGGAAAAGTGAAAAAAATAAAATTGGCAAAGCAATTGATTCATCCTTTCTTCAGGCTTTGGGAGCATCTAAGAAGATGAAAAGCATCACTAGTTGTCTTCAACATTTCTAACCAATCAACTCGCAAGAAATGCTAGCAAAAAAAAGCCACTTCTGCAAAGTAGTTTAGCATCCACTTGCTATGAAAAGGGTTCTTAAATACCCCTTTAATGCTGCAAAGAAAATGGAATTTAGTGGCAAATCTAGACAAGGAAAATGGATTTAATGAATCATGTGAACACTAACCTCTGCTTCAGCAGGTTTGGATTCTTCTCCTTTTACATTCTCCTCACCTACAGTTAGAGATCACAGACATCATATCTAAGACATGCCAAGTTACGCCATAACATTCCTCAACTCAAGCCAAAGTAAGAAAGTTCCTTGTAACTCATTCTTCCTTCGCACCAGGCAATTGTGGGCTTCACAGGGATAGTAATCCAAGAAAAAAGATTCTTTTCCACAAGAAAAAGATCTCTAATAAATCGAGGATTCTAGTGAAGTTAGTACTATACCTCCATCTTCAGGCAAGTCGGAAGTCCAAAGAGTGAGATTATCTCTCAACAATTGCATAATCAGGGTGCTGTCCTTATATGATTCTTCACTTAAGGTGTCTAATTCAGCAATTGCTTCATCAAAAGCTTGTTTAGCCAGATGGCAGGCCCTGTAAGTTTTCACATGATAAGATTTTGCCAACTCAAGTTGAATTAAAATTGTGTTTTTCCACATAGCTAAGCGTTATAAAGAATCTCAGTGAACATACATACCTTTCAGGAGAATTCATGATCTCATAGTAGAAGACAGAGAAATTAAGGGCAAGGCCAAGACGAATTGGATGGGTTGAAGGCAGTTCTGTATTTGCAGTGGTAGAAGCAGCCTAAGGTTTGAAATGGAAATAGAAAAGATATCAAGAAATAATGAAGTACAGAATGATGCATAAACTTATCAGTTCATCAAAAGAATATGAGAGAAGCATGCCTCATAACCCTTAAGTGACTGCTCGGCAGCCTCTTTCCTGTCCTGGTCAGTCTTGAACTCAGCTAGATAGCGAAAGTAGTCACCTTTCCTGATGCATATATGATGTCATATAGAAAAAGGGCCTCAAACTTACTCCTTAAGCAATTGCAGAATTTGCAACTACGCATAGAATTTTGGTGAAACTGTGAAACCCCCATGAAGGGGGCATTAAGGATAAAGTAATCACTCAATATGGTGCATAACAAGATTAAATTTTAAGACCAAGCATGACTCACATCTTGTAGTAGAACACAGTAGCTTCTCCAGAGGTGGAAGCGGGGATCAGGTGCTTGTCTATGATAGACAGAATATCACCGCAAATCTTTGAGAGTTCATCCTCTACCTTCTGGCGATAGCCCTTGATCAGTTTAACATTCGGCTCATTTCCCTTTGATTCTTCCTTTTGCTCGATTGAAGACATAATGCGCCAAGAAGCTCGCCGGGCACCAATGACATTTTTGTAACCAACAGACAGCAGGTTCCTCTCTTCTACAGTCAACTCACAATCGAGTTGTGCAACTTTTTTCATGCTCTCAACCATTTCTGTTTCAAAATCCGATCAAAATTTTTCAGAGATAAAATCAACCGGGCACATGGACAACAAAAATTAAACTTCAATAGAAAAGGTACAAACTTCATACACTTCTCATGTTCAACGATCATCACTGTACAGAACAGATGATAAGTTGTTAGCAAATGCGACTGACTACAAGGAAAACATCCAAGATAATGAAAATGCTGATGATTAAGTCTTTAACATCAAGAATACATGTAACTGAATCTGAAGAAAGATGGCACAATCGACTAAAAATATGCAAGAAAGAAGGAACAACGAGAACTATTTTCTTAATCCAATATTATTAGGCGCATAACAGTGCATGAAATCAAACAAATATAGAGGCAAAAGATATAAGTCAGACCCATAACATTACGTTGCTACTTGTAAATCAAACATCTTAAAACACCCAGATAAAAAAGAGCAGAAATTAAATTGCTAACAAAAAAAATACGCAAAGGGCATCCAAATGAAAGAACAAGACAGCATTTTTACACTTATCCAAAGCAAAAGTCACGAGGAAGGTATGCGGGGATGTTACCATCGTAGCGCTCGGCTTGTTCGGCGAGCTTGGCCATATAAACAAGACTCTCTCTCTCCTTCTCAGTCGACATTATTGTTGAAGAGATCAAACCAAGCAGCCCACAAAGTACTTTAGACCACCAACAGAGAGACAGCTACACACACCGCACACGAGGAGGGGAGAAAAAAAGATAATTGTTTTAATTTTGTTGGAAGAGAAATGAAATGAAGTGAGACCTATAAGAGGACGTGAAAAGCGACGAAAAAGGGTGGGGATTGTTGAAGATAGAGCTATTGTGGGGGGGTTTGGACCATGACCGAATCTGGAACGTTAGATCTGGGGTTCCTCTTTCAAAATGGTGGCGGGCTTTTCGTGATCGATTCAACTTCAATCCCGTGTGTCGGAGGGTTATTTTCTGTCTAACTTTAAGCCTCAACCCACCGTTGTTTATGGCTGACCCGCGTAAACTCCTAACACCCTTTTCAGTTTTGACAACTTTTTCCCCTTCCTCAAATTAATGGCATTAGTCTTATTTTAAACGCAGACATTACGTATATTTTGACAGTTTTTATTAATTGAGTTTTATTTCCAGTTAGTAATTATACGTCTTTTTTTAATTTCAAATAAATATAACTGCTAAAAAGTAATCAAAGCACTTCTTCAAATGATAATTCATCTACTATTAATATAATAGTTGAATTAGCCTTTCAATTTAGTTACAAAAACTTATATTTTTAGATAGGATGAGAGGCTAATTTAATTATGATCTTAATAGTAAATTGACACTTACAAAAAATTGTTACTTAAATTCAATTAATAAAATTTTGATTGAGTTGATGATTTTTTAAAATGGTTGAATTAATGATTTTTTATTATAAGTCAATTATAATTACTTTTATAATATTGTTAACAACTGAGATAAATTTAGTTCATTTGGCCTAAAAGTGAAAAGGCTAAATTAGTAAAAGTTCCAAAAGTTAACTAGTATGATTGGATAAGTTATAGACATAAGAATTAGTAAAGAAGTATGGGACCTGGGAGTCGAAGACGGTTGAGACATGACGAATGTGTGATGAGAGCAATTAATCAAAATGTGGACACAAAAAGGGGAAAGTTGGAACTTGAGGAGTTACAAGAGAACTGCTTATGACAGTTGCATTTGTAAAGATATATAAACACATCAACAAGAAAAGAAGAAAAAGGAAGAGAACTAAAAAACTCATCATTTAAGGTTTTTTAGTACTTTGTACTCATCTTTTTCCTAAATCAAATAATCTTTCAACTTAAATTTTATTCTAGCACTCTTTAGCATTATAGTAGCTTAGAATTTTTATTATTTAAGTTTTTAAGAGCCCATTTGTATTGTTGATAAGAAGTCAGACATAATAATCGGAGAATTCTTCCTTGGCATGCTCGAATTACAAGTTGATCATAAAAGCAATCAATAATTTGTCACGCTCAATGAGACCACCATTTTGTGTATGATGAACAGAAAAGAAATCATTATGCCTTCATTCCTGGAGGAAGAAAAGATCCCTACTGCAATAGGAAGCAAAGGCTTTATGTCCCAAATGGTTAAAAATATTGAGAAGGCAGCATTGCCTTCAGTTAAGTCTTCAGTTGATGAGAAACCTATATTACTATACCTATCAACTAGAATGATGTTGATTATACAAATGATAATTTACAGTTGAAGTCCAATTTAGCTACTATGGCTGAAGCAATCAAAATGTTGACAAAGAAGATATAAAAACTTTTTACCACTTTAGTACAAGTCGCTACGTAGAATGCTCCTTCTCTTGTAAGACAAATTTCTGAAGGGCTCAAAGGTAGCTTGTACAAAACATAATGAAAGTTAGAGAGTGTAATCATCCTCCAGCTTCTTCATCTTTGGAAGAAAGGTGTGCTCTTTTTGTAAAAGAGGGGATATTCTTAGTGTACCTTTGCACACTAATCCTAGAAATGGTCAACAGGTTTGTCAGGCCTCAATCTTTTAGAAGACAAAGATTTGGTTTTGAAGCTGAAGCTAATAGACCAAATTACAACTTAAGGAGCAACCTTTTGACTGTAAATCGTAATCTTGTTCCTAATATTGCTCCTTTATAAATGAGATTTCAAGTTGATATGGAAGATATTAGAGAAGTTGTTCAAGAACTATGTGGGCCTAGTTTAAGACATATTGGCTACCCAGAATTCTGTAAGTTTTATTTGGAGCATATTGACCACGAGAATCTTTATCCTCATGGAAATATAATAATTCTTAAATTTGATTCGTTGTCTTATAAAGATGGTCAGTCAACTATTGAGCATATTGCCAAATTCAATATTCAGTAATGGTTTATTGGCTAATTACAAAAATTTCAAACTTCTTTTTTTTCAATTTCATTAATTGACATGGATTTTTCCTGATATGCTTCGCTGCCTAAAAATTCTATCCTTTCATAGACTAAAATGGAAATATTTTTTCATACTTAATTTTTCTAGACTAAACCTAAAGTTAGTATAGTTAAGTTGTCTAAAGTTACTTAGAACATGTTCATCGCTTGATTCAGGAGAATCAGAAGTCAATATCAGATTGCACTTCCAAAGATCGAATATATGAAGTTAGCTCAAAAGGGCCTCGATATTGAACTTCAAGAATATTATAAGGTACGGAATTTGTAGCAAAGTGCCTAAATACGAAGAATTCTAAGGGAAGAAAGACATTGAAAAAAGAGTTAAGTTGGTACTTATTTTATGGAAATATGTCCCTATAGCTAGGTAGTGGTTGAAGTTAATATCTCTGGAACTTGTGTTGGGCCTACTTTAGAGAGAAAATCACTTAAAGTCAAAAGGAAGACATAGGCACCAACCACTTAGATTCAATGCACTTTTCACACTTTCAAAATAAAGGAAATCTTTGATTTCTTGTTGTATAAAAAGTTTATTAGTTTATTGCCAGAGCACAAGATTCCTACAAAACAAGAAATTCAAAAGAGCGACTACAACAAGCACTACAATATATGGAGTGACCTAATAAATTCATACTAGGGATTCAAGAGTGTTAGTCAAGATTAGATCAATAAAGGAATTATGTTGTTTGTTAAAGTTGACCAAACAATGTTGATAGATGAAGATCCATTTCCACTAGTTATAATTATTAATGCAATTAAGTTCCATTATTTCCTAGATGTCAAGATGAAGTTGAAGTGGAGGATCATTTGGCAATATCCACAAATTCAAATACTAATGTTTCATTGCCAATTAGAGTTTGGATGTTAATGCTAAGAATGAGAATTAATGGATTCTTATAATCTTATAGAAAGTGGAGATTGTAGGATGAAATCATAAAATATAGTTAACTCAAATATTCAAGTAAACATCTGATGTTCGAATTCTAAGCTTTTAGTATAGGCAACCTCGGCTTGTAGTACCACCTAGGGTGCCTCTATCCTATCAGTGGCATTGAGTGAGGCATTCTAAGAATATGATACCCTTAACCAAAACTTAAAAGATAACACTTCAATGGTAAAGAGCTACCACCAAGTTTAAGAGAAGCAAGCTACTACCTTGTTAGAAACCCACCCTAAGGAAGTCACCTTTCATAAGACTTGCCCCTTTTAAGGAGAGTACTTTGGACCTAAATAATAAGAAAGACTATGTAGAAGTCACTAGTGAAGGGCGGAATGAGATAAAAAAATGCATTCCTAGATTTCATAGGAAGTTGTCCCAATCTGAAAGTCAAAATAAAAATCCTAGTGAATTCTTCCAATAAGGAAAATTTCTATTCAATTGTCATATGTTGTTTCTTTTATGAAGCTTCCTGCCTCTTTTAGCAAGACTAAAATGAAGAAAATAGAACCCTTGCATAAGAGAAGAGAATACAAGGTATCCGTGATGGCTATAAGTCAAGGAATTCCAGAGAAAGTGGTTTTAGAAAAACCAGTTGAAACCATGGCTTAACATGTAAGAACTTTGTACATTAAAGCCTATATTAATGGCAGACCAACTTCAACAGTATTGGTTTATAATAGGTCAGTAGTAAATATTATTATGACTAAAATTTTGGAAGTTTTGGGTAAATACGATACAAATTTAATCCCAATAGAGGTGTTTATTATCAAATTTACTAGTGAAACGACTATGGCATAAGGAATTCTCCCTGTAAATTTCATAGTGAAGGGAGAATCCTTATAAGCAGACTTTTTTTTTTTCATGGAAGCACATATAAGTTACCAAGTTTTGTTGAGGAGAGATTGGATTCACTCTAATTTATTCTTTCATTAACTCTTCATCAGCTTATGCTCTTGTCGAAAGGAGATAAGCTGGAAATCGCTAGGCTAATTATGAGCCTTTCTATTTTAAAGTAGATATAATAAAGGCAAAATTCTATGATAATCGAGTGAACGTGCTGTAAATTCAAAAGTTGTCTCAGGGAGAATGTTAAAAATAAGGGTAAAGAAAAGATTATGTTGAAGTTAGAAATGTTAACAAAAATAACTGCTATCATGCCTACTAATAGTTTAATAAAGTTGCTAATTATAAAGGAACCTGATGAATAGATTTTCACAAAGAGAAGTGGTAGTAGTGTAACCACATAAGTCAAATTCTAGATGCAACAAATCATATAGAATTTTAAAGGACTAAAAGGGTGTGAGAATGCTAAACTAGTTTTTGAAGATGAAGAATTGTCAATTGAGGCAATGGTCAAGTTTAGGATTTAAAATCTACTATTGGAAAGATCTATAACTTTAGAAGCTAGAATTAAGAATCGCTTGAGGAAGGAAATTTGAGAACTTTGGGGCATGTTTGTTAGTAAAAGTCTTGATTCAAAAATAAGAATGGAATTAGTCAAACTTTTAAAAGACATATAAGTTGAAAGGAAGCCTATAAAAGGAAGCCTTGGGAGTTGAAATTCAATGGTTTTAGTAAAGAGAAGTTAACTAGTGTTGGGATTTTTATTACCTCACCAAATGGAGCAAAACCTTTTTTTTTCCTAATACAGACTTCTCATATACCAAGAATTAGGCTGAATATGAGGGCCTAATAATTAGACTAAAACTTCTAATAGATATTGGAGCTAAGTTCTCATTATAAGAGATTCTCAATTGGTTTTGTGGAAGGTGGCAGGTGGCAGGAGAATGTAGGTGCCTAATTTTTAACTTTTCGCCATATTATACACTACTATTTAATTATTAGAATTCTTTGATGAGGTAAAATTCTAACATATTCCTCGAGAAGAGAAGTGGGAGGCCAATGAACTTTATCAAATTGCTTTTAGATTAAGGATGTCTGAGGAGTTAGTTAATATGTTGTTATATAATAAAAATCTCATTCATCTATCTATAAAAGTGAATTGCCTTAGAAGTCTTCAACATCATTTAAAAATTCATTCAGAATTGGAGGGCTAGAAATAAAAAACATTTTAAAAAACTTTAGTAAGAAGGTACCTCTTAGAATTAAATTATAAGCACTCAACTTCATAGTGATTGAAGGAGTATTATTTTGAAAATACAGTGATGGAATTCTTTTAATATGCCTTGGAAAACCTGAGACATTGACAGTAATGAAGCAAGTTCATGAGGGGCTATGTAGGGCCCATCAGACTGGTATTAAGATGAGGTGGCTTATTAAACATCATGGTTACTAGTAGCCTTTAATATTAAATGATTATATATCTAATGTCAAAGATTGCTAATAATGTTAGAAGTATGGAGGAATCCAGTGAATTTTCTCCTTTAAGTTACATTATATAATTAACCTATTACCATTTATATATTGAGCCATTGATCTTATTAGGAAAAATATATCTACCTTCCTCTAAAGGTAATATATTTATTTTGTTGGAAGTGATTATTTTACTAAATGAGTGGTGCCATAAAAAAGGTTGAAATAGAATGACATAGTGAAGTTTATTAAGGAATAGATTATTCATCAATTTGGCATTCCAAAATCAATAACAAATGACAATTGAACCTGTTTATTAGTCAAGAAGTTAAAGATTTTACTACAAATAAAGACATACAATTGCTGAATTCAAATCCTTACTTTGCTTAAGGTAATGGAAAATTCGAAGCATCAAACAATGTAGTTATTAAAATCCTAGAAAAGGTGCTAAAGGATAATCCCAAAGATTGGCACAAGATTTTCTTCTAAGACTTTATGGCATGCTGTACTTCTAAACACATTGCTATAAGGGTCAATCAATTTACTCTGACCTATGGCCATAATGATATTCTTCTTATAGAAGTAGTAATCCCATCTCTAAGAGTGGCTAAGTAGAATTCTTTGAAGGTGTTTAAGTATTTAGATATGATGATGAAGGAATTAGAGGATTTACATGAAGCTCAGCTCTATACTTTGAATAATATGATTGTACAAAGAGATAAGGTGGACAAGTTTTATAATAAAAGAGTTCGTAAGCAAAAATTCCATAAAGATGAATTAGTATAGAAATTGACTTTACTAACTAGAATAAATGAAAAAGGGAGGGGGGAGGGGGTGATGGTCCTCTAATTAAGAGGGGCCATCTGTATTCGTAAGGTTTTAGAGCCAACACTTATTGGTTATCTAGACTAAAAGTGAACCTCAAAAACATTTTATTAATGGTAAAGATTTGAAATTCTATATACATACTATATGGGAGAGATCAAGAATAAAAGAACAAGAATAAGATTCTCTAAACCAAAGAGTAAACAACAAAAATAGTCATCCAAGAAAATAATTGTTTTAAAAAATAAAAACTTAGAACCAAATAAGCTAACCTACAACCAATAAATTGTTTATAAAGGATAGAGAATTTAAAATTTGATCCAAGTCAAAAGACTGAATATTTCCCCATTATTTGATGTAGGAAACTTAATCTTCTCAACCAGTAAGACTTGTTCTTTTTAAAGGTTGAATTCTTCCTTTTGCAGCATTAGTGATTTCCCAGCTCTTTGGTCGTTTGCTTGATCTTTTTTAATTCCTAATTAAGCTGCTTACCATCATATTTTGGAGTTTCTTTCTTTTATCTAATCATCTTAATGACTCTTGTTTTCGGCAGCCTTATCCTCTAAGGAGTTAAATTCTTTCTTAGCTGTTAAATTCTTTTTAGGAGATTTTTGCCTTTAACTTATTCTGCTTTATAATCCTCTTAATGTTTCTGTAAAGGCTTAGTCTCTTCGAATAAACAACTTAGCCATATCATGATTTCTCAAAGGAAACGAATAATTGTTTTTTCATTTTTACGTAGAAGTCATCTAATAGCATATGATTAGGTTACAGAACTAATATAGTACAATATACTCATAAAGGAGGTGCATTGAATTTCGGTCAATAAATGGAGTTCTTACTGCATTATGAGTTGTGGGGACTCTTTGACTTTTCTTACCTCCTTATAATCAATTGATGGAAAAAATGGAAGGAGTGTCAGGTGAAACATCTAAAAAGCTTAAATCAAAGATTTCTTTTGAGGTATCCACTGTTATATAAACATGGCCTACCTATAACAAATAGAAGAACTTGTCAAAAGTTTGGAGAATTTTTATAAAAATAAAGGGAATTCATACTTTTCCTTTAGTATAGTGACTTCAGCGGTCTTTGGTTCAAGAGAACTTCTAACTCTCCCAGATTATGGTTTATAGTCAAGGGCAAAAAGTGTAGTTCTGACAATAGGTCATTTGAGAAAGGAAATCAAAGGTATGAATTTATGGTGAGAATAAAATAAAAGAAGTTAGGAAAGTAAGGTACCGTCACTGATTTCTTCCACAATCTTTTTAAGAGTGGAAGAAGTCTCTTCTATGGGTAGGAGTTTCTTTAGTAACAGGTTTAGTGATTTCAACTTCTTCAAGTAGCTTGGTGGTAGAACATGTTAATTTTCTGGTAGATTTCTATGGAATTGGCATCTAGGATTTCTTGGAACTTGAAGCAAATGGAGGCTTTTACTTAAACTTCCTATTAATGGTAGGGTTTATAGTCACTTTTTCTTCTTTTTAAGAAGTAGAATTTTCCTTTTCTTTACCTTTGACATCTAGAATTTTGAAATCAAAAGGAGTAAAAATCAATGATAAATATCATAATTAAATGAATTAAAAAAAACTAAAGCAAAAAGAAGTACCTTTGATGATGGCAAAATCTAAACTAAAAACTAATTATTTGTAGCTCTTTTGCCATCAAAGATGGTAGGCTTTTGTATCAGCAACACTCATCATAGAAATCTTACACTTTAAGGAATGATAATGCTCAAAGATTTCATGGAGGTATTTATCATTAATGACTCTAACTTCGAAGTGGACTTCCATTAGGTGGTTTAGAATATGGATGATAAGAAGAATTCTTAAGGAAAAGCAGAGCTATTAACTCCATCTCAAAACCTAAGGTTGTGGTCAGGCTTTAAAGCCTTATCACCACCCATTACAAAAATTCTAGATTTGGAATAAGAAAGGAAGAGTTTTTGGTAAACAATCAAATAAGAGGAGTTAAAAGGCTTAAAATTTTCAACCAATAAGGTCTTTTAGAGAAGTCCTTAAAAGGATTGGGCTGGTCCATCAACTTGGACCTTAAAGACAATAGAAAAAAAAAGATATCATTAGTGGATTTACTATATGAGCTCATTTAAATATAGATGCTAAGAAAACAAGGAAATCTAGGGTTTGTAGAAGGAAGGCCTCTTGTGTCCCTAAATTCTAGAAAATTAGGTAGGTGTTCATAGTTGGACAAACCATACACATAAAATAAGCCTCTGGAGAGAGAGATTGGATAGACACCTTCCTAGATTACTATCAAGGAATCCTAGAAAAATAGAATCCAAGGTGAAAATATAACAAAGGTTATTTCCTTGTAAAAGGGGAGGAATTTTGGACTTGGTTTATTATTTATGGGATAGAAAATAAACTAATTCATCAAAATCTAAATAAACAAAATATGTTCTTCTTCAGAGAAGGGATTCATAGAAAAATTATAACTATTGATCAATTCAGAAGTTTCCTTAACCAAACATACAAAATCCTCCCTAATAATAGTAGAAAGAAAACAGCTTTGAGTGAAATGGAGGCATGAACAAAATGAAAAACAAAAGAGTTCTAAGGACTCTATAATTCAAAAAATTGGTTAATAAATTGGATGATACTCTAGTGGTTTCCTAGAAAAAGCTATTTATTGGAGAAGTCCTTGCCTCTTCTAAGTAGAATGGTAAAAGGTTATAACTTGTCTATCCATTTAACCCACTATTCCACATTCTTTGGCCATGGAATTAGAGATTTTAAGACCTGGGATAAAGGAAATTTTAGTGGGAAGTTTGATTCACTCATCTCTCCTAGGTATAGGAAGTAAGGAGATCTATCAAATGGGGGGATTCTAATAGTTAAAGGTAATCTCTACCCGTGGTCGAAGTGTGGAATTTCCCTTCACATGCTATAAAAAAGAGATTTTGATGATATAATTAGAAGAAAGTTTAAAAAGGGTTTAAAAGTTTTAGAGTTTCCTTCCTTACTCTAATAAAGAATGGGAGAGGCTTGACAAGAATAGAGACTACTTTAAGTTTTATAGCCTATTTGAAGATTAAAATTGAGACTAATAGAATTTTCAAATAAAGAATAAAGAGAAGTTGAAGGTTTATATTTTTAGCATTTAATTCGACAGAGTCAGTAGGGGAGGAAGAGGATGCATAATGTGTGACATCCATAGTATATGGAAAGTTTATTGGTTTTTTAAGGAAATTTCAAAGAAAAGAAGAAAGAAAAACTATATTTGGTAGAGAAGAGAAAGATTGCTTAGAGTTTAAAGTAGTAATAAAACCACTAGCTAATATTCCCTTTTAATAAATAATTTTTTTGGTTAAAGGTTGTACAAAGATTATCCTGATGATGCTTACATGCCTCTTCTTTTAACTAGATTCTCCTTGGTTTTTGAACCTTGTTCGTGTTAATTTTTGTCTTTTGTTTTAGACCCCTCTTTTACCTTTTTGTATCACAATAGGAATAGTTTGATATTTAAGTGTTGGGGGGGAGTTATTATTAAAAAAGGAAAATGTGTTTCTTATATGTGTTTTTCTCATTTAATAGTTAGAGATGCATGTCATTAAATAAACTCCATGAGGATTAGAAAAGCATAATATGAACGAATGAGTATACTTCCATACTTAAAATAATTGACTTGGATTTCGATTAAAAGGACATTAGCTTGTTGTGATAGATGAATGTCACTTTTCTTTGGAAAGGATTTGAGCCTTTTTGAACTATTAAACACTAAATTCAAATATTCTTTATTGAGAGTGTTCTTTCATGATTAAGGAACTTTAGAGCTTGCTTGCAAATACTAGTTGAGATCATATAATTTTATTCAAACGTTGAAATGATGAAGGCAATTAGGATTTACCTTTTTTGCTTAAAAAGCCACCATAATGTTACCCTTAGTGAGCCCTTTTAAGCTTAAATGAAATCTTTTCTTTCTTTAAACCTAAAATATAAGCCTTGAACTTAATTGTTTTTCCTATTCATTACACCTATCATAAGGCAAGTTGAGCATTTGAATGTGTACGATTGGGTTTAGAGAACAATTGTTTGAAGAAGTGTAGGGGAATTGTAGCATATAGTTGGTGTTTGAGAAAAAGAATAGAAAAGAAAAGGAAGGAAGAGAAGATGACCAAAAAATGAAAAAAAGAGGAAAGAAGTAAAAATGGGAAGTGTTAATTTTGTTAAATGAGAGGAATGAATTGAATGTTTTATGGTTTATTGTTCTGAATTATTTTAAATGCTCAATTTGTGCTGTGGTTTTGAATTGCGATTTTCCTTTTTCCTACCCTTAGCCCAACCCCATTACAATCCAAATAAAGACCTTCAGATTAATGTTCGTCTTTGCTTCTAGTTGATTCTATTTACTTTTCAATCTATTTTATGATTTTCTTTAAGGTCTTCAATTAACAAATCAGGATAGAACGTTTAAGATTGCATATGTTTTTATTTTTTCTTTTGTTCAAGGTTAATTTAAGTGAACCAATTTCACCTCTGTGGGAGACGACCCTGGGTAATCACTACAACTACCTCATATACTTATGAGTAGGATAGCTTAGGTATTTTTAGAACTTATTTGGGCACAACATATCAAACAAGGAAGCATTTGGTCTATCCCTAAGAAAACTAGCCAATCTTACACTTTCTAACAAATTATGAATACAAGGTCCTTTATGGACTCTCACATCAAACACTACATTGGTGATGGAAAGAATACAAAATTTTGGTTTGATAATCAGAATTCATTAGGGCCTTTATTTAACACATAATACTTTCAGTCTCTCAGAGGAATAATTCCTAAAGATATCAACGTGTAGAATTTAATTAGAAACAACAATTAGTGTTGACCTTTTCATATATATAGGGGAACCAGATCAATCTTGAAGCATATGCATGAGTAATCACTTAATCGGTTGTAGGAGGATATGGTCAGATGAGAATTGCTCAAATTATAGAAGTTATCTACTCAATCATATAGGCAGCTAGTGGTTGTGCCACTGATTAAATTTTCTTACCATAAGCTGATTCGAGGGGTCAGAAATCTCACAGGCTCACCTATTTGGTTAGCAGCATTGCAAAGATTGGGAACCATAGTCTTGAAATTTCATGTTTTTTATTCACTAGGTGGCTTGAGATAATGGATTATATATATTCTTCAAGTTTCATCTTATTGGACAATTATGGAGAAGATTTCTCACTATTTTCGATCTACAAGCTAGCAACCTAAGCTGGATGGGTATCTTAGAATGCATAAACAGTCTAAGCTGGACAAGTAAAGGAGATCAAAAGGGGTTAAAAGCTAGATTTGCTACTTTGGTACATTACATGTAGAGAATAAGAAACACAAAGCTGTTTGAGAGTGTTGAAGACCGTACGAAGTACATTTGGATAGAGTTTTTCCTAAACTTGAGGTTGACTACCATTATACTCCTTATGAATAATCCATAATTGCATATATTAGAATGAATGTACAAATATAGAAAAGGTTGCTACTAGTAATCTGCCGGATCGTAATTAATTTGACTTATGTACTAAATCCTACCATAGGAGTTGTTCTTTTGAGACACTATGTACTTCCACATTTTAAATGAACTACTTACTTTTTAGAAAAAATTGATATTTGCAAATACATTTCCAAATATCAATTTGCTTTGGCTAAAGAATTCCTTAAATTAATATTAATTAAGAAGAATGAAACATTATCTCTAATTACTTTAGAGTTATGAATCTTTTATTAACTTAACTAACTATCTCCATATGATTCATACTATATCCAAGTACTACCGACTAAACTACCCTAAATAGATTATGTCGTAAGTAGCATTAAAATATAATAATTTTCACATTAGAAACTTTGATAATCTCAAGTCTAATGATTAATTATACAACCGTCATAATGAGAAAATCCACAAACACATAAGTAATATTCCATTTTGGGATCCTCATAATTAGGTTATTTAAGTGAATTTATTCTTTAATAAAAACCTGCAAGTTTGTTTAAACATCTCTATACTTTAATTTATTAGATCAATTACTTTCTTCATAGGAAAGAAACATAATTTGTACTAGTTTTACCATTCTATCAATATCTCATCTTGATGAAACTACAACTAGACATAATTTAGGAATAATATATAATTACAAATTGAATATCATAATATAATCTCATCATAATTCTAATTGCATAGTAATTATTCTAAGGATTTTACCTTTAGTATTAAAACAACAAATGAAATTAACAAAATATGTAAAGATAAAGAATGCCTTTACTAATTAAAATAATAATGTCATACATAAAATTACAACCAATCAATTGGTTGAAAGGGCTTAAGTTAATAATATCTCATTTACACTAAAGTCAATTGCCTATATGTCTAATATCATAACCATCCATATATTAATCGTATCTCTTTTTAGATAATTTCTTAGTAAGAGGACCAGAAAGATTCTATTAAGTGGGAACTCACACTAATGCTATATCTTTTTACTCCACTATCATTTTGATTATGTAAAACTTCTTAAGTACATGTTTAGACCGTTGATGAGACCTTGATTACTTTTTTTGTGCAATGGTATCATTGTTTTCACAATATAATACTATTAGCTCAATAATACTAGGAACTACATCAATTTTAATGATAAGCTTCATGATCTAAACTACTTATTTTGTTACTTGAGATAGTGAAATGTACTCTACATTGGTTATAGAATCTACAATGGTTACTTTTATCATTCAAAGTGAAGATATACCCTGATTATGATCTACTATCCTCTGGATCAAATTGAAAACTAGTAATTAGATACTCCTAAACTCTTAATTCAGCTTCTCTATAATCCAAGAAAATATCTTTAGTCCTTCTCAAGTATTTAAAGATATTGTTTATAATTGTCCAATGACTATCACTAGGATTAGCTTGAAACATGCTCATTATACTCAAAACATAAGAGACATCCGGTTTATTACATAGCATCACATACATGATTGATCTAATAGCTGAAGCATATAGGACATAATCCATTTTATCTCTCTCTTCTTATATCTTTAGGCACATGATTTTTGAGAGAGAAATTCCATATGACTTGAGTAAGAATTTCTTCCTAGATTTCCTCATTCGAAACCTCTTTAGCACTTTGTTTGTGTAAGTGAATTGGAATATACCAACTAACCTCTTTAATCTATTTATATAGATATTTATTCCTAGAATATAGATTACTTCTCCCATATCATTTGTGGAGAATTTCTTGGATAATAAAATCTTTACATATTGGAGCAATAGTATATCATTTCTAATTACCAATATTTCATCTGCATATAACATTAGGAAGACAATTGCACTCTTATTAACCTTCTTATCAACACATGGTTCATCCATATTTTTTATAAAATTAAACTCTTTAATAGTCTGATCAAAATGGATGTTCTAACTGCATGACTTTTACTTATGTCCATAAATAGAATTCTGCAACTTGAATACTTAATTAGGAAATCTTTTGGATTAAAACCTTAAGGTTATATATATCCTTAAATAAATTCTTATTAAGAAATGATGTTTCTACATTCATTTTCTAGATTTCATAATCATCATATGTGATTATATACAATAATATCTTTATAGATTTAAGCATAACTACCAGTGAATAGGTTTCATTAAAATTAACACCTTGTTTTTGTTTGTAACTTTTAGCCACTAACCTTGCTTTATACGTGTGTACATTGTCATCCATGTAAGTTTTTCTCTTAAAGACTCGCTTCCATCAAATTGGTGAAATACCATTAGGATTATCCACCAAAGTCCTTACTTTATTAGTATACATTAATTCTATTTCAAATCTCATGGCTTTATGCCATTTTAAACATTCACTGTCAGACATTGCTCCCTTAAAATTTATAGGTTCATTATGCATAAGTGATATATTATCTTTCCTCTTTTTAATATGTAGATCTAATCTAATGGTACTTATCCTACTAGTGCATTATAAATTATCTAGCTTTTGAACCCTTGTTTGCACATCATGTAACACCCCACTTCCGCCGAACCCGAACCCGATATCGATCGTGATACTCGAATCCGTACCCCGCGAGGGTGGCGTGTCACATCACTTAACACATCACTTAAC